>CM040105.1:5316006-5638506 GCA_022496805.1 Pohlia nutans
GTTATTAACATAAAGAAGTTTTTTTTCCTAGAATTTTATGGCAAAAAAAAAATTAATTCAATCTTTGGGAGGCTGTCAAAGTTGGCAGCAGTGAAAACATTTCCACAGCTACCAATGTTGGTAGATTCTGAATAACTTTTTTTGGGTGAATCTTTTGGCCTTGAAATTTGGCATACATATAATTAACTTAAAGATAAGTCTCTGGTAGAATTTTCGTGGTAAAATACCAATATTTGAGCTCTCGGGAGGCTTTCAAAGTTGGCAGTACTGAAATTTTTCTCACTGCGAAACCAAAAACGCCATTCCATGTTGGACCCCACTGTACATGTACAAAAAACAAAACTTCATAAAAAAAAATCTCAATTTTTGGTGAAATTCCAAAGTTTCCGCGATCTAATTGATTTTGGCCAGATCTTGAGAATAAAGGAGCATATACCTGCGGTTTTGGGCAGATTTCAACATGCCCTAATAGTGTTTTCCAACTTCGACCGTGAATATCTCCTAAAGTTTGAGGAGTTTTGAAACATGAATGGTCTTTTGGAAAGGTATGGAAAAACTCTACGAACTGCAAAAGGATTCAACTTCATGAGATCTAAACTTAGTAAATCAGAGGTTGATTATACCCTAAACGACTTAAAAATACTTCAGGTCGACTGTAGGCGTTAATCGCATCGCATCATTTAAGCATTCCTCAGAAGCTCCAACACATTTACGACAGCGGCAGAGAAGTCCACCGGAAACGTTGGTCAACAAAACCATCGAACCATAGAACCATACCAGTGAATAATAAAATACAAGCTAGTTAGAGTGAACTCTTGCGTCTAGATGGTAGGAGTTTCATTTTTGAGATCATCAAAACCAAAAACTTCTGTTAGAAAGGTTCTTTTCAAAAACACAGTAAGCAAATAGATAGAAATACAAAGTAAAAATTCAGACCACAGTTTTATGGAAGCAAGGAAGAGAAAACTAGCAGAAACAATGTTAGCTTAACTCTACAAAACTTGCATGATCACATCATCTTGGCAGATTCACCTAAACAATCTCATCAATGCCCAACTTACAGAAGTTCTTAACCCCTAACTGCCCAACCATGCATATTTTGCATGATGTACGGATTTGAAGTCCGTTTTCTCATCCATCATGCACTTTTTGCAGTGTGAAATTTCTATTGAAACTTTTATAGGAAGTTAGCTCTGTGCATGTGTGATCCAATTAGAAAGGGGATGATTTGTGAAATTTTTATGCCTCATTTCATGTTGTAGTGTTCCACCCAAAATTTAGAAGATTTTAGTCTAAAAGTGCTCTTGAAAAAGTCAACTACTAAAATTAAGCAACCAAAAAATCTCCAAAAATCACTGCACTTAGAATATTACATTTCAACCCATCACAACAAATTTCATTATTAGATTGTCAATACCTTATTCGTAATCATATTACAAAAGAGTGTTAAATTTTAAGTTTGAAATTGAATACACAAATATCGGTGATAGCAATCGCAAATCTAATTGTATGGATAGAATCTAAAATGCGAAATGTACAACTTTTATTCATTCATCAAGTTGAAAATATCCCTCTTAGTTGCATTTTATAATGCATCTTTGAAAAACTGCCAAATCTGAAAAGGATGAGAACGTTTAGGGGTTAACCCTAAAAGTCCCAGCGTCCATAAATTGGATCACGAACGGATTCAAAGCCTTCGCACGTTCTCATCAATGCTTGGATGAAACTCATCCAATGTTTTGGAGATTCTTCACCAAGTTGTTGTCCTATCTAATGGCTAGATTTAGTTATACTAGAGTACATATTTTCTAAAATTACAAATGTAGAAGTATGTCAAGTCGTTGACCAAGCCAAAATTGAATTGACTCAAATAGGTCAAATACTTTAAGAACTTCATATTAATTACAAAAAATCTTCAAAAAATATAATTTTTTTAAAACATGTGCAAATGACAATGGAAAATCACATGATGTAATTTTTGTAGAATTTTTTAATTTAAAAATAAAAATTCAAAAGGTGAACATCCTATGCAGTGTAATTTAGACCTTCAGCTACATAGCTTGCAACAAAAAATAATATATTCAAAACTTGTAATTTGTAAGATCCGAAAATTGAAGTGAAAACAGGACTCAATACACTCCATTTTCTCAATTGAAAACAATAGCAAAAAACTTCATCTTCCAGGTCAAAATTGGCTTTGACCAACAAACATCCACTATTTGGATGCGCGGTCTCTAAATGGTTAAAGAACATCATGAACAAGTGGCTAGTTGCAAAGTGTCTCTCCTAGTATTTACCCCAAATTTACTTTTATAGCTTCTTTTTATTATTCAAGCCCATAATTTCTAGTAACCCCTCAAAAAACGAAGCGTTTTCGTGGTCTCTCCTAGTAGGACAGATAATGTAAGAGTCTCTTAATGTACATTGACCCAAAAAATAACCGTAATCAGTTCTCTTTGTTACAATATGGATGATCAAACAAAGACTACAAATTAATTTAGAGTTGGTAAAAGTACAATGATTTTCAATAAAACAACCAATCAAAAATCAAGAATATTTTTAAAGAATTGATACACTTACTTTGTTGCCTCTACTTTCCAACTTTAATAAGAAGAAGAGGAACTCTGGCCCGGAGGGCTAGCGTGAATTCCAACTTCAATAAAGTGAAGTTGGTGATTGGTTAAACAATGTAAAACACAAAAGCCCATTAATTTTCAATTAAAAGAACTCTCATACTAGTAATTATCTCAAGAATTATGTTGTGAGTTGCCCAAAGGACAAGGTAATGAGAATAGTTGTAATTCTTTGTCCTGCCAATGAAAAGTATACATTTTTATGCTTGTAATAATCAAGGGAGAGATAATATTTTGCCATACTACCGTACCTGGCCATTAGAGCCGGCAAAAAAAAAATTTGTAAAAAGAGAACCCCAAATTTTAAGATTTTTTTTTCCAATAAAAATATAACTTCTATGCTGAAAAAGAGAATCTTAGAGCACATCCACAGTATTTTAAAGAATATTTGCATCATTTCAGCAAAATAAATAAAAATTTGACAGGAGCTGCCGACCTTGGTAGCCGGGTACGGTATTTGATAACTCCATATTATCACAAACATTTTGGACGCCCAGCTGTGAGACCCAATCAGTGATATTGATGAACACTTCATTTATACATATATTCATCTACTTATAACACATTCATCCAAGAGAACTGAAATCACCCATCCGGAAGCAAATGTTCATCCATTGGATGAGAAACTCAAGCTATGACTAGACCAGTCAAGGCGAAGTTCTTCTTCTCTGCTCTCCAGCTCCGAGAATCCGAGATGCAGATCGTTGCTGTGCATTCCCGGCGGGCAACCTCCCCGTTCCATTGTAGATTACAGATCCTTTTTTTGCTAGATTCTATAAAAAAATCGATTTTTAATGTTCATTTTTTAGCTGTAATTGCGGAGCAATGAAATCCTTGTTTTTTGGTTCTCACTCCACGTTCTGTGATTGCGGGAGCACGATTTCTATTGCAGGAGCTTGGTTAAATCCATGTGCGCTTTTCGGCTCCAAGGGAAACGGATTATGTTGACAGTTTGGTTGCAATGGTAGATTAGGGTTTGAAAGCTCTGCATTCGTATACTACTTCAACGTGATCATGGCATTGGAATTCACATTCATCGGTTTCCGAGAAGAGTCGAGCTAAGGTGAGGATTAGTCTTTCTTGTTCAGCTACGTTAAGTTCCTTCAAACCATATATGGAGCTATCCCATTTGCTGGTTGTACAGGACAAACCACAAAAAAGATGGAGTTGCGATGGAGTGGCGAGAGGTACTTACCGGATGAGGCAGCCAAGATTCGACCTTCTGGAATCAGGTACTTCGATAAATTGTCAATGCTCTGAGTGCAGCTACGGAAGCACAGCAACAGAAAAGACTGTTGTAGGTTGGAGCATAGAGTTTATAGTTAGCAGGTTTAGGGTTTAAGCTGTGGGGGCGGAGGTATGCGGCCGCAGACATGTGCGTCGAGGGGAGGAGCAGAGGTCTGCGGCCGCAGACCTCTTCTTGATGGGAACCGCTTTCGTCTCCCCTTTCCCGCTTTCTCCACTGCTGGAGATTGAGATATGTAAGCTGCCGCTCTTCCTAGAAAATCAGTTGGGACTGTTTTTAATACTGCAGTGGAGGTTAGAGCAAAACAACCTGATTCCCGACCAGGGATTTTTCTTAGTTTGGTGTATTCTGGGTTGAGCTGGAGCCAAGTCAGTTGCTGGATCGCTAGTTTGCTGCTGCAATATCTTTCACAAGTTCTGCGTAAGGAATTAGTGTTGGAGTGAGTAACTGGAATTGGAAACTGATTATTGGAATTGCTGGACAGATTAAAGAGTAGGATGGTGGCAACCGAGGTAGAAGGGGCTGAAGCCGATTTAGGTTTCGATTGGACAGATTTGGAGCCGATTCCACAGGACGATGGTCCGCGGCCAGTGGTCGCCATTGCTTACTCGGATGTCTTCCGTGAGGCGATGGACCGGTTTCGTGCCATTCTTGCCAAGGATGGACGAAGTCCTCGTGCCTTGGAGCTGACCAGCGATGTCATAGCACTTAATCCTGCAAATTACACGGTAATTATTGTTGCTGCTACATGTTTAGGGTTAGCTACAGTCATTCGTACTTTGCGATCTTCCTTTGTCTTCTCTCCTATATTAGAGGAACATCTGAATTCTTTATACCATACAAAATCTTGTTAACTCTACTTATTGGGGATACATGTGTGGCATTTCAGACGACTTGTGCTGGAAGCTTTGGGCAGTGACTTGCTTAAGGAGCTCGAGTTTCTCGATGCTATTGCAGAAGGCAATCACAAGAACTATCAGATTTGGTGACTCTTTCTATCTCTGTAATCCTTGAGATTTGTTCACCTTTTAGAGCTTGAAAATGGCTTGTTCATCTGTTAGGGCTGAGAACATTGATAATTTTCATCGAGTTAATACCACTGTGTACATAGACTCTTACTTTTCGGAAAGAAATGTTAGGTTTTTCTTAGGTTACCTTCGTCTGAGGTGGTGCAGGCATCATCGGCGGTGGGTGGTTCAGAAGCTAGGCAAGGATGCTGTCTATAAAGAATTAAAGTTTACGGAAGGGGCACTTGAAGATGATCCGAAAAATTATCATGCTTGGTCTCATCGTCAGGTATGCTTGCTTCATATCTGTTGCTTGAAGTGGTGGCTTGGTGTGGTCGATCAGTTGTAGATGCTGAAAGTAATGTTTGGTGGGTTTGCAGTGGCTACTGCAGGAGCTGGAAGAGTGGCGGTGGGAACTGGACTACTGCTCCAAGCTCTTGAAGGAAGATTCTGCAAATAACTCTGCTTGGAATCAGGTATGATATGGCTGTTTTTAGCACCTCAGTATGCCCTATAAAGCTGAATCTTTTGAAATTAGAACCATGCAGAGCTGTTTTTGACCACGTGGTATGTATCTGCAGAGGTTTTTTGTTGTCAGCCGATGCCCATCTTTAGGGGGATGACGACAGGTCGCTTTGTCTCCTCTCCGGATTCCAGCGCGGAACGGTCGAGTGAGACAAAGCGTCCTGCATTGTATAATAGATTGCCACCCTGCTGGATATGGTGAATCAGCTCCATCAAATGCAGGATAATGTGCACTACACATTCTTCGAGTGTTTTCTCACTCTTGCCGGTCAGGAATCATTTACTTATTCGTAAGTCCACATTGCATGGAGACCACCTCTTTCTTTGCCACAGGGTTAGTGAGAGCAAGTAGGATGGTCCTGACTAAAGTGCTTTTCTATTATTTTTACATGTTCAATTTTCTCCTTGTAGAAAATCTGGAGAAGCTAGCCTTTGAGCTCTCAAGAATGCCTCTACTAGGTGAAAGTGAAGAAACTGATTTTGACCAAGAACAACCAGGGCCGGATAGGTTTATGGGCCTCATTGCTGGAAACGAAGTGACCAGCCAGCATCAGCGCTTCCTGATAGTGCTTAGTAACGCTGGGTTTTGCAACTTACACCTCCGGCCAGAGCTTTCAAGAAAGTATCAACATGTTTGGTCTTATGCTGGGTGAGTGAATGGCAGTTTACTGCTAATTCATCGGGAACTTAGTCCTATATTTGGTTGTCTCTAGATCTCCATGACCTAGGAATTTGTGTGTCTAAACATGAAAAATCTGCGGATGATGGATGCTTTGGATCCGCATTTACAGGAAGGAAGAAATGAAGGGAATAGGACCTGGTGGCAGTCAAGTCACTGCCGAAGAAGCTGCAGCCAGCTTGTCATCTTTGGAAGACAAGATCCTTAATCAATACAACTTTGCAAAGGTTCTACACTTGGACTTCTTTGAGTTAATTCATTATTAGATACTGAATTGATCAGCTTGGTTTGATAGCGTTAAAATCGTTGGGTTTTTGAAATTGAAATGGGACCTGTGACGTTGGTTTTGCATGAAGGCAAGGTTTGTTGGAACAGCTGCAGCAGCATACCTTCTAGATGACGGTACTCAGTGGTCTGCTTCCCCTCTTGTAAAGGTAAAGTGTTTGGTACTGATTTTACTCGCTAATTCAGAGCTTCGACTTTGCTTGTTGTTTTTTCAGTGTAGTGTTGTCCATGTCTAATAGCTCTACGAAGACTATGCAACCTGTAACT
Organism: Pohlia nutans; assembly: GCA_022496805.1. NCBI lineage: Eukaryota > Viridiplantae > Streptophyta > Bryopsida > Bryales > Mniaceae > Pohlia > Pohlia nutans. Next base: position 5,322,649 of record CM040105.1, read on the forward strand.
GTCACGTTGATTCTTTACAGGGCATTCGAGATGCAGTGGTGGAATTACTTCATCCTCTTGTATCCGTCCATGCAGAGGTTGGTTGCGCTTTTACTCCGTCATTTTGATAGACTGCAGGTTAACCCCTAAATGCCTGGGCCTATGACCATGGAATCATGCTTTACATGTTACACTCAATTTTGCTACTATAAATAAGGTAAATATTCAGTTTTATATTTTTAGTAGATGAAGCCACGTGTCTATTACAAATCATGATTTTTTCATAAAATTTTGTGAAATTTTGAAATTACTATGATTTTTTAAAGAGATTTTTGAGAAAATTCATATCAATTACTAAATGTACTAAAAAAAATTGATTTTTTTACCAAAGGTGTAGATTACAATGAAGAACATTACAGTAAATGAAAATCATCCGTGTACCTAAATTTAGATTTTTTGCAACACCATGGTAATACATGTCGAGCTTGTAATTTCAATAAAACACTCAATTTTAAGAGTTTTTGAAAAATTCAAAGTGGAGTAGAAACTAGATTTGGTAGGCTTCATTTTGTTAGTTAAGCTCAAATGCAATAGAACTCATTTTCATGAACTAAATTTAGTCTAAGTAGAAAAAAACAAAAAATCCAAAATACACTACATGGTGAGCCGTTTTTACTACTCTTTTTGTACTTGAGACCCCATGTAAAATCCAAAAATAACTTGGGTGAGTTGAATTTAACTTGACGAGGTGGCATGACCAATGAAAATCCTTCAAAAAAAAAGTTGGATGAAAGTCATCAGTCCTTCTTCATCCACAAATGTCCTGAATTCATCTAAAAGCCACATTTTGGTCTCCCCGGCAGTTCAGGGTTAAGGCGCGTAACAATAAGTCTAGATTGCACAGACCTTTTTCTAATCAAGGATGCTTGAATCACAGTAGAAAGTCTTTATTCTTATGGGTGCGTAGCTCAAATTTCATGAAAAGTAGAAGGTTGATTTTGAATGCTAGTGTATGTATCTTTTGGCATTAAACCACTTGGAGTATGGGTTTTTTTTTTGTATGGACATGTATATGCGGGGGCAAAACCTTTTGTGGAGAAGGTGATAAACCACTTGGCGGAAGGGCTTATGGAAGCATTGCTCATTAGTGAAAATGATAGGCATTTAGTGATAGTTGCAGATTAGAGGGTGCAATGGTAGCGATGAATCCTATGAACAAAGTAGTACGAGTTCTGCTTCTATTGTTGTAACTTTTTCTCCAAAAGTACTCCTAAGTGGGAGTTAAGTGAAGGAAATGTTTTCGAAAACTTTTACTTTTATTTTTTTAATTTTTTTTCCTTATCTTGCTTGAGACCATATAAGCCGTAGTAGAAGAATATCGAAGTCTTTTGCAATCGTGACGGTGGTACTGCGGGTGAGAGCCCTTATTTTTTGTTCATTTTTGGTGATTTGTATTTGTGTATTTTTTGAATTGATGAAATTGTTCAGACATGCTTAGTAGGTCAATTTATACGTTTTGAGATGAAGTTCCATGTAGAAAAAAAAAAAAACCTTAAGTATCGAATTGTTTTTAAGTGAATAATAAATTAACTTATGTTCTTTTAGTATTATATTATATTTATGGTATTATTGATACTTTTTATTTCCTAGATTTTATATGTATTGGATAATTGTGGTCAAGAACAAATCTTTTTCACAATTAATGAAATCTTGTTTATAAATTGAACTCGATAGAACTTGAGTTTATAAAATTGTTTATAAAATGAACTCAAGTTTTTTTTAAAATTGTTTAGTTCTTCCCTTATAAATTTCTAACATAGATGTAGAGTATTAAAGCTAATCTATATATAAATAAATATATAAATATATAAATATATATAAATAAATATATAAATATATAAATATATAAATATATATAAATAAATATATAAATATATAAATATATAAATAAATAAATAAATAAATAAATAAATAAATAAATAAATAAATAAATAAATAAATAAATAAATAAATATATATATATATATATAATAGAATTCTATCCGTGCGTATGATCGTTTTAGGTGATATTAGAAAGGTCAACCACTGTGATATTAAAGAGGTTGAGTAACATGAAATAATGAAGTGTAGGACGATACTAGTAATATATGAATTATTATCAATTTTTTTGATTAGTGGTAATAAATATATGAATAGAATTGAATGAAAAAATAGTATTTTTGAAGAAATATTAATTCATTGATTATTGTTATTTTGCAGTACATTGCAAACATTTGTGGAGTTGTACAAACCGGTGTGCGGTTGATTGGGTTGGATTAATTGGGATCCATTTATTGATTTGTTACTACAATCCACTTCTGGTTAGTCTTTAGGACTCGTGCTTTATTGCATTTGAGCTCTTGGACGGTACCGGAAGTGGGTTTTGCGGATGTTGTTGGGTTGACCGAAGGTTTTTAAACCTTTGGACGACCGCGAACGACCGTATTACAGACTTTTTACTACATCTGATATCATCAATTTGTTCATTGTGGTGAGTGAAAAAATGAATGTCACGTGATTTTTATTTTGGAGTGGTGGAGGTTATTTGAAAAATAGAATGGGATGGAATTTTAATTTTGAAAAGGGATGAAAATAATTTGTGATTAGGCTCTAATTTTTTATTTTCATTTAAATTTTTTGGTAGGAGTTTCTGAATTAAGTTAGCTAAGACATTTATTTTGATGGTGTGATATGGGTACCAATGAGACATGTCTCCCTATGTGTGACTATATGTAATTCATTTTATGTGTACTAAAAATTCTATCTTTAATCCTTTAACGGAGTGATAGATTTAACACCATTTTCAAAGATTCATCATAAAACGTTTGATGAATAACAAAACACAAGTTTATGTACACTACATTTGTAAATGACAATGATTTTTAATCTATTATTAATAATTCTAAATTAATTTTGCAAGGTTTTATGTTGAAATTCAATTAAAACTCCCAACTTAACACAAATAAATAAACAAATATTGTAATGAGATTTGAATAACATGCTCTACGAAATAGTGTAGTTTCTATTATTTGATTATTATATTTTAAAAGGTAGTCTTTGTTTTTGAATTAAGAACAAACTTGATATATACCAATTATGTTGTTTTTTTTTAAATCATTATATTTTATTTGAAATATCCACGTTGCTCAATTGATTTTGGATTAAGAATGAAACTTGACTTAAACCAATTGTGTTGTTTGTCAAAAATCATAATATCTTATTTTGAATATCCACATTATTGTACTACACAAATGATAGTCAACTATTATAAGAACCAAGAGAAATTAGGATGAAGTTTATTGAATATCTACTTAATAGTACTATCTTGAAATTCAATTAAAACTCCCAAGTTAACAGAAATAAATAAATAAATACTGTAATGAAATTTGAATAACATTCTCTACAAGATAGTATAGTTTCTATTATTTGATTATAATAATGGAAAAGTAGTCTCTTTTTTTGAATTGAGAAAAAAACTTAATATATACCAATTATGTTGTTTATCAAAAAATCATCAAAAAATCATAATATTTTATTTTAAATATCTACAGTGCACAAATGATTTTGAATTAAGAATGAAACTTGACATAGACCATTTGTATTGTTTGTCAAAAATCATAATATACTAAAAAAAACACCTGCGGGAGAGTGCTAGAAACGTGCTCTTTTTGTTCTTAGTGTGAGGTTTGTAATATGTTGTTATAGTATACAGCTCGGTTTCTCTCACTCGACCGTTCCGCGCTGGAATCCATCGAGGAGACAACCCAAGTTCAATGTGCTCAACGGCACGGGTCCCACTAGTATATTATAAAGTCCAAGAAATTTAATTTTGTTTTAAGAAATATAAACATTTGTTTCATTTTTGCATTTCTTAGATTTATATGATATATAATTAATTCATACTTTAGGTAGTAACCGGTGTTATTTGTGTACACTCAGGGTACAATCATGGACGCGGGGGCAATATCTGTCACAATGGCGATTTATGACTACGGCTACTGGATGAAATATAAAAGTCCAACCGACGTGGAGCTGTGGATAACGGAGGACTTTTTGGGCAACGGAGGTATGATCACGGGCATTGGACAAAGTTCTGGAAACATTGAGAAGGTCAAAATTATGGCGGAGAAGCTGGAACATTTTTTCGTCCAAACCAAAAGGGATGGAGAAACATTCAAATTTAAGCTGAAGAAAACAAGTTTGCTGTCGCCGATAGAGGATTCGATGCTTCAAATGACACCTATGATTAGCGGGATGAAGACAGTTGCAAAATGGTGGTCTAAGTTACCTTCAAAAGTAGCTGATAGCCGCAAAGCAGTTGTGGCAGCTGCAACAACTATGATGGCAACTGACAAGGAAAATTATGCTGCTGCGTTGAGGCATATCAAGAATAAACGGAAACTCGAAGAGAAGAACAAGGGTATTGCTTCATCTTCGCAAGCCGTAAGGGGCATGACAGCTCCAACACCACCGCCAGAAAATCCACTAACAGCACCGTTTGCAAAGTGTTTCGCGTTAGTGCCGCATCATCCCTCGTTTGGACCTGCCCGACAAAAAAGAACCAGTTCTTATACACCAGGTATGTTGAGTTGTTAATCATTGGTTTGTTAATTCTGATTTATGGCGTTATGTTACAATTATATACTATAGAAGGTAGATAGTATTGTTGAATTTACTTCTCTATATAATAAATAAAATTTAAATGTTAATGAAATAGTTTTAATAATAGGCTTTTGGTAAAGGTTGTTAAAAAATATGTAAACAAAATCATAAAAGAATTTATTAAAATATTAATAAAAAAATGTAACTAATTCTAACGTTTTTACATGTCAAAATCAGGTTTGTTGGCAGAACGTGGAAGAGGCCGTCCGGACGATGATCTTGAGTGTGAGGTTTACCCAGCTGTAATCGAAGGGCATGACATACACGATGATGATTTTCAATTGGACATGGAAGATGATGTACAAGAAGAAAGGGAGGAAAACGACGATTCAAAGTACAAAATTCATGGACCAACTCCTATTAGTGAACTAGAGGCAGGATTTATTTTTGGGCGAGATCATGAATTTGAGGTGAACATGAAGAATGTGCTACCACCTTCATCAACACTTACCAATATGCGAATATTGGATACGGAGCATGCCAAAGATATATATGAGCGTTTGTTGAAAAAACAGAACGTGTCAGCCTTAACCTTAAGGCCCATTTCGTACTTCGACGCAAACATTCAAGAACAAGTGGACTTCAATGTCGAAGGAACACGACAACAATTTGAAGAGATTTGTAGTGGTGGGGAGGTTGGAGCATCTGAAGAAGATCAATGGAAGGATATGTTCCAAACAATGAAGTGGGAACCATGTGACGGACAACACATATTGTATGCGTGCAACGTTTTGGCACAAGAGGCATATCAGAATGGCCATATCACAAAGGAGGATTTGGATAATCTTTTTAGCACCAGAAAAGTTGTAGTGGTGTATGACAATCCAAAGATGTACCTTGAGATGTCAAAGCGACAGAACGACTTCAACATTCCGAACCGCAAGGACAGTCATGCAAGTGCTTGGCAGACTTTGGTGAAACTTCGTGCCCTATGGATTAATTATGGAAGGCCCAAAGCTCAAGAAGACGAAGATATCATGCGTCGTGGAGATATGTTGATGTGCATGGCAACAATGTTGAATCAAAAGTTAGAGGGTGAAAAAAATCTTACAATCACCAAGGTATCAACAAAGTTGTACGATTGGATCTCACACGCGTGCAGGGATGATGATGAGACTTTTGATTGCGTTGTACGAATTGGGAAGAAGGTGGATAACCGTATTTTACATTTGGATCCCGCAAGAGCAAAAACATGGAGAAAATATGTACACGCAAAAAAAGAGAATCGTGATGTCAAAGAACCAAAGATTGCCCCTATGACAATAAATTGGTTGAGGCCGTTGCGGGGTTTATTGGATAGTGATTACAAGAAAGTTGTACAAATACTACAAGAAAACAGTGTCCAAATTGACACGTCCTAATTGACAAAAACTGTCCGAATTGATAGAAATTTGTCCAAAGTGACACAACTTTGTCTTAAAGCCGAGTTGATTCGACCATGTTTCTGTCAATTCGGACACTGTTTCTTGTAGTGAAACGACGCTCTATGATGAGGGGGGAGAAGGTCAGAGGTTGTACTTTAACGACGTTGACAAGCCATTTCTAGGGTCAAAGACACTGGAGTTTGTATCGTTACGATTACGGCAGCGATACGCAGTGAAGAATGCTTTGCGGTGGTTACAGATGGAAGGCAACATTGCAAGCTACAAAAAGATGAAGGATTTTTTGCAGATCGATGTTTCAAGGTTTGGTGAGCATGACACATTGGTAGCATTGGGGCAATTAGGCACCAAAAACTTTATTAGCCATTGGGCTTCTCCACTATACGTTTACGTTTCTGCACTGAGAAAATATGCTGAAGAGATACCGGGAGCTGTAAGAGCTCATCATCGCGATATTGTCAATGACGGTAGAGGGTTTCTGGAAAAAGTTAAATTAATTGGGAACGACACTTACAGCTTGAAGGGTTGGTTGTGGGAGACAAAGGTGAAGAAGCAAGTGCAAGGATCAGAAGAACAACGAGAGATTGATATCATGCATCAAGGTGGTTTGTTTACAGGTGGAGGTGGTCAGTTGGAAAAACCAACGTTATGGGTGGTTGACTGTCGATGGGGAAGTACAGCAGGAGAGGACAAACCATGGTCCAAAAAAAATTATAAGGAAGCAATTCAGTTACTGGAGAAGTGGATGAGTGGTTGTCCTCGATGGAATGTGGTGTTTCTTTGTACAGAAGGTGCAAACATGCGTTTCTTGATAGAGGATTTAGAGGAAAGCCATCGAATCATTCGTTACGGGACATGGGCATTTACACCAGAGACAACGACAAAGAAGGACAACTTACTATTTGGAGGGCATGAAGTTGTATCTATGGATGCAATAGGAGATGTAATCATTGTGATGGTATGTCCTAAAAATTCCAACCCTATCGATAATGTTTCTCGTACAAAGATGCCTCTACCCCGAGTTTTTCATGATCATGAGTCAAAATATGCAGCAACAAAAGGAGATGCAAGGAGAAGAACTCCAGAAGAAATATCAAGGTTGGTAAATTGTTATTTGCCAAAAGATTGGGCATTGGTGTTGGTGGGACTCAGCTCAACTATTCCAGCTATTATTGAAGAGGGTTTCAAAGGGACTCAAATTTTAGCATTTGATGATAACAGTGAGAGGAGCATGAGGTTGTCAGACAACATGACGGGGTTGTATTTCAATTCCCATCACAAGAATCTCATGGCTATGGATCAGAAAGTGATATGGCACAAGGAGAGGAAGGTCATGAAGCGCATACTGACACATAGATGGATGAGGACGATGATGATGATGACGATGACGATGAATCAGAGATGGACAACAATGACGACGAAGATGATACACTATCTTTGTTGGAACCAGAAGTTGTAGCTCCAAAAGAGACAGGAACAAAAAGAAAGAGGAAAGATCTGGTACTTATGAATGTAGTGGGATTGGAGAGCTTTGCGGTTGAAAACACACAACCATTACGACGTTCTTCTAGACCAACGAAATCAACTGAAAAAGTTATTGGGCGTGATGAAAAAAAAACAGTGGCATCAAGCACCTTTTTGAAGAAAAAACGTTGGAGTACATCGAGGAGACCATTTGCAATAACTACGTTTTCACAGGGAGAACCTACAACGGTAGTCATGACCGAGATTCCAAGTAGCTCGCTTGATCATAGTGTGACAAGTATTGAGACACCGGCGAATCGAGTTGAGTTTAAGGTTGGTGATCGTGTGAATTTACTTGATATCCACGACGACGTTATAGTGGCAATTGCGAGAATCATATCGATTCCAGGATCCGGACAGTTGCACAACAGAATGCAACCAGAGGGATTTTACAAAGTGGCTGTAGAGGAGGTTGTTGTTGGAGAATCTCCTCTTATGGTACCCAACAAAGACGATGATCCAGAACAATTGTATGTTCGAGATGTTGAGGGTACAATGACTGCGTGGCGACACGATCGTATCGCATATATGAAATAGATATAGGTGATTAGCCCTAGTTTTTGCAGGCTTGTTTATCAAGTGAGTTTGATGATTTTTACTATTTGAATATAGTATTATGTATGTTTTAAAATTTTCTTAATATACTTATGTCGATATTTTATATATTTATTTGAGTATGGTTGAATAGATTTATTGTGAAAAAAAAATCGTTCATAAAATAACATAAAAACAATGTGCAAATTAGAGTTTTTTTAAAGGCTATGCATCCCTTATAAATAAATCTGAATTTACAAATCCTTACATACATTATCACAATATTTGAATTGAACTGACAAGCAAAAATCGCACTTGGCCATGAGTGGTTTTCCTCAATACTGTATTATGCTATCATTCATTTATTAAAAATAACCTACCGGTAATCAAAATTTGCAAAAACCTGACATAAATATATTAATTTTTTTATAAAATACAACAAAACATTTGAAAGCATTTGAAGGTTTTTGATGGAGTAAATGGCATAGGATCTTACTTACTATTGTGGAGAATCTATAGGTTAAAATTTGAGTCATTGATGAATTCATTTTGTACGGTATTGCATATAATATATATATATATGTGTATATTTATGTATATCATATTAAATAATGTCCAAACACATATTAATGTCACGAATATACATTGTTAGGATATGTGAAAGAAATTTAGGCACTTGTCTAATGAGAACTTCTTCAGAAACTTCTTAAGAAACTTTTCTAAGAAAATTTAGTTGGAAACAAAATTACCTTTAAAGAAAAATTAACTTAAGTTAATAGAAGCTTCTTGAAAGCTTCTTTCAAAGTTTGTGTCGAGGGAATCCTTAGTCTTGACCATGCATCTTTTGAGTTTTGGTGCTTGTTTTTTAAGGTTGTTCTTGTGTTCTTTTTAATTAAATAGATAGATAGAAACTCCGAACCTCTTTCAAAAGTTCTTTCTAATTACATGAAGTATACTTCTATATAACAACCAAAGTTTGAATTGTTTTGATTTTCTATTTCTAAAATTTACAAATTATTTTTTTATGATTTTTTATTTCTTCATAATCATATGGTGATATTTGAAGATCAAATGATTTGGCATTCACCACATTTATGGGAGAAGTTGACAACAATCTCGTTACAAAGCTCAATTTGTTTCAATGAAGGAATTAATCACTTTATTTATGATTGAAAACATACATCACCCCAAGTCAATTTTATTTTGATGATTCTCTTCACTTTTTCTTGACTTTAAAGCTATAACTCCCATATACCGGTAGTCATAATTATCCAACTATTAATATGAAAACAATAGTATTTCCATTGTTGGGACAAGCTTGACAAACACTGCCATTTGATTATAGACGAGACAAACAATTATCCATTGTTAGAAAGGATATGCAAACCTAAAGTAATATAGTAATGAGTCATGGAATCAATTCTTGGAGTTGTAAAAATTTAATGCACCACATTAGTAAACTCGAATAGTATCCACACACAACCCAAGACATGAAGCTTTAGCTTAATCCCTAAAGGACCGTGAGGACATATTGTGTCCTCAATGTTTTTCAATCTTGTATGGCATGCATGGATTTTACGCAAAGGTTTGCTTCACTAAAGAATTGTAGCGAGTTGAAATGGCATATACTTAGTGACGAAGATTGTGGAAAGACGTGAAACATCAATCAAGAATACTATCATCTAGATTTATTTAGAGTGTTGGGCAAAAAGAATCCTCTTTATGAATGTAAAGGTGGACCGGCTAGTTCCATTCAAAATTAATCATTACCTTTCACCACACTTTTATTTTATTTTATTTTATACTTATTTAGTTATGCATATATTTTTATACTAATTTCCAAATGATATTATTCTTTTGAACAATTTTTGGTTTTGATTTTACAAATTGAGAATTGTTAAGTTTTATTTATTTATTTATAATTATTTATTTATATATTTTAAATTACGAAAACCATTTTTGTTTTTATTTTTTAATTGGTAAGTTTTATATTATGTTTTATTTTATTTCATTTTGGATTTTTATACTATTTTGGAAAACTATTTTACAAATTGAGAATTGGTAAGTTTTAATTATTTATTTGTAATTTCTTTCTTCTCGTATTGTAGATTGAAAATTGTAAATCTAGATAAATCTAAAGCTCCCTTCTCCGGCCACGTGATTCTAGTCTATAAGTGAGGGGGTAAAAGTAGTGATTTGTCAATTACGGAGGTTGATGACCTAGTGACGGGCATAAAAGGTCATATCCCTACACTTGAGGTCTTTTGGTACAGGTTGCCTCCCTCGAACATGCGGTTTTCTCTTTGTTTCAGCTTGCTCTAATGATATTCTCTCTGTTCAAACATGTGGTATTCTCTGAGCCTCAAAAACAACATGCCACACATAGTGCATTCTAATGATATGTTATAGGTGATTTGCATCCAATTATTCCTACAAATGGTAGTGGAATGTGTGGTAATTTTTAGCATTAGATCATGAAATACCAATTTTGTAAAATCGCTAACAACACAACTAGCTACAAAAGGTGAAATCTTTGCGTCAATCAAACACTATAATGTTTTGATCCATACGGTACAATCCCATGAAATTTTCCTTACTCAATCAACTAGGAGATGAGTCTATAATGCAACGGGGAATTTCTAATTAAATTCATATTTTTGCAATAACGTCAATTATTCTTGGCACCTCTCCCTAAAATGCTTCAACTTTTAAAATGCCAACGGCCCTTGAGGGGTTTAAGCCAAATAAAAATGACTTGTGTTTGTATAGAATGGGGTTTAGAATATTTTAAACTATAGTAGAGGTTTAAAAGTTCTTTGTTTTTATTTTTACAGTTGTGTTTGTGTTTGTGTTGAATTTTGAAGTTTTAATTCAAAAATAATCCCAAACTAAGTTTAACCCCTAAAGGACCACAACTATGTTTCTCTCCAAACACTCCAAAGTATCCCTTCTCATAAAAAGACAAATAGTTTTTGATCTAAAACCTTTTTGACCGATCCAACCGTAGGATATTTCAACCAACTTGAGTTTATTACAACCTAAAAGATTTCAACCATTCAGGGTTCTTCAATAGTAAGATTATAAGCTTTAAAGTTGGTTGCATTTTTTTTGGCTTGTTGCCCAAGTTTGAAACTTTCTGAAAATGTCCAAAATGCAAAGTTTAGTCTTAGATTTGGTAAAATGAATTCGGCAGTTGTGTATATGGGGGCGTTAGCTCATTGTGTACAAAAAATTCAGATGTATAGCTCATTGTATAAAAAATTTCAGGAGTTCCCCACAATTAGGTTTTTCACCTTTGCATGATTGTATCTTTTGATCTATACATCATCTACGTACGCAAATTACCATCCCATCTTTGTTACAAAGAGTAGAATCACCACAAAAAACTCAATAATTGAGGATCAATACCCATTCCATACTGAGCTGACCGAACTTGGAAAATCAGCCTTGGTCCTTTAGGGGTTATAACAAACATAAAAACATCGAGAAACTTTACAAGAAGAATTACATTGGGAAACTATATTATGAGAATAACCACACACAAAGGAAATATTTAGATATTATGAGAGTATCCACATAATATGAAAATATCCACACATTAAAAAAATAATTACATTGAGATGCACTAATTAAAACATAACTATGAAAACCTTTAAAAGTCTTGGATCCAAACAACCTTTAGTCCTACATCTATTACTTTTGGAATTGTGGTCATGATTTAGAAATTATGTTTTAGTTATGATATCTCAATGTTGTTATTTTCAAAGTATGTGGCTATTCTCACTTAGGAGAATTAGCATTTATAATAGTTATTTTTGGCCAAAGTCAATATTAATAGGATAAACATTTAATTAACAGTTAGATTTAAATGATATTAAAATTTCAGCATAAAAAACATTTCAGTACTTAATTTCCATTTTTAGCACATTGGAACACCTCTCGCGCATGTTCTTTTGAAATTAAAGATTGGTATACCTCCTAAGCTTGAATGTAGTTTCTTACTGGATTCGAGATACCTACATGTAAGCTTTAAATAACAATAAGACCTCAAATCTAACAAAAAGCTACATTCCAAAAGTTTATGACCATGACATTCACATCATTACTCTATACCACATTACATCAATTGGAATGAAACTAGAAATCTCATTGGTTATGTTCTACATTGAACACAACCTTGAAAGTAAGCATGGTGAGTCATAAGTGCTCTATAGGTTTGGATTTAGGTTAAAAAAATCTAAATGGCAAAAAAAAGAAGACAAGGGGAAGGAGAAACAATAATTTAATACCGGCATGGTTCTCATTTTTTTACTTAGTATGGGTTCCACAATAATGTGAACGCCCTATTTGTCATTGAAACATAAGAATGTGCATATATTTGTCATCAACCTATGAGATTCTAAATTCTTGGATACTGGTATAAAATGATTGGTACGATAAAATAATCATTAAAAATAGAGTGTCTTACACTAGACAGAGTCCAAAGTGTAGTTATCAATAAGTCATTGGAAACAAATGTTCTATTGGCGAGTAAGATTTTCGGAATTGTTTTGTGTCAACTCATACCTTCTCCAAGGAATGGTCTACTACAACATCTTTTCACTTATGTAGTACTTTTCCAAGCTTCCATTGCTCCACGATCTATTGCCCGAAGTGTGTTAGGGATCTAACTTATAGAGCAAACCAACAATGCGGAAATGCGACGAACCAAGGTCCACATTTCACTAAACCCAAAGGTTATGTCACTTAGGTTTACTAAGCCTTATTATTTTAACTCTTAGTCCAACCGTGATCCATTATGGTTCCAAAAGTCACAACGTCTTTCATCCCTTTATATTGGTATACATGGTTCAATAGTCACACCCTTGTTTCATTCTTTTGAACCAAGGAACATGCCTCATTCCATTAAGGGTGTCATTGGGAACCTTGAGTCCCACTCTCAATACTCAATCATTCTCATTCACGAGTCTTAGAATAATGCCAATTTTGAAGAGCTATAACATTTGACTCACATCTCGGATTTGCATTTTTAGAACCCATGGGTGCGTGCTTTCACAAGGTCTTCAACCATGTATAGTCCTTCTACAAAATTCTATTGTGAGCTATCCATACGGGACACCTCTTGGTTTTTCCACCATGCCCCTGAAGTCACTGTCAAAAATTTAGATAATCACGAGAGAACAAAACACTACTAGAAAATCTTGTGATCGTATCAACAAGAAAACGTTGATTGCGGCAGTTGATTAGGACGTGTTGTCCCGGTCATTTTCCAACTGAAATCTATTGTTTCAGATCTATTGATTTGGTCAAAATAATTTTATTTCAAAAAATAGAATAAAAAAATTCCATGATGAAATATATGAAATCTGGCGAGTTTTTTTCTGCCTTGCCCAAACATTATTTCGCGCTGCCAGGGCAGAAATTCAACTACCCAACCAAACTATTGGGGTTGCCCAAACTATGGTGGGGCCCGCCACTATGTACCCGGGCTCCATCGCCGGTAGCCGGATTTGAACTCTAGACCTCCTAGCTCCAAATCTAGGTCTTTGCCACCACACCACATACAAGTCTTGATGCAAGTCAATAATTTTTTTTGATAATTATAAAAAAATGTAACCGTTCGCAATTTTTTTTGATAATTATAAAAAAATGTAACCTTTCGCAATTTTTTTGCCACGTAAACTAAAAAAAAAAATCCAATTTTTTTTTTGCACTACATTATGCAAGATTTTTTCTATATCTAGAAAAAATTTCAAAAAATTTTGAATTTTGTTTTTTTTTGGCCAAAATCGCGAAGGCTGTGAGCTGTTTTCTATTTTTCAACTGACTTTTGATGTTTTTAGCGATGTAAAAAAAGCATTTTATCCAAACAAATTTTTGGCACTACATCATGCAAGTAATTTTTCTATACCTAGAAAAAATTTCAAAAAATTTTGAATTTTTTTTTGTGCCCAAATTGGGAAGGTCAAATTGAGTTCAAAGAAAGTTTGATTTTAAACTCAATTTAACCCGTAATGCTTTGAGAGATAATTTTTTGGTCAATGCTTCCTTTTATGAGCTGTCTGTGACTAAAATATTATAAAAAGTATATATTATAACTATTTTCTAATAGGAAATCAAGTATACTTTTGAATCCAATTTGAATCATGCCAATCCAAGTTAAACTCCACCTAGGGGAACTTTTAAAAAAACAACACCTCTACATCATCAGAAAAGTTGGGCGAGACTATTTTGGTGCCATTTTGACACCAAAAGCCGCATACAGGTCATTTTAGTGTCATTTATCCATACTCGGTTGGTATGGAGGTTGGCACCAAATTATCTTAATTGCATTTCAATGCACCATAACGGCACCGTGTTCACATGCCTTGAAGTTCCTGATGGTTGTCTTGTGGTACAAATTTTACTATTTTGAAAAAGTTATGTTGTTATTTTTAGTACATCAATTTTTTTTGCTTCTATGATGAAAAGTACAATTATAACCAATAATACCAAACTTTGAATTCTAAAAATATAAAATGTAATTTTATTGAATTTTTAATGTTAATTGCTTTTAAATTCTATAAATGAAGATCTTAAAATATTTTGGGAACTTAGCCCGTGATGATATTTTAAGAATATTCTAAGAATATTCTTGAAGATTCTAAACTAATATAAACTATTTTGAAAAGATGCCAAAAGATTCTAAAAGATTCTATTTTCAATATTAATTTTTTTTGATATTTTCCCTATTTATTTATTACTTCATTAAATCGATTGTTTTACAACATTAGAAATTCGTTTTTAGTTCAAAACTGTGACTTTCGTAGTACAAAAACACTCTTGAAAATAAGTGGTCTAATATTATAATATTATATAAAATTTTTATGTTTTTAATATATATAAAGAATATTAACTACATTCTTATATACAATGAACTTGTTGACTCTATTTTCAAAGAATTAATCTAAATTTTATATTTTAAAATCTAATTTCTAATGCTTTTGTAAAATTGACGCTTCATAATGCACTTTTCAATATTTTTAAAATTGGTAAGTTATAAAATTTGTTGTACTTCTATTGATTCGGTCACGATTTTTCTTAGACTGCTTAAACCAATAAAAATCAGACTAATTTTTTTTGCTGCTTAACAAAAAGTTCGAAAATCAATAAAAACGGTCATTATAGTGCACAGAACCACAAAATGTTGTTGTTTTTTTGTTGATTCGGTCGCCATTGTCTAGTAGTGAAAATCGGGAATCTTTTATTCATTCGAAATAAAATTTATAATTTTTTAGACATAATATAGAATGGTTTTAAACCAATTTGAAAATATTTTATGAATATTCCTAGAATATACTATAAATCTACCCTAAAATAGTAGAATATTCCAATTATTTCATAGCCCCCATTAAATACGATGTGCTCACTCATGTATCCCAAAATTCACACTAAGTGACTTCCCGGAGACCATGTCTTTTGCAAGGTTCCTTTGAGTTGTCATCCTCTAGGGTTCCCTTTACTCACCACGGACGTTCACCGTGTCTCTTGCAAGGTCCCTTTTTGCTCACCACAGATTTTCACTATCATGTCTCTTGAGGCCCCCCTTTTTGCTCACTACGGACTTTCACTATGTCTCTTGCAACCCCCTTTTTGCGCACCATGGACTTTCACCTTATCTTTTGTAAGATCCATTTGTGCTCATTATAGACTTTCACCTTATTGCTTGCGAGGTTCTTCATGCTCACTACGGACTTTCATTGTGTCTCTTGCGGGGTCCCTATTGCTGATCACAGACTTTCACTGTGTCTCTTGCAAGGCTAAAGCATCTATTTGAAAGGAATGTGATATGTACCTTTTATTCACATTGTCACAAAGTTTGCGAGCGAGTTCATAAAGGCACGGGCTCCTTGGTTGTGGTAGTGTTTTGTAAACCCTCTTCTCAAAAGTAAAAATATAATTCCCAAACCAAAATATATTAAAATCCAAAACAAGATTTCCCATTTTAGAAACAAATGCAAGATTCCCATTCCAAAATAAATATTACGATCCCACTTCAAAATAAATATTACAATCCCACTCTAAGATAGATAGATAGAAACTCACTACTAGAAAATCCAACTAATCTGTTGATTCGGTCGCGTTGACCGGGACACTTTTCTGTTCAAATCAACAGAAAAGTGTCACGGTCAATACGACTGAATCAACAGATTAGTTGGATTTTTTAGTAGTGACTCCGGACCTCTTTTGAGGCTGGCGTGAATAAAGTGTTTGTTCGTCTTGACAATGAGCCAGTGTCCATTGGACATAGGGCCATTGGTGCAAGACTACTCTCCTCTTCCGACAATAGACACTTTAGTGATAAGTAACAAGTACTATCAACAAACAATAACTTTATACGAGTGGATAAATCTAGCTAGGATATAATTTGGAGTAAGTTTTGTTGGTGGTCGCCAAGTCATGGTTCCTAGGTTGGTTGATGAAGGACATTTGTATTACAATTATATTGTCCGGGTTCGACTCCCGTTGAGTCCGTCTGAGCAGTGGTGTGATATACATGATTTGGTGCTGCTAGTGAGTTATCATAGGCAGGAAAGTTGTACCAACCAATCGGCCCCGTCCTACCTACCTAAGACAAGTGTTTACGTTGGTTTGAACATACAAACAAAAAACAAAAGAAAAATAAGTAGTGGTCTTAACCATTACCTCCCTTTTTTTCTTGCAATTTCATTCCAGTTAGTATTCTGTTGGTAGTAGTTGGTTATTTTCTATTTTTCTTTTATGTAGTATAATTGATTCAGCGTGATGTATAACGATGGTGTTGATTTCATCCCACTCTAATATATACTAATGTGGCCTTTGTGCCGTTGGCCTAGATGTCTTCGTGTTCCTTGTGTTTTCGTGCGTTCTCGTGCTTCCCATGTTCTCATGTGTTCTCCGTGTTCCGTGTACGTTTTTTTGTCTTTTTCTTTTGTTGTATCCATGATTTAATTCAATTCAAGGTGACAAAAATCGATTGAAAATCCATAACTTTCACATTGTAGGTCCAAAAGCTACGAAACAACTGTAGTGCACCCCTATTTGTCAAGAGCTTTTCGACGATGCCAATAATGACATCAAAAACTCCCATATTTCATTTTTCATAATTTAATTCCATTTATTGTGACAAAATTCAATTAGAAATCGATAACTTTCATACCATAGGTCTAAACACAACAAAACAAACTCCATGCAACCCTCTTCGTCGAGAGCTTCATGACGGTATCAAAAATGCGACTAGAGGGATGTACGGTTTGGGAGATCTCAACGTAACAAAAAAAAAAAAAAACAACCTATGTGAATGTGTAAACATGTGTAGACTAGTGTAGTCCTGTGCCATTGGCTCAGATGTTCCCCGCGGTGGACATGTCCTTTGTGTTCCTTGTGTACTTATGTGCCCCCCGTTATACCGATGCGTTCTCCATGTACCCATGTGTTCCCTATGTTTCCAGTGTTTCTAGTATTTTTGTGTGTTCCTTGTGTTCTACATGCTTATGTTTTTTCCTTTTATTTTTAGAATAATAAATTCACAATTTAATTCAATTTATGATCACAAAATTCTATTAAAAATTTAGACTTTTGAATACACCATAGGTCCTAAAATTACAAAACAATTGTCGTGCACTCCTACTCGTTGAGAGCTTTCCAACAATGCCAAGAATGACATCAAAAACTCCATATTCCATTTTTCATAATTTTAATTTCATTTATAGTGATGAAATTTGTTTAAAATCCATAAATTTTTCACCGTAGGTTCAAACGCTACAAACCAACTCCATGCACTCCTCCTCGAGAGCTTTCCGAGAGCACCAAAAGCGCGGCCATTTGGCGCACAGTCGGAGAGATCTCAACATAACAAAACAAAACAAAACAAACAACCTTCATTAACCCCTAAATGACAGAGGGGGTAAGGGAAAAACCTAGATGTGTTATAAAATGTTACTTCTGCAACTTTGATGAAGTTTGGTCTAAAAGAGAAAATGAAAAGCATGATATTTAGTAATTATCCGTGTGGTCAAAGTTCCAAAGATAGTTTTAGATACTCATTTAATGAATTTAAGTGCATTTACCATTTAAAATTCACCAAAATTACAAATTTTATTTTTAGAATTTGAAATTTGGAATGATTGGATAAAACTAGACATTCTATTCTAAAATTTTAAAAGGCAAAATTTTCAAATGAGTGAACATCATTAGTTTCCTGGAATAGAAAGTTTTATAACACTAGGACAATATTGAGGTCTTTGTCTTTGAAAAATTCTTTAGTGAACCTCAATGTTGCAAATGAAATGTATCAAAAAGCACTAGAACATGATCTCGACCCCCAATTTAAACAAAAAATAAAAACTTGGAAAATGTCATTTCCTGCCTATGGGCAATCATTGTTGTTTGGGCTGTGACCAGAAAATGGTCGATCGGTCACTTAAGGGTTAACCCCTAAAGGTCCTCACATGTTTTGTAAAAGTCAAAGCATTACAGTTTGTATACTTGAAATATTGCTTTGTATGATTTATAATTTTTTATAGATAGTCATCAACATTATGGAGGTATGACAAAAATTTCAACATGATTGGAAGATATTTTAAATATTCATAAATTTTTTCAAGTAAACAATATAAAAATTCAAAAAATATATAACGTTGTCAAATTCATTATCAAAAATTACATTTAAAGTAGATAAGAGTTATGTTTACAAGTAGTAAAAAAATGAAAGTGAAGAAATTAAAAATATGCATGATTGCAGCATTCTTAGAAAGCCCTATGTATTTTGGACACTCAAATTTCAAATTTCTCGACGGTGTAAAATCTTCAAATGAAGTCTACTCTCCAATCTCTTTGTTCGAAAGATGTATCATAACTTAACTTAAACATCTAATGAAAACTCCAATTCTAATAAAGCTAAAACACTTGATTTGTTGGGCCTTTGACAAAAAATCAAGCATAATATGGTTGATTGTGCACTTCGGGGTTAATGTATAGATATTAAAAGCCTGCTTCAAAACACACACACACACACACACACACACACACACACACACACACACACACACACACACACACACACACACACACACACACACACACACACACACAGATATATATATATATATATATATATATATATATATATATATATATATATATATATATATATATATATTAATAGTCCTCTTAGATAGACTAAGACAAGACAATGAAAGAGGGACAACTCTTAGCCTAAGTACCTCCCCATTCGCCTCGACGAACCCTGAAGGTCCTTCTTGGACTTTTCACCAAACTCCACTTTAACTTCAGCAAAACACAATCTAAACACATGTAAAAGATGATCAACACTATTCTTTCCAAGTGCAACTAACGCACATGTACAAAAGAAACCACACTTCTACTAACAACCTCCACTTACTATTTTAGAACTAACACATAAAGTACTAGATGTCTAATTTTAAGTAACTAGTAAATGGCCTATATCACGACAACGTGAACAACTATGTGAGTGCAAAAAAAGGATTTAATTGGAATATTGATGTACAATGTATATACAAGCTACATGCATATTATAATTTATAATTATGTATATATACAAGGGAATTTGTCAAGGTTAAAGCAATTGTATATGAATGGTAGGGCTTTATAAGTTCAATTATAATTGCGTATACACTATTTATAATCATTTGAAAAAAGAAATTTACATATCATGTTTATTGAATTTAAAGATTTGTGCACCCCCTAAGCTTGAATGTAGCCTCTTAGTGGATTTGAGATACATAAATGCAAGGTTTAAATAATGATAAGCTAACAAAAGGCTGCATTCCAAAAGACTATGATCATGACCTGCACATCATTAAATCATAAGGTCCCTACACGGCTTCTGGAACTAGAAAGTGAGGAAATTCGAGTTCTTGGGCTTTGAATCGTAGGATGAGCAACAAAGAGATCTTGGATCTTTTTGAGAGTTGAATTTGTAAGTACTTCATGATCGGAAATTCATGAAGTGTTCGGTTTTTGGTGATTTTTTTGAGTTGCAAGGAGGCTTGATCTGGGTGTCGCTTCAAACCCTCACATCTTTCTCCTTACACCTCCAAATTACGTGAAATTTTTTTCACATGTTTAAAATGATGATTTCTAAGCACAGTAAAAGTTCTAGAATTTCTGGAGCACTTTTGAACAATCTGATTTCAACATTTGTACAAAATTACCCCGAACGAGTTCCATCAATCTTCTCAACGGTGGCATTTTCTCAAAGACTGTGCAATTTTGTTGATCCTTTTTTCATACAAAAGCTATGTAAGTTTTTTTTAATTTCAATGGTGCCGATCGTCAGAATTACCCCACACCAATGAGGAATTGAGCTTGTTACAAGAGCTAGGCAAGAAAACAAGAACTAAGTTCAACACATTATTTTTATTTACTTACTTCAATTTATTTTTATTTACTTACGTCAATTTATTTTTATTTACTTACTAAGGGTTCCGTAATAAAGTGATCACTGAACCTACTTGTCATTGAAGCATAGATTTGTCATCAAGCTATCAAATTCTAAAGTCTTGGATGTAAGATGATTGGTGCAGTGAAATAATTGCTCAAAAATAAAAACACGCAATTTGTTATTTATGCAGTCGGCCAAGTGTGCTTATTTCATGAGCAAATTTGGCTTCAAAAATTTGTCTAAAAAGTTCTCTAAAAAGCAACGATTTTTGTCTTTCTACAATCACTTACATTGTAAACAAAAAATTCTTTTATTTATTTTCTTATTCTTATCCTTATCTTTTCTTTTATCTTTTTTTTCTTCTTCTTTGGTGCGGGTGTAGGGTTTGCATCTGCCACGAGAAGAAAAACACAAGAAAGAACAAGAAAAAAAGTTTTTTTTCTTTTTCTTTTTCTCTTCTTCTTTGTTTAGGGTTCAAAGTTGCCATTATGGTGCATAATCCTACAAAAGAGATAAATCTTAAAAAAATAAAATTAGGGTTCAGCCAAGAACAAGATAAAAGAAAAGATAAAGATAAAGATAAAAGATAAATACAAGAATTGTTGTTTTACAATGTAAATGATTGTAGAAAGACAAAAATTGCTATTTTTTAGACAAAATTTTAGACAAATTTTTTAATGCGTTCGGGGGCGAAGTGCATGATTATATGGCCAAGTGCATAAATAGCGAATTGCGTGTTTAAAGTGACTTACACAAGATAGAGTCCAAAGTATAGTGCTCAGTAGGTCATTGCAAACAAGCGTTCTGTTGGTGGGCAAGATTTTGAGAAACGTAAAGCACTGGTTGCTTTTCTGTTCTTTATGAAGTGTGCATGTAACAAAGCATTATCAGGCATTTGTGAGGTAAACGGTGCACTGCACCGTTAAACAATTAACACTCTTTTGCACAGTTGCGATCGGGAAAGATACCTTTCACGCATCTTTCGAGACTAAGTGAGGGAACGTCATGGGAACTCCAAGGCGAACAAGCGGCAAACAAGTGATGTTGACAAAGCGCGACGAACAAGCAGTGAAGAAGACATGATGATAGGCGCAAAATTATAAAGAATTTGGAAAGAAGGATGTGGAAAGAAAGAGCAACCAGAAGCTTAACGCTAGATCACTGAGTAGGTGAGTGACCTGGCGTAAAGTTCTTGGTTGCTCTTTCTTTCCACATCCTTCTTTCCGATTTCTCTACTCAGGCGCTATGCTCTGTTACCCATTCTCAAGCTTTGCCCTTGGACAGGTAACAGTGCATAGCGCCCTCGTAGGTGAGCGTAACCCCTTACTTTTTGTGCCAACTCATACCTACTCCAAGGAGTCCTACAACATCTTTTCACTCCTTTTGCAAGCTTCCATTGCTCCACGATCTATTGCCTGTGTGTGTGTGGGGCAGGGACGTAAGTTACTGAGCGAACCAACAATGCAGCCATGCCACAAAACCGAGCTCCACGTCTCACTGTCTGTAACTGAGATTTCCTAGAAGATACAGATGATGAAAAATTTCCCAGAACGTCCAAAAGTGCAGCTGCTGGCAGACTCAAGAAATTGATATGAAACAACTTCCCACGTGAATGAACAATCTTTTTAGACTTTTTCTGAGCATATAGTACATACAATGTACTGATATGATGGTTAACCCTTAACCCCTAAACGTACCAGGGTGTCTCTGGAATTGACAATTTAGAAAAATCATCATAAAGTACTATTTAGAAGAATATTTTGGAATTGATATACAAATGAAAGTTCTAGATTTTGAATTTTAGATTCCATCCGTACGATTCACTAATACTATCATCAATATTTAATTATAAAATTTCAAAGTTAAAATTAAAAATTGCTTCTAAATTTGATTACAAACAAAATTTTAATATTTTTTTAGTAAAATTTGTTGGAATGAATTTGAAATGAGATATTCTTAAACGTGGTGATTCTTTGAAATTTTTGTGTTTCTTAAATCTATGATGTCATTTTTGCAAGGCCACTTTTGAACTACAATCAATGCAATTTTGGCTTGGTCAATGACTTGACACACTTCTACATTTGTAATTTTAGAAAAATATGTACTCAAGTATGACTAAATCCAACCATTAGATAAGACAACTTGGTGAGGTATCTCCCAAAAAATGGATGACTTTCATCCACGCATTGATGAGAATGTAGGGTGGGTTTGAATCTGTTAGTTGTTCAGAAACTGGACGCTGTGACATTTCGGGGTTACCGACCCTGTAGGGTCGATGGATGATTGATTTCATCCATATCTATTTCCTTATGAACCTCTTCACTATGAAACATTTTTTAAGAGATACTTCATCAAGTTGTTCTATTCAATGGTTGGATTTGGTGATATTAGAGTACATCTCTAAAATTACAAAAGTATAAGTTTGTGAAGTTTTGACCAAGCCAAAATTGCATTGACTTTAGTTCAAAAATGGTCATGCAAAAATGAGGTCACAGATTTAAGAAACACAAAAATTTCAAAAAAATCACCATGTCAAGAGTATCTCATTTCAAATCTAATTCAACATTTTTTATTGAAAAATTATTAATATTTTGTTTGTAATCAGATTTAGAAGGAATTTTTAATTGTTACTTTCAAATTTTACAATAAAATATTGGTGATAGCAATGATGAATCTAACCATACAAATGGAATCTAAAATTCAAAATCTACAACTTTCATTTGTATATCAATTCCAAAATATTCCTCCAAACAATACTTTATAATGGTTTTTCTCAAATTGTCAATTCCAGGGACACCTTGTGACATTTAGGGTTAAATCTAAGAAGAATATTCAAAATAATTGGGCCATTAATCTTTTGTTACAAGACTTGCGCCATTCAGGTATGGGTACCTAAATGTCTGGTTTTAAATAATCCATGCATGACGGCCAATTGGCCACCAGTATAACTTAAATATCTGAGCTAAACTCTTTCGTTTCGTATAACATTCTTCAGATGCCTGGATTTGATCCCGTTTGTATAGTCCCTTTCTACAGGAAAATTCTTGAATTGAAGGTTTAGAATGTCACTAGACTGTAGAGGAATGATGCTTTTATATTTGCACCGTAGAAAAAGGACCAAGTCAAAGCATCTGAAGAATTTTAAGTTTATTGTCTCTGCCCCTCAGGGGAGAGACTATGGAAACGCTTCGTTTTCAAGGAGTTACATGGCTGAACAGTACAAACAAGGTGTAAAAGTAAATTTAGGGTATATACTAAGGCAGAGACTACGCGACTAGCCGCTTGTTTTGTTTATTATTGAGTACAAATGTCTGAGAATTTCATTTCAAGTGACCAAAAAGTGGACTCAGTTTTCACAATATGAGGAGTGTTCTCACTATAATTTTACAAAAAATTCAAAAGTATAATACGTAGCACCACCATATAACATTTTTAGTAGTTGTGGGGATCCACCTTTCATATATAACACCACCATATAACATTTTAAGTAGTTGTGGGAATCCACCCTTCATATATAGCACCACCGCATAACATTCTTTAGCAGTTGTGAGAACCCGCCGTTCATATAATTATAGTACCATTGCATAACAGTTAGGTTAACCGAAAAGAAGACTAAAGTTACCTTAGGTGAAGTGAGTCTAACCCGAGTGAAGAACAGTCGAGTAGACTGACAACATTCCAATAAATCCAAAAATATAAAACAATGTGAACTAGTTTTGCCATCACAAAGACGGCAAAATAGAGACTATGGTGAGTTTAGGGTCAGAGCATTCGCTGGCCTGCAAGAAAGGACCTTACAAACTAGTTTTGGTTTAGGGTCCGCTCAAGCTCTACCCCACAACTCACGCAACACGGAATCTTGCCCCTCCATCAAACCCGCTAAACACAGAATCTTGCCCATTTTGGGATTGTGTTTGCCCTGAAGTTCAATGAGAAGCTCAGTTCTCAACATGAGTTTTGATTCCGGTTACACTCGTTTGACAGCATAGATTTTGATTCATGTGAATTTTGGGGGTCAGGACTGAGGTTTTGATTTCGATTAACTCAGTTCTTTAGTAATAATGAGAACTCACCCTTCTCTGGTAAAGATGGCAACCACAAAAAAGACTAAAAAGAACCTGACATTAATTATATGTTAAGAGCATGCATGGCGTTCAGTGAGTGGTCAGCCGTATCTTTTTCCTACCGCTATTGGTATCTCGTCACACTAGTAGAAAAGGTGGCATTCCCCAAGGACATGCCCATGCAAAATCACTGTGCATGCATGAAATTGGGCACTACTTGCCTGGGCATCTCCCTCGACAGTGTCACCTTTTCTACTAGTGTCAAAATTACTAATACAAAGAATATTAACTTGTTTTCGAGGTAGCTCCTCAAAATGTTGTATGGCACCTCATTCTAAGCCATCAATTCATGTTATTCAAGTTGGGTCCCGTGGGATAAAATAATGTGGCTCCTCTTGAGATTGGACATCAACAAAAAAAAGGATTCAATAACCAGCATGATTGTTGATTTGGTGGTTTTCCACCTAGAAAAATGTGCTGTTATCACAACTTTTGTGAGCTTTAATTCTCAAAAGCAACAAGTCCATCCATTACCAGTCACTGTTTGAAGCTTTCCTGAGCCTGGCCTGACCAAACAAAATGGCAGAAGGGTAGTTCACGTACCCATTGAGTAGTGTACTCAATGACAGTAGACAATGACCTCACACCAACAAAAAATGAAGTATAATTGATCGATATGCACACTGTACTATTTAACCTCTGCCAGGCGTTCATGTTGACATAGCGCACAAGCAGTCATTTTCCTCTGATTTTTTTCTTGAACCATAACTGGTGACCTAAAAAAATTGAGAAAGAATATTTGCCAAAATCTTAAGTTTACAATCATATTTTGATAGAATTTCTTCATATTTTGGAATTTTTCTTTACAAAATCTAGCTACCTTCAGAAAAAATATAGAGAAAATCTAGCGAAAAAATTCAAAATTTTCTCAAAATTTTCCTCAATAAAAGAGAAATGCCATATTTTGTAGAGAAATGTGGCAAAATATAGCCAGAAAAAAAAATGCTGCTCACAAGCAATTCAACACATAACATTCTTAAACCTAGACTTTGTACCCCTACTAAAGTTTCCAAGATTTTCTCTGATGCTCTTGGATGCTTTTTGTTTTCACATCTTAAATTTGTCTTACTTGCTTGACTCCTATTAAATTCCCTTATATAATGGCAACTGTCATCTTTCATTCATGTTTCAAGGAAAGTTACTTTATTGGTAAAAAGCCAACCAAGCAGTAGGCGGTGCAATACAATACTGCTTAAGGATGTTATGAAGTCTCTATTGGAAATAGAAATTCTAATATTTCCAATCTGTCAAATAATTTATCAATTCCAAGACATTTAACATTCATAAGGATCTTTAGTCCTACTGTTGACTTTAGAATTTGGCCACTATTTCCAAATCACTGTAGCAGATTTGGAATCATAGGCAATTCCACATCATCTTTAGCTAAAGATTGGGTGGTAAGACATTGCATTTAATATTAAAGCTTCTACCATTAGGGGAAATGTGGGGTCTCCAAAAGGCCCTGAGGTTTCTCACGTGCCACGAATTTTGGGGTATGCCCATCACTTTTTGATGCTGGCACCTATGGTGCCACGACGCTGCCAGCACTACGGGGAGAGTAGGTCGACCCAATCATTGTGAGGAAGGGCGTGTATGCCTCGAGAGAGATGCTGTCAGGGCTGCCAATAATGCACCTGCGGCACACAAACCCCAAGCACTTTTGAGTGCTAGCAATAGCATTTGCAATTAAGAGTCACGTTTCAGTTCCAGCGAACATACTGTTGTGCCAGCGAACTTACCGTTGTGTCAACGAACTTCCTTCCCAAGTTCAATTCTAAGTGGACTAACAAGAATCTAATCTTCCACTTGGTAACTCACACTGCCAAGATCTTTTATTGCTGGTACAGAGCAATAAATACAATAAAAGGGTCGTTCGCCAAACACCGTTGATACGTCGGTGCCAACATGGCCCCCTGTTGTCCACGCAATTCGCTGCCAACAGTGTCAGTTCACACAATCAACTCTGCCGGCAGCGACGAAACACACATATTTACCATTTGAGGGGCGTTTGGACAGACAAGTCACCTAACCCGGGCTGTCTTAGAGGGCCTTTTAGGGACCCCAAATTTCCCCTAATGAATGCTACTATTGAAAAGGGTGGACTCCACTAACTACTAAAGGACCTTATTTTCAGTACATGCAATTACATAACATTCTTGAGCTCTTGGTAGCCTACACCTGATTTGAATTTTATTAATCAATTTTCTACGACAAATGTGCTATACTATTCCACCCTTCCCTCTATTTACAACTCCATTTTTTTTTTATTTGTTGACATACTAAAAACTTGATAGATACTATATAGCACCTGGCCAAATTAGATAAAAAGTGGCAAAGCTTTTAATCTCAAGCTCAAGATCCTATGCATAAGACGTGTATATTGGCATAGCTTTTATACGGCAATAGGCTACAACTTCATCACTATTTACAATACCAATTTTTATAATTTGTTCACTATACCCAAAACTTGGTACAAAGCCACACTACAAAGTACGTGGTTGAACTAAGTAAGAAATGGAGACATTGGAGTTATCCTATAAGTAAGTGAATATGAATGAAATAAAACATGAAACTCAATACTCTAATAGAGGTATATTGAGTTTCATGCTCTATTTCATTCTATCTTTCTCTTTTAGTTACAAGATGGAGTAAAAAAAAACTCTTAACAATGCACATATTAGTGCGTTGGAATCCTCCTAAAAAATGAACACACGACCTATAAAAAAGTTCATGCAATTTCATTTGTGTCTCGAGCTATTTTCAAAATTGTATGAACTCACTATCAACTTCCAACCTCCATATCTTTTATTCTATACCATCCTATGCTTGAATCCATTAAAAAATCAAACCCTTAGGGGTTCAATTTAGTCTACAACGTACTTCATTCCTGATTAAATATACTTCCTTACAAGAAATCAAAAGAAAAACACAACATCAAAACTCAAGTTGGACTTCAAGAATAACTCTATTGATAAAACTTTCAAATAATATGCAAAAGATTCTTTTTGCAAAGACGTTCACGTAACTTCTCAAGAATGTTGTTGTGTGTTCAAGTCAACATCTTTACAACTTACAGACAGTTTTTCAATTATATGACCCACGTGCACACCTCTCTATAATCACAAAGTATATGGTGTTTCCATTACAGGTGGTGTCCGTCATTCAGCCGTGCAATTCGAAAAATGAACGGCTGGATGCTCGACACCACGTCCAATGGAAACACTTAACTCTTGAAGGGCTATGATTCTTCGTTTACCATGTCCACTTTGCAAGGGCCCTCAGTTGGCATGTTTAGTGATCCCATGTCCTATAATTCATGACCGGCTTTGATCTCCAAGTGTGTTTGTATGATCCCGTTCTAGCCATTGATAAATCTATGAATCCTTCAGTGCCGGTGTTTGCATGCAGATATATGCCAGTTGTCGATCTCCACCAGCTATGGAGCTTGAGGTTCGATCACAATCCAAACCTGTGCAGACACTAGCGTTAATCTTCTTCACTCAAACTTGATGAAGATTTCTTTCATGCTAGTTTCTTATCGATTGAACTGTTAGGCTGAAATCTTGAAAACTTTGATGAGGTTTGAAACTATTTGAGTTCCAGAATAACTCTACTGTCGATAAATTAGCTGTAAAGATTTAAATGTGAAACCCTTCCTTGTACTTGTTGCAACGATTGACTCACCTACCGAGTGAAAAGCGACGCCTTCTCCTTGTAGTGATGTTTTGTGAGGTTGAAGTGATTCTCCTACGGAGTTTTAGTACTCTAGCATGTGTGATTCAAGTACCTTGATTTTTGCACTAGAAGAGGTGTCAGATCTTGTGCTTTCAGCGGTTTTGTCACTACAAGGAGAGGCGTTGTTTCTCACTCAGGAGGATCCTATTCATTGTAGTTTTTTTATTGTACATGCTTGTCCTACCTGACGAATCGCACTCACCAAGTCCAACCAAAAAATTGGTGAGTATGAAGTGGCGCCGTTTGACTCACAGAGGGAGTGAAAAGCGATGCCTTCTCCTTGTAGTGTGCCCTCCGCTCTAGCCGGTGGACGTGGCTTTTGAATTACACAATTCAAAAGCTCAGGGAAGATTACTTTGGGAAAAATTTCGTGCACTTATGTGGGGAGCTCTCTAGTCAGAGGGAATATTGTAAAGTCGTGTTAGTAGCGGTGACTCGGAGATTGTTTTTGGTTAATTTTGCTCTATTTATCAATTACTGAGTGTCGTCTTGGGAGTGTTGAGTTGACTCATATATCCCTCTTTGTAAATGCATGATGCTTTTTATCTCTCTTTTAGACAGAAGAATGTTTCGATAGAGATTATCACCTTTGTAAGGTGAATGGCTAGACACTATTTGCTTGAGAATCTTGACAAAATGAGGAAGAAATGACACCTAGATAATGTTCATGAGACCAATCACAATCCAACACGGCAATGAGACTCTCCAAACGTTGGTTGGGAAGTCCAAGAGTATTGTTGAGTTAGGCCCCGCTTCCATGTATGGGTGGTTGGTCCCCAAAAGGTGGAAGCTCCACCGAAATGGGTGAACTAAGGAGAGTCCAGGGATATGATTTTCATTTCTACCGAAATGGGCGTAGTATGGATGGTTCTTGAGACCTCATTTCTTGTCTTCTTGTGCCTTTTACCCAACAAATCCTCACATGGGCGCCTGCCCTTAGAGGAGTGGTTTTCACTTATCACCAATTCCTTGTAAAAAACATGTATAAAAGTTTAAGTGTACCTCGTCACCCAACCATAAAAAGAAATTAATACTCTTCTCAAGTATAACTCCATCCACCGAGCTACTTTTATACTACCTAAGTGTCTTTCTACATGCACCAATTCCTGAAGAAGAACATGGAGGTGTCAGAGTACCCAAGAATCATGAGGCAAAATTGTGGTGCAGAGTCTCAACTGCAAAGCACGGTGTCCAAAATTGCAGTGCAGAGTTGCAAATCGGAAACCCTGACACCCTCTACAGTTCAGTCATAGCCTTAATGACAATGCAGATAGAATGATCGACAACCGCACAAGACGGCGCAGCCCGGCCAATTCAGCTTGACGTGCAAGCAACCGAATTCATACATTTCTAGGTCCACGCTCACTTGAATCATGGAAAACAATTCTGGGTTACTAGAGTTAACCGAAAAGAAGAGAGAATACATGTTAGGTGAAGTGAGTCTGACAACTTGGACTGACTTGCAAAGCTCATATCTAAAATTGAAGTTGGAGGGTGTTGGGTTCACTATTTGCTTTGATTTCGGTTACACTCGAAGAGGACTTTGGTTTCCTGATATTTTGGGGTCAGATTACCAGTTCTGATTTCGATTAACTCAACTGGTTACAGCTAGTTAGTCGATATGAAAATTATTCCAAGGTATCTAAGGAACTGTCTGCTTTTCAAAGTTCAGACCAATAGTGCTTCTATATTTAGCGGCACAAATGGCGGAATGTCTGGAACTTGCCGAGCGAATTTTCTCATTCGGGAGCATCTAGACATCCTTTGTCGTTATTTGTACGACCTCTGACAGACAGCATTAGGGTTGAAATTATTCAGTCAATTCACTGGGAAAGTTCATGCTCACTTTCTTGTACGTCAGTCGTGACTTTCAGCCTCTCATGCCATCGCATGAATTTCAGGAGGTGCCTTGAAGGACACGCTTAGGCCTACCTCCAAGACGTGGAGACTGAGAGATCATTACAGACTGTCGGTGAAGCGATCGAGACTCGTCTTTATTATTGTATTTTTAGAACAGAAATCATCCGAATTATAACCTGTCAATCACAGACAGGCGATTCAGATTCATTTTTTTTATAACATTCTTGACGCTTTTCGTGATCTTCGAGGCGTTTAGGTTTGAAGTACCTCCGTGCCTATAAAACCTCATTGAATCCTGGAGGTATTATTACTTGATCATGTTGGATCGAGCAGGAAGCAGGAAGAACTGTCCGAGTTCTGCTTCTTCCTGTGGGTACTGATGTGAGCTGCTCACTCACTGTGGGGATGGCCATCATGGATCTCTGCAATGCGTGGTGGTTTGTAGCGACCAGCTTAGCGTCCTCGGGGCTCTTCCTGATCGTGCTTTTGCTCACTCGGTTGTGTCGAAACGAATCAACAACAACTAGAAATGGTGGTAACAATACCTTGAGGCTGATCGCCACAAGTACAGGAGCTTTTGCATACGCCGCTGCCGCGACGTGGGCGCAATTACACGGTACCAATGGACTTGTGCTTTTATTTTTGCTCACGCAATGCGTTACATGGCTGGCCTTCACCGCAATGGAGATTCGTCAGGAGAGTCGTGGCGTGGCGCGCGCGTGGTGGGCGATCACGTTCCTGCTCGCAGTGACGGAGACGACGATGCGCGTGATTCAGAGGTGCCCCGACGCGGCGAGATTGGTGGTTGCGGCGGTGAGCCTGGTGGCCTCTCTTGTGCTTGTCGTCACGGCGGTCCTGGAATCGTGTTACAGGAAAGGAGCGCAATTGAACGGTGAGGCCGAGGAGCCTCTCTTGCCCCGGAAGCAGGATCCCCTGGTTGGCTACGCGGGCGCGAGCAGGCTCAGCCGGTTGACGTGGCGATGGATGAACCCGCTCTTGAAGAAAGGATACAAGTCCCGGCTCGAGGTCGCCGATGTGCCCAACCTCTCGCCGGAAGACGACGCCCAGCGTTTGTATGAGAGGTATGACTTCTGCTCAGTTCCAAGAGCGCCAAGAGCCCTTTGATTCATGACACAAACCTTCTGATTTCAAGCAACAATCTCTTGCTTTTTCCACCCAAATTTCAATGCAAATAGTTCCGTGCAAGTTAGTGTGTGTTGCTTTTTCTTCAATGCAAATAGTTCTGTACAAAGAAGTGTCATGTGCATGTAAGCCCTTAAGTATTTTTTTAATTGTCATCTTTAGAGGAGAGAAGGGCGAACTCTTACAACTGCTACAGAATGTTATGTGCTTTTCTTTTTTCAGAAATATTGCTTTTTGGATTTCAACATGGTGAATGTAAGCTTTTTAAGTATGTCTTTTATATTTTTCATCTACAGTGGATAGAAGGAAAGGTGAGCTCTTAAAAGTGCCATAGAATGTTATGTGTTCTTCAAAAAAATATGTATTGAATGATGACAGTATTCAATGCTGCATAGAAATGTCTACATGGCAGTGAACACTGAAGTGTTTCCATCTTCAATCCTAATTGAAGTAATGGAAGAGTATGGAATTGATTGTTACCGGTTTCATCTTGATTGAGAAAGCATTGATTAGTCTTGCTAATCACTAAATAACATGAAAATTACTCAGTCTCCGGGAGTGCACTTAAAGTTAAGACTAGGAATCACGTGAGTGTGTACTTTTGACCCCCCTATGTATGTACTAAAAAATCGTTTAAAAATTGTAAAACAAATATGAAGTTGTTAAACACAATTTAAAGTTCTTGTTGTATAAATTTCAAAAAATAATCACTTGTAAATATTTTTAAATGGATTTTTGAAGCGAAAAACAACACATTTTAGTTCAAACTTCTATCATTTTTTTTTTATAAGATTTTAAAAACTTTTGGTCCTGAAATTTATACCAAATGATAGATATATACGTAATTATTTAGCACCTAAAAAATCTTAATTTAAAAACTATTTTAAGGTCAAGTATTGTAAGGGGTATGGTATTAAAATGCACTCACGTGTATTTGTAATCTTAACTTTAAGTGCAGTCTCCGGGTACCCAGTGCTTGGCGAAGTTTCTGTTGGTGAACGTCGTGATATGACTTCACCGTGATTCTCTTTTTAGCATTCCTTCCTCATACTGGTTTTTGGGGTCGTTTTTTAACGAGACTTTTGGATGTGCAAAATGATCAGGTATGTGGAGAATTGGAGCAAGAGCGAAGGGCGAGTGCGGGCGACGGTGATGAGGACATTTTTGCGGCAGTTTTTGCAGACGGGCGCGTTGGCGATGTGCCGCGCGTGCGTGATGTACGTCGGCCCGTCGCTCATCACGAGGTTTGTGGACTTCAAGGCGCAGGGCGGGCAGGCTGATTCGCAGCATTTGGGGCGCGGATTGATGCTCGTGGCGATGCTCGTGGTGGCGAAGAGCCTGGACGTCACGGCGTCGCACCATTTCAACTTCCAGTGCACCAATCTGGGCATGGCCATTCGCTCCACGCTCATCACCGTCGTGTACCGCAAGGGCATTCGCCTCACCAACGCCGCGCGCTTGGTGCACGGCGTGGGCCAGATCGTCAACTACATGTCCGTGGATGTGCAGATGCTCTCAGATGTCATCCTGCAGGTCAGTACCCTCACTGAATCACAGCGTCCACTGTATTATTTGAAAATTGGACCCCCTGCTGGAAAGCATCTAACTCCCAATTGATTAAATTGGCCAATCCCTGTTATTTTCTAGTGTAACAAGTTACAGTTTACACTAGAAAATAGCAGCGATTGGCCAATTTGACCAATATGGCAATATCTGTTTGTGTTAAAATGACTTCAGTTTGACACGATCGACACTGTTGGTCTTGTAGAATAGAACAAGAGGTTTAAAATGATGTATTGCAATCAGAAAACCATGAGAAAATTCCACCGTTGCAAATTTCAGTGATGCAGATCATGGCCATATTGGACGTTTGAGATGACTAGGGGTTAACATTCTAGAGCACCTTCTAAAAAGTTAGTTGGGAAATGAACGAGCTCGTTGCTGCAGATGCACAATCATCTGTTTGTGTGAAAATGCCTTCAGTTTGACATGATCGACACTGTTGGTCTTGTAGTGTAGAACAAGAGCTTTAATAAAATGATGTAATGCAATCAGAAAACCGAGGTAAAATGAGAAAATTCCACCGTTGCAAAGTTCAGTGATGCAGATCATGGTCATATTGGGCGTTTTAGACGCTCCGGGGTTAACATTCTGGAGTACCTTAATATTGTTCCTGAAGTTGGGAAACTCATGAACGAGCTCATTGCTGCAGGTGCATAATCTGTGGCTGCTGCCGATCCAAGTAGGAATTGCGTTGACGATTTTGTACTCGGTGGTGGGATGGTCGATGCTGGCGGGGTTCGTGACCATGGTGGGGATCGTGTGTTTGTCCACATGGAGCTCGCGTGTGCAGCGCAAGTACCAGGGCTTGATCATGAAGGCGCGCGACGAGCGCATGAAGGCGACGAGCGAGGTGTTGAATGCCATGAAGGTGATCAAGCTGCAAGCGTGGGAGACGCACTTCCAGGTCAGGGCCAGCCGCTTTTTTGGTTTTTGAGATCATGCCCACATGATATCTACAATTATATCTTTAAACATCAGTGAGCACTGCTGTGGCGACTTTGTGATTTTTTTAACTAGATTCATTTCATACAATGGAGATCTAAATTTTCCAAAGAATGCATAATTTGAATGGCGACAATTGTATTAGTAAGAAGCAATTAAGTAATACATGAACAAAATTGGTTAATAGTTGAAGCTCTAATGCAAAAGTTACAAGACATTGGGCCAAACACGCAACATTGAATGATTTTGATCTTCCCCTTGAATGCTCAATGAACTGGTATTCAGAGTTCAACAACAACATCCTCAATATATTCCATTAATCTGACAACAAACAACAAATACATCAAGGCAACATATGTAGACGTTTATAGAAATGTTCAAAGATACTTGGCTCCATTGAATATTTTACACCCAAATTTTGTCACCAAGGAGAAAATTCTGGTGTAATTTAGCTTTTGATAGCCTTAATAAAAAAATAGGACTGTTTCAGGTGCACATCGAGAAGCTGCGGGCGCAAGAGTACCACTGGATCCTGCAGTTCATGTACCAAGTGCTGTCCACCACCAGTTTCATCTGGTGCGCGCCCACCATCGTCTCCGTTGTGACGTTCGCCTGCTGTGTGCTCTTGGAGGGCACGGAGCTGACGCCCGGCCAAGTGTTCACTGCCGTGGCCACGTTCCGAATCCTGCAGGAGCCCATCCGCAACTTCCCGCAGACCCTGATTGCCCTGAGCCAGGCGCAAGTCTCCCTGGACCGCCTTGAGAAGTACCTGCGCAGCGAGGAGCTTGACGTGAACGCTGTGGAGAGAACTCCCACCATTCATGGCAGCAACCTTGCACTTGCTGTGCGCGATGCGTCGTTCTCCTGGACTGATGGCGAACAGCATTTGCGCGACATCGACTTCGAGGTCACGAAAGGCGCGCTTGTTGCTGTTATTGGAACTGTTGGCTCTGGAAAGAGCTCGTTACTGGCGTGCATGCTCGGCGAGATGCCAAAACTTCACGGCAAAGTACTCAGCAGGGCTTCCTTTTTGGTTTTTGAGATAATGCCCATATGGCTACAATATCTTTAAGCATCATTGTTGCTGTGACGACTTTGTGATTTTTTTGGGTTAAATTAGATGGCTACATTAGTTAGATTTGTGTCATACTATGACAATCTAAAATTTCCAAAGAGTGCATTTGAATGGCAACAATTAAGCAATACATGAACAAAATTGGTTAGTAGTTGGGGCTTTAGTACAAAATTTACAAGACATTGGGTTAGATAAGCAACATTGAATGATTTTGGTCTTCCCCTTTAGTGGTATTCAAAGTTCAACAACAACACCGGGGTCTCATATGCGATTCCCGGTGTGCGTTTCCCTGTGAGTGTCACTTTTCCCACCGAGCCTCAAGAGTTGACACGTGTTGAACTTTCCTTTTACAAGCAGGTGAGTCAACATTAAACTGGTGAATAAGCAGCTTTAAGACTCACTGGGAAAAGTGAGACTCACAGGGAAATCACACAGGGAATCGCATATGAGACCCCGGTGCAACATCCTCGATATATTCCATTAATCTAGCGACAAACAAAGGATGCATCAAAGAATGTCAAGACAACATATGTAAACATTTATAGAGATGCAAAAAAATTATATCATGGCTCCGTTGAATATTTCTATGTTGAACATCTGGTTGCAATCATTGATCTTAACACCCAAATTTTGTAAGGAACTGTCACCAAGGAGAAAATTCTGGTGCAATCTAAGACTGAGCGCGGGCTTGATTTTCATGACGGATTGGTAATGTGTTGATTGTGTGCAGGTTTGTGTAGCAGGGAGCACGGCGTATGTGCCGCAGGGCGCGTGGATTCAAAGCGGAACGATCGAAGACAACATTCTGTTCGGGCAAGCGATGGACCGGCGACGCTACAATGAGACGCTGCGCATCTGCGCGTTGGAGCGAGACATGGAGCTATTCGAGCAAGGCGACCAGACGGAGATTGGGGAGCGCGGGATCAATTTGAGTGGGGGCCAGAAACAGCGCGTCCAGCTCGCCCGCGCCGTGTACCAAGACTGCGACGTCTACCTCTTGGACGACATCTTCAGCGCCGTGGATGCTCACACGGGCTCCGCCATCTTCCAGGATTGCGTCAGTGGCGCGCTCAAGAACAAGACGGTCATCCTTGTCACGCATCAAATCGATTTCCTTCATCACGCCGATTGCATTCTGGTACGATATTTCATCAGTGTTTGAACAGCCGTTTGGGCAGTCTGTTGAAGATGATTCAATCAAGGTTGTTGCTAACTTGAGGTTTGAATTGGACAGGTGATGCAGGATGGTAGGATTGCACAGAGCGGGAAATACGACGATCTACTAAAACCCGGTACTGCATTGGAGAAGTTAGTCATTGCGCACAACGATTCAATGCAACTCGTGGAGAACCCCGTGGACCTCGCTGAAAGACCCTTTCTTGAGGCGCCTGTGACACCATATGAGGTAATTGCAATCAACTATGATTGTTTAATAGCAGGCTTTTATCTAACTGTTCAAAGCGTATTGGGTTCAGTTCGGTTTTATAATCCTCAACGTTCCTCAACATACATGTGCCCCATCAATACCATGATCATCCCCCAGTCCATTCTCTCTATGAATTTGACGTTATCCCCAACCACTGAATTCGAAAATCGCCAAATAAACTCGGTTCTATGCTTGTTTATGAATTTATTTTATTCAGAATCTGGTTCTGAAGCTTGATTGCTGTGGATTGTGGTGCAGCCCGGTGCGAGCTTGGAGCGGCTCTCTTCCGTGAAGGAAACAACGGCTGAACAGGCCAAAAATGCAGCGGGGGCAAAGCAAGGCTCAGCGAAGCTGGTGGAGGAGGAGCAGCGAGAGATTGGGCAAGTGAGCCGATCCATATACTGGCTCTACTTGACGAAAGCGTTCGGGCCGCGCTTGATCTTGGCGTTGCTGATTGTCCAGACGGTGTGGCAGACGCTGATGGTGGCGTCGGATTATTGGTTGGCCTTCGAGACGTCCGACGGGCAGCAAAAATCTCTTGATCCCGTCCGATTCATCAAAGTCTACGCTCTCTTGAGCTTCGGATCATGGCTTTGTGTGTTCATGCGCACCTCGTTGATCGTCATTCTCGGCGTCAACACCACGCAGCTGTTTTACCTCCAAAT
Source organism: Pohlia nutans (assembly GCA_022496805.1). Lineage (NCBI taxonomy): Eukaryota > Viridiplantae > Streptophyta > Bryopsida > Bryales > Mniaceae > Pohlia > Pohlia nutans. The sequence goes on from CM040105.1 coordinate 5,359,747, forward strand.
GCTGCGCAGCATCTTCCGCGCTCCCATGGCTTTCTTCGACACCACGCCCTCGGGACGCATCCTCAGCCGGGTAAGTGTATTTTCTGTAGTGTAGGAAAATTGGACCCCCTGCTGCAAATCATCTGTTTGTGTAAAAATAACTTCAGTATGACACGATCGACACTGTCGATCTTGTAGTATAGAACAAGAGCTTTAAAATGATGTTGATTGCAATGAGAAAACCGAGGCAAAATGAGAAAATGCCACCGTTGCAAAGTTCAGTGATGCAGATCATGGCCATATTGGGCGTTTTAGACGCTTAGCCTGGGTTAACTTCCTAAGCATTTCATCAGTACAAATCCTCGTCAGAAATCTCCTCTCAAGTCTTGCACTCTTGACACCCCTGTATTGCAAAATGATAGAGTTCATGGTGTTACAATTGGCAGGGCTTAGGTTACTTGAGTATGTTCTTAGGGTTTTAGGGGTTCTGCTGAATATATGCAGTGTTGTGTGTGCAGGCGTCTTCAGACCAAACGACATTAGACATCTGGTTGGCATTTTTTTACGGTGCAGCTTTAGCCATTTATTTCTCTCTGTTTGGCGCGATTGTGGTCATGTGCCAAACTGCATGGCCGATCATACTCGTCATGCTCCCACTCGCATATGTATACTTCTTATACCAGGTACGGATGTGTCATATCCCCACTGTTTATGGAGGGTTTAGGGTTTAGGGGCATGGACATTGATTTGCTGGGTGGTTTTGTTGAAGGCATACTTCATTGCAACGTCTCGGGAGCTGACGAGAATGGACTCCATAACCAAGGCGCCCATAATCCATCATTTTTCGGAGAGCATTGCGGGCTTCATGGTGATCCGGTCCTTCCAGAAGGAGCCTGAATTCGCCAAAGCGAATGTGGATCGCGTGAACCAGAATGTCCGTATGGTGTTTCACAACAATGCTGCCACCGAATGGTTAGGGTTTCGTCTGGAGTTCATTGGCACCATTGTCCTGTGCACCTTGGCTTTCTTGCTTGTCGTGTTGCCTGCTCGCCTTGCTCCACCACGTAAGCTCGCACTTCAATCTCATGCGTTCTTTACGTGCTCCATTCCACTTCTTCCAACCTATGCTCAAAAGATAGTTATCCATACACTGATCACAAGGATTATAGAGAATTTCAAGAAAAAGAGGAATTTCGAATGCCCTATTGGATTCTTGTCATAAGTAGAGAATGGCAAGTTGAATTCCCATTTGATTTCTCATGAATGACCTCATCCATTCTCCATTTAAATGCATAGTTGAAATAGGAGTACCTCATGCTAAGGTGCCTTATATGATCAACATCTTAGGGTCAAGTACTATTGAGCACATTAACCTGTAAAAGACCAAATTGGTCCTCATGGTCGTAAGTGAACTTCCTTTTACTCAAATTTATTTGTTTCTTGACTATCACATGCAATCTTCTTCACTGATTCCGGTGATATAGAATTTGGTCCCATCTGAATTATATTTTCACAATATGATTGATTGAATTCGTCAGTTTAAAACCATGCATGAACCCTTGGTCCTTCAGGGGTTAAACTAAAACTTGACTGAGCTGCGTTTGTTGCATATCTGACAAGGGTTTTGTGGTTGTGGTGCATTCAGAATTGGTGGGACTGGCGCTCTCGTATGGACTGTCTTTGAATGTACTCTTGTACTGGACAGTGTGGCTTGCTTGCCAGCTCGAGAATAAAATGGTGTCAGTAGAGCGCATCCATCAGTTTACAAAGATTCCCCCCGAAGCTCCATTGGTGGTCCCGGAATGTCGGCCAGCTGCGGAGTGGCCATCAAAAGGGACCATCCAAATCAACAATTTACAGGTCAGCTGTCGGCATATGGGTTTCTAAATTCCTCCTCTTGTAACATACATGCTCGTTCTGCTTTTAAGATACTCTTTGGTTCAATCTTTCTCATTCTTACCTTGCACATCTGCCCACAGTTGCGGTATCGGCCTGGTACTCCACTCGTGCTCAAGGGCATCACATTGAAAATCTCAGGTGGTGAGAAAGTGGGCGTTGTAGGCAGAACAGGCAGCGGTAAGCACAATCAACAAAATTTCATATATATACAATGATTGCCAGTACTGTTTAGTTCTTGGTTTTTCTTGACAAGTTTCAGATTCAAGGCTTAAACCCTGTATAAACCCTAAATTGGCTGATTGATGTTCGTTAAAACGGCGTATTTCAGAGTGCCAGCGTTGTGACGTTCATGTCTAAATAACTAGGACTGGTATAGATCTGAGGTTTCAGTTGGGCCACTGAAATCCACGAATAAGAGGTTGTTTGTTGGAGTAAGCAATCAGTTCATAAGTTTGGGACTTTGTATCTTTATGGCAGGCAAGTCAACACTTATTCAAGCACTCTTCCGCCTCGTGGAAGCCTCGGCAGGGCAAATTGTGATTGATGGCGTGGACATTGCCACGTTGGGGCTCAGCGATTTGCGCTCCAAATTCGGCATTATACCGCAAGAGCCCACTCTTTTTGAGGGCACAGTTCGCGCAAACATTGATCCCCTTGGAGACCACAGTGACAACGAGATTTGGGAGGTGACTGCAACTCTCTAACCATCATTCAACCTTTCCTATCAAAACAGCTTGTAATTTATGAGTTCTTCTCACAAGTAGGCTTGGACTGCCAATTAGTTCTAAAAGGTACATTGTTTATTTTGTTTCAAATACTGAATAGTGGGCGATTATAAATCGAGTGGCGACACTTTTCTGGTCATTGCACGAAAGCAATGTTGATTTTAAGAATCACTATGGTCCACATTGTCCAGTCAAGGCATCTCTCACAAGACGACAGCCATAACACAAGTGGGTAGAGCAATTTAGAACGACATTTGGAACAACATTTCAATGTCATTTCAACAAGTAAGAACAACATTGAAATGCTGTTCTTACAATGTGTCGTTCTAAGCACCTGCTCCCAGTTGCACCTGCATCATTTGGTCATGAATGTTCTTAACGGTTCATAAGTAGTGTTGATTTGTGGTCCACAATAATTTTAAAATGTGGATGCCTATGGTTGGGATGATCTAATGTGCATGATTTGCGGTGGGCTGCAGTGCCTGAGGGCATGCCAATTGGAAGAGATCATACGTGGGAAACCGGAGAAGCTGGACGCGTCGGTGGCAGACGATGGTGACAATTGGAGTGTGGGGCAGAAGCAATTGTTCTGTCTGGGTCGAGCGCTCCTCAAGCGAGCCAGAATCCTGGTGTTGGATGAAGCCACGGCCTCGGTGGATGCGCACACAGATTGGTTGATACAGAAAACGGTTCAGGAGGCCTTCGCTCATTCTACTGTGATTAGTGTTGCGCATCGCATTCCGACTGTCATGAACAGCAACAAAGTGCTCGTGTTGGACGCCGGTAATCAATCAATCCTTCACCCTTGAATTCCAACTCCAGACTATTTGCATATTGCTCACTTCCATACTTTTGCTTATTAAGAGATCATGTTCATAAGATCTAATCTGGTGTCCCTATAACTACTCATGCACCAATGATTGCAAATCAATTGAGAGCAGTAACATGAACCGGCAATGAAAGTCCATGTTCCTATCACTACTCACCAAAATCAATTATGAGTAATAATAGGCACAATGAAATTAGTACTCAAATCTGTCCGGAAATAATTGTCCTAATATTTCGCATTTTTCAACTTAACGTTTTTTTTTCTTTCCAAAATAAGTCGTCTCATTACTCGAAAAATGGTTTATCTATAATAGTAATATGTAGTTTTTGTGTCACTCTCATTTTCCACCCAGGGCTCACGTTTGCAGTATAGAACATTGAACGAAAGCTAGGAAAAAACAGATGCCAAAAACTAGGACAAATATTTCCGGACAGGAGTAACCCTTTTTGATCCATATGTGATAGCAGGCAATTTCAAGTTACATCTCACTTTGTTGAATGAAAGTAGAAGTTAACTTGATTTTCGAGATTGTGGTGAATTGATTTTTGAAAAAACCTTTAATTTAGGGACACTGTACTAGTTGTGAGCAACAATAGGGATGGCTACCTGTATCTGATTTGACTTTGCAAATTCATGGTTTTCTTGCAACAGGGAGGGTGAAAGAATACGATAGCCCATCAAGGCTGTTGGATGGTAGTACACCATCGTTGTTTGCGGCTCTTGTCAAGGAATACACTACGCGGGGTCACTGACAGTTGAAGAGTATTTAATTAAGCTCTGAATGATTCCATGCAAATTAAAGCTCATGTTTCAAGTGACGGCCATGGTGGGACAGCTGGATCGTCCTTGCATTATTTTTGCTTCACGTACTGATGGAGCACAATTCTGCTTGAATGACTTGATCGAGTTAGATTATGACGACAAAATTTGTACAGACAGGGAGCAGTTTTGTCAGCCCTCCGAGATTCATTAATTACATTAAATGATCGCTTTTCACGGACCCATTCGTCTTTGGAAGAGTGTAGATCTATGCAATTAGGTTCATTTTTCTGTTAGTACAATTTCCTCTCCGGAAAAATGGGTTGTAGATGTGTTGATTTCAATTTCTAAGGTTGATTGAAGTGGTGATCGTTTCCAAATTGATTGAAAATTTTAGAGAGGGGGAGCACTTTGGGGACTGATGGGTTGACTTGCAAGCCATTGATGGGATAACAGACAACAACTTCATTAGCAAGGCTCACTTCTGTGTTTCTTAAGGGGGTGATTTGCAAGGCATCAATCTTATTTTACCAAACGTCATGTTTTGTGTAATTTGACATGTAATTGATCAACAAGCTAAGTGCCCAGGATTTGACCATGATCTTTCAAGATTTGTTTGGCAAAGTAATGGCCCTTTTTCCATGTTTAACCCTTTAACGTCCCGATTCAACACTGTTTTCAAAGAAGCGATATAAAATGTTTGATGAAATCCAAAAATGGGGTTGATAGTCAAAGCAAAGTTGTAAATGTCAATGTGAAGATCACATCTATACGGTTGGATTTATTCTCTTTTTATTTAATATTTTTAAATTAATTTTGCAAGGTTTCTCTTGAAATTCAATTAAAAATCCCAAATTAGCACAATTTTTTTTTTAAATATGGTAATGAAATTGGAATAACATGCACTACGGGATAGTATGGTTTCCATTATTTGATTCTACTTATTTTGGAAATTCATATTTAAGGTCCCACTTTTTGAACTAAGAATGAAACTTGACATAAACCAATTCTGTTGTTTTCCTAAAAATCATAATAACCTATTTTGAAGATCCAAACTGTACAAAGAATAGTCAACTTGCTCAAGAACCAAGAGAAATTTTGGTGGATGAAACTGTCCAATTTGGATGAGAATTTAGCAATTTCAATATGTGCGTCGTCCACATAATGGACGTTGGCGCGTTAAAGGGTTAATGCTCTAGAAAAGACACTTTGCCCGCCATGGTCAACTCCCCAAAACACACTCAAACTTCATAATCCTCATAGCCACAAACATAATGCACAATTGCCATGATACACCATTCCATTTGGAATCGTTGCTTTTATAAGATTCAACAGCAAATTTTATGGAAGCAAGGGCAACAATCTTCCATAGTGGTTTGAAGAAACACGGGAAAATGGTATAAAGTGTGGTGAGCATAGTGGAGAGGACTTGTAAGGATTAACTATCATTTCTAAACCTCTATATTTCTTATTATGTGTTTCCAATGATTGCATTGATTTGAGTTTTTAATGGTGCATTTATTCTACAAGGGTAGAAGTATTTTATTAAATTTTCAAGTTCACACACTTTTAGGATGTGAATGTGAAAGTATAAGATGGAAAAACAATGGATGGCTTTACAATTAATTCTAATGTCTACATGGAAACGTATATCTTTGTTCACAAGCTCACATTGTTGTAACATGGCCGAAAGGTAGTATTTAACCCCTAAATGACAGAGGGGGCAAGGGAAAAACCTAGATGTGTTATAAAATGTTACTTCTAAATCTTTTATAAAGTTTAGTCCAAAAGATAAAATGAGAAGCACGATGTTTAGTAATTATCTGTATCGTCAAAATTTCAAAAAATGTTTTAGATACTCATTTAATGAATTTAGAAGCATTTACCATTTAATATTCATCAAAATATAAAAATTTATTTTTATAATTTGAAATTTGGTATGATTGGTTAAAACTAGACATTCTATTCTAAATTTAAAAAAAGCAAAAATCTCAAAAGAGAGAACACCATTACTTTCCTGAAATAGAAAGTTTTATAACACTAGGACATTGTTGAGGTGTTTGTCTTTGAAAAATTCCTTAGAAAACCTCAATATTGCAAATGAAATGCATCAAACAACATTAGAACATGATCTCTACCCCCAATTTTGGCAAAAAATCAAAACTCAAAAAATGTCATTTTGTGACCATGGGCAGTTACTACTATTTGGGCTGCGACCAGAAAATGATTGATTGGTCATTTAGGGGTTAAGGTAGTTTCGACATTCCCATGGCTTCAATTGTTGAGTGTGTATACTATTAATTGAAACAAATAAACCCTAAACTTAATTTCTATTATGAAGAAGATTTCAACCCACTAAAATAGGTATTATTTGAATTTTATATAAATAAGTTATGAATATTTTAGAATTTTGCTTTAAAATTTATCAAACAGTACTGATTCAATTCATTTAAGCTTAAATTCAATGTTTACATTTTAGAGCTTCAATCTCCATTTAAGTCTTGATTGAATGATAAGATCTTGTGACTAGTTCTAAAATCTGAATTTGTACAATAAATTACTCCTTCAAAATAGTTGTGTGTACTTGAATTGCCTAGCATCATTCAAAAGTATTTATCTCATGCCAATTTTCCAATCCTTCTTAATTCAATTAATACAACAATGGATAGATATTGGAATTCTGTAACAATATCGTATCTTGGGCCATATATAAACACTTTAATAGAGAATTCCACACACTTGTTTCGACGTACGATCATTGATAAGAGATTTAGACCGAGACAAGAGGTGCAATTGAAGTACTTGAGAGATTTGTTTTTTGAGAATTCCAATGAAATGTAATTTCCTAATAGTTTGCTAGTTGGCAAAGAAGGCATTAACCCCTAAGTGTGCAAGGATTCCCGTGGGGCCATGTATGGTAGTTTTTCAATCAAACAATGATTTTCACCTAGTTCCTAATTTCAAATGATAATAATTCCAACTAGGGAAGTGTGAGGGCTATCTTCTACTTTCAATTCCAATTTATCATTCTTCAAAAAATTAAAATTGCGTTTTTCACAGCACTTTTATGTTGAAAAACCTAAAATTCCAATACACACTGCAAAAAAAAGCTTTTCTATTGAATTTCTTTTTATCTAAGCTCAAAAAGCATGCCACCTACACTTTGTTGTTCATCACTATTATTTACATTTTCCCTAAACAATTCATGCTATTCAAAGCATTTTTGTAATTACTATGACTTTTATAAGAAAAAAACTTTGAAAAATCTTACAATTTTTAAATCTATTTAAATAATCATGAAAAATCAGGGTAAATCGGTTTAACAATACCTTATCATAGAAAAATACCAAAAAAATATAATATCTTTTGAAATGTGAGGAATTGATGAAGTTTGATTGGGTATTTGTAGTGTGGACATCTAAGGGTTAATACAATAGTGGTAGAAGATGCATTCCCTTCATCATGTATTTGATGTAATATCCTATTCGTTTATCTAATAGATGGTAGGGCCTTTGGATTAGGAAGGCAACACAAGAGACCCAAATGAAGGAGATTTACAACCATTGTGTTTTGAACTTCAATGTCGACATCACCTGTTGTGTTGCATATTCAACTTCATCACAAAAGGTTACCAATTTTCTTGAAGCTTTTAAAGTTTCAATAAGTCTTGGATCTACTACACTAAAGGTTGATTCAACTTCGCAAGTTCGCCAAATGAAATATAGCAATACAAGATCCTCGGGATCCACTACTTGTAGATCCAAGGGATGCCTACTTAATTGATTTGTATCTATAATATACGTATATAACTAAAAACATTTAGATTATTTGAATATATGAAATACACAATTTTTTCACGAATTGTACAAAGCTATACAAAGTCGCTAATAGAAGAAATATACACATATACCTGCAACTATCTATGCGATATGGAAAAGTTAGTTTGATAGAACAAGATTTTTGAACGAGAGCCATGATGTGACATCATTTCAAGTTCCATAACTCAATTAAGACCTAAGAAATGTGCACATGACCTACTAAGCAATGAAATGCCTCCAAATTGAAGTGTGTCCCAACAAACATCTACTACAAAATTTAGATATACAACTTATACCCTATAACTCCTAAATGCCCACAGCCCTCTCTAGATTGAGCAGTTTTGCCAAGATGCATTATAAAATGCAATTAAGAGGGATATTTTGAGCTTGATGTATAAATAAAAATTGCACATTATGAATTTTAGATTCTATTCATACAGTCAGATCTACAATTGCTATCACCAATATTTTTGTATAAAATTTGAAACTCAAAATTCAGTTTTTCTTTTGTAATTTGATTACAAATAAGATATTGACAATTTGTGAATGAAATTTGTTGTAATCGGATAAAATGTAATACTCTAAGTGTAGTGATTTTTTGAGATTTTTTGGTTGCTTTATTTTATGAGTTGACTTTTTCAAGAACACTTTTGATTTATTTTGAACTAAGATCTTGTAGGCCATGTAGGAGACTTTGGACTTGCTCGCTTGATGGATCACCACAAGCTTCACAAAACCACTTTGGCAGCTGGTACACTTGGCTATATGGCTCCTGAGATTCCATATACCAGCAAAACAACAAAAGAATCGGATTTTTATACTTTGCCTTTCATGCAAAATTGTCGCCCTACCGTGAAAACATTCCTTTCACAATCGCTTCGTCCGTCCCTCAACTAGACCCAACATTCAACAAGCCATATAATCTATATGAGATTTTAATTTGCATTGAATTGAGTCATTGACATAACATGATTCGTCCTAAACTCAGCTTTTGAAGCATAACCCACTTTATCATGTGTTCAACTTTAGAAGGCTATATCTATGAATAAAATGAAGCTTTCATTATATTCCAAACTGTTTACACTTTGGGTTTTTAATTTCCGGATTTAACCAAGTTTGTTGAAACCATCAAAATCAATCATTTCTCTCTGATTGACTCAAAGAGTACTTGTTAAATTATGTATATGTTTAGCATATTTAGATCAATTTACTACAAGTTTTGATTAGAGTAAGCTATAATTGGTGAATATAAACATATCAAAAGATGTCAAAGATGTGACTTTTAGCATTCATAAAAGTGTGAGTGTTTTATGGAAAGGGTCAAAAACCTAATCTATATACATAGTCAACTATAACAAAAGAAAAACCCACATCTTGAAGTTTTGTGTGTAATTTTTTTTTATCAAATTTTACTATGTTATGCATTACTTTGTGACCTAAAACTTTTGTGATCAAAGATTTTTGTTTTGATCACTTTTATTCTATGCATAGTAATTTGAAGTTTATTAATTCAATGATAGTCTCAATTTTTTTGCTAAATATATAAGATCAATAAAAGAGAGATCAAAACATTAGCAATAATCATTAAATTGGAAATTTTCCAATTGCCAAAATGAGGTGAGAAAGTGGTTCTTCATTCAAAAGTAAGAGGAATCTACAGCTAAACAAACCTTTGCCATTTCAACAAAAAAAATTGCCAATTTAATGAAGATTCTCTTGGCATCACATTCATTAACCCATTGACGCGCTTGTGTTCATATAATGAATGATGAACAGATTGTAAGCCTTCTCTTATTACATCCCATACAATTTTTCATCCATCCAAATTTTCTTTCGTTCTTGTGCTAGTTGACTACCATTTGTACAGTACGGATCTTCAAAATAAGATATTGTGATCTTTTTCTAAATGACAAAATTGGTTCATGTTAAGTTTCATAAATGGTCGTTGAGTTACTTAGAGGTTAACAATGATTTTCCAAAATAATTTAGAACCAAATAATGGAAAATATACCATCTCATAGTACATATTATTCCAAATTCGTTATAATTTGTTTAAATAAAAAACTGTTAATTTGGGATTTTGACCCCTGAACGTCCTTACCCCTGCCCAAATCGGGCAATTATGCAAAGATGCAATATAAAATGCAACTAAGAGGGATATTTTGGACTTGATGTATGAATAGAAGTTGTACATTATGAATTTTAGATTCTATCCATACGGTTAGATCAATGATTGCTATCACCAATATTTTTCTATAAAATTTGAAACTTAAAACTCAAAATTATTTTGTAATTTGATTATGAATAAGATATTGACAATTTGTGGATGAAAATTGCTGTGATCGGTTGAAATGTGATATTCTAAGTGTAGTGATTTTTGGAGATTTTTTGGTTGCTTGATTTTATGAGTTGACTTTTTCAAGAGTACTTTTAGACTAAAATCTTTGAAATTTTTGGTGGAAAACTGCAACATGAAATGAGTCATAAAAGTTTCACAAATCATCAACTTTCTAATCGGAGCACATGTGCATGAAGCTAACTTCCCATAGAAAATTTAGTAAAAAATCCACACTGCAAAAAGTGCATGACGGATGAGAAAACGAAGTTTGCTTCTGTTACATCATGCAAAATATGCATGGTTGGGCAGTTAGGGGTTAAAGTAAATTTCAAAATAACACCTTGCAAAATTAATTAAAAACTATCAATAAAAAATATGATAAATCCAACCGTACAGATGAGATATACACATTGAGATTTACAACTTTTCTTCATATATCAACTCCATTTTTGTGATTCATCAAACATTTTATAACACATCTTTGAAATCTGTGGTGGATCTGGACGTTAAAATCCCAATAATTATTTAGTAACAAAACACATCTCAATAAAACAGTGCCAGCATGGCTACACTAATAATATTCAGTGTGGTACAGTACAGTCCTTATTATGTGGACGTTCGACAGCAAACAAATTTGCTACAGAGCAAAAAAAATTATGTCAAACTTGGCAAATCCAAGTGCCTGAAAAGCTCATCTTTATACCTCGAGCATACCTATACATCAAACCTACTAAAAAGCAGGATTGCCCATACTAATTTCCCGAGCATGACCCAAATTCATCCTACTACTCCACCAATGCTAAATCACTTGCAACGCCATCTTCTACACTACTGTCAATAGAAATGATACAAAGCTCTAGTCGAGAGGGCTTCATCCTAAGATTGAAGGCCCAGATACACTCACCTGGCTGTCATGAAACCAACTGTCTGTCAGGAACAGACAATTGATGGACAGATTCTTAGGAAGATAAAAGCTCACTACCGTATCTTCCAACACCGTTCTCCTCTCTCTGAAGTGGCTTGAATCACAACCATGATTGTGCAGTTAAAGCTACTTCAGCTGGCAATCCTGGCAATGTCAAACATCACGGCTCATTTTGGCAGCTCGTCAACAATTGTGATGCATTTTAGGTAAACCGGCGTAAGTGGTCTATCTGTAGCGTGATCTGTTTCCACATTCTCAATTGCCTGCAAAATACACGTGGAAATTAGAATACTCTCAATCCACATACAGCTGCAAAAAAGAAGATGAACATGTTCTTCTGAAAGCAAAAATAAACAAGTTTCTCTACCCCCAAATAGAAATGTATAACATCCATATGTGTCTTTCCATACAATCCTTAATGATTGAACATTTAAGAATCATATATAATACCGCTAGTTATTCACATGTTGCAATTATATTAGACATAAAAAATTCATTCTTTGGAATGATGAACCGCAATAGAGAAGAACTACGGTTCTCTTTTGAGGTAGGCGTGAATAAAGTGTCTCTTCGACCCACCCTTGGTTCAATGTCCACCGGACAAAGGATGACGGACCTTAACATGTTACTATTGCTTTTAAGATTTGTCTGATTTTCATTGGACACTCTAACTTTCTAAATTTTGAACCAATGATTAGTCTTGCCCTTTGGAGTAAGGTTGAATAAAAATCAAAGGTGAAGAGGAGGGATCCATTTCGTGAGATTTAAAGAGAGAAGCTCTATAGGAATTACCCGGACAACGTCTTGACCACTAATTACACGCCCAAACACTGTATGCTTCATGTCCAAATGAGGTGTGGCAGTTGTCGTAATGAAGAACTGCGATCTATTTGAATTTTCTTCGCCTATGTTTGCCATTGATACAGTATATGGATCATGAGTCAACCTGCAAACAAACAACAGCACCCAAACTAAGTTCGTCTTCTAAGAAAAAGAGAGGCAATCAAATCTCACAGCGTATATTTTTGCTCTGCCATGACATAAAAACATGAATATTATCCACTAAGGAGATTTTGAGAACGAAAAGGAAAAAAAAAACTTCATACTCTTTCTTGAATTCGTCCTTAAAGCTGCCACCCCATATTGACTCGCCACCTGTTCCATCGCCCTTAGGATCACCAGTCTGAATTATGAAGTCCTTGATGACACGATGAAACAACAATCCATTGTAATAGCCCTTTTTACTGCACAGACAATACACAATGAGATTAGTGTCTGCTCTACTTTCTAGATACAGAAACGCACGGCCTAATGACCTCTCCCCTAAGTGGCCACTTTAATATCTACAAGAGTTGAAATAAATCATAGATAGAAGCAATCATACCCAACATTCTTGAAAAATAAGAATATGTACATAAAATTACTACAATCAACTATTAGTTTCTAAAGTGAAGCTTAGGTGAAGGTAGAATGTGAAGAGATGGCAACCAAGGATGTACAGTACCTGTGGGTGACAAAGTTCTCCACAGTGAGAGGTGCATCCTTCCCAAACAGCTCTATAGTGAAATCTCCCTTCGTAGTATTCAGGATCTGCAATATCACACCAATATCACATGTAAGCGCCACATCCACATCTCAAAAGATACCTATCAGATTCAAAAAGCTCTTAATAGTAAGTAAACATTAATCTACTAGAACATTAGTCCAATATTAAGATAATGTTGAATTAATGCTAACTTAGTACATATGAAACATCAAGTTAATGCCAAGAATACTAACATCAAAACTAACATAAGGTTCACACCATTTGCATTACAGAACTACATGAATCTAATCCCTATCAACGTAACACTAAGAACTCTGTCAATCTAATCAGTCTAATCGGAGTTTTCTTTTGTGATAAATAGTACTTCTACAAAAAATGTACTATATGATTTCCTTGAAAATGAAAAAGGAAAATGACACATTAGAAAACAACATGCTGAAGTGATAATGGAGAAAATAGTACCGCATATCGTGGGAACTGCCCTCCATCAACATCATCCTTCGAATCCGTCTTTTCAGCATCACCGTCCACCACATTCAATTGATGGTGCCCTCGATATACTTCATCTCCAGTCATGTCTCTGCAACAATAGAAATCATCAATTAACCCAAAACGCCCAATATGGCCATCTGCATCACTGAACTTTGCAACAGTGGCATTTTCTCATTTTATCTTGGTTTTCTGATTGACATACATCATTTTAAAGCTCTTGTTCTATACTACAAGATCAACAGTGTCGATCGTGTCAAACTGAAGTCATTTTCACACAGAAATGATTTGCAGCAGGGGTCCGATTTTCCTACACTACAAAAATACACAGTAGACGCTTAGGGGTTAAGTTGAATCAAGAATAGGCAGGGAAAAAAATAAAAAAATAAAAATAGCGAGTGTATATTTTTCTGTTTATTTTTCTCACCCTCTAGATTTTTGTTTATGCAACACCACAGCGGATACCAGCACAAGAATCACGACCACTCCGACCACCACGATGGTGGCAATGTTGAGCCGCGCCGGGCCTTTCTTCTTCTTACTCTGCTGCAGCAATGCAGCCGGCTTCATGCGCCCCATATCGCCACTCACAAATCGATCAAAACTCCGTATAATCACGTTCTAAACCCTAACTCACCCTCTTCCTTGCGATTCAGTGAACAGAATGTATCAAAGTGAGGATCTCCGCAACGAAAAAGAAACTGCCACTCTAATAACAACAACAACAACAACAACAACAACAACCCAAAAAAAAAAAAAAAAAAAAAAAGGTGTTAAGAAAAAGGCTGTAGAGCTGAGGAGAGTAATGCAAATGGTGTGAATCAAGGCAATGCCATCTCTTCTGTTGTGAGGAGATTGACCGAAGAGGGCTGCGAGATGAAGAGGGAGGGAGACGGAGTCAGTGATGAGTGAGGGAGTTCGTAAGTACACTCTGCCACATAATAATTCTCCTGCAGCTCTTTAATGTCACCGCCAAACTGCACGTGATTATACGGAGTTCCGTATGATAAAGGGCTCGTTTTGGAGGCCAGGGTCAATTTGGTGTACTTTCTTGTACTTGAGTTGCTTTCATTTATTCAGCTGCTATTGATCCTTTAACGTCCCGATTCAATCAAAGTTTTGTTATAAAATGTTTGATGAAAAATAAAAATGGAGTTGATGTTCACAGCAAAGTTGTAAATGTCAATGTGAAGATCACATCTGTATGGTTGGATTCATCATATTTTTTATTAATAATTTTTAATTAATTTTGCAAGTTTTTCTCTTGAAATTCAATTAAAAATCCCAAATTAACCCAAAAAAAATTTAAAAATATTGTAATGAAATTGGAATAACATGCACTACAAGATGGTATGGTTTCCATTATTTGATTCTACTTAGTTTGGAAAATCATGTTTAACCCTTTGACGTGCCTGCGTTCATATAATGAATGACAAACAGATTGCAACCTTTTTCTTGACTATATTCCGTTTAATTCTTCATCCATCCAAATTTTCCTTGGTTCTTGTGCTAGTTCACTACCATTTGTACAGTATGGATCTTCAAGATAACACATTGTGATTTTTGTTTTTGTAAATGACAAAATTGGTTTATGTTAAGTTTTATTCTTAGTTCAAAAATTGAGACCTTAACAATGATTTTCCAAAATAAGTAAAATAAAATCATGGAAATTATACCATCTCATAGTGCATATTATTCCAAATTTTTTATTATTATTTTTAATAAAAAAAATTAATTTGGGAATTTTAAGTGAATTTCAAAAGAAAACCTTGCAAAATTAATTTAAAACTATTAATATAAAATATGATAAATCCAACTGTACATATGTGATCTACAGAGATTTACAACTTTTATTTAGATATCAACTTCATTTTTGTGATTCATCAAACATTTTATAACACATCTTTGAATTCGGTAGTAGATATGAACATTAAAAGGTTAAGGTCTCATTTTTTAAACTAAGAATGAAACTTGATATAAACCAATTCTGTTGTTTTTCAAAAAATCATAATATCTTATTTTGAAGATCCGTACTATACCAATGATAGCCAACTAGCACAATAACCAAGAGAAATTTGGATGAATGAAAATTGTCTATGTATGTAGTCAGGAGAATAGTTTGAATCTATTCATCGTCCACATAGTGGACGCAGGCGCCTCAAAGGGTTAATAATTTGACATGGTCTTCATAAGACAATTTTTTTTGTTTTTTTGTTGGTAGAGTGATACGCACTCTAGAATGTAGTCAAATAGGGAAAAAAATATGAATAGAATCATTCATTCATACATACATACACATACATGTGTGCATTTTCATCCATGAAATTGTCTAATGAGGAGTTAGAACTTTCATTTAAAAACTCCCCATATTAGAATTTTTTTGAGTGGACTTTGGCAATTTTATCCACTATTTGCCCATTTTTTTCAAGTGTAAAAGTAGCCACTCCCAAAATCAGATAAGATTCTGGAAAAAAATTGCCAAAGAAAATTTGGCATAGTCCCAATTTCACCCCTATATAGAATACTAGAGCAACATGAACAAACATTCTCTTCAAATGGGACCGCAATCTAGTTATGATTAGAAACTAAGTTTACACTGACAATTACAAGGAAATTCCATAATTTATAGGATACGAGTGGCATTTTATAGACATCACTTTGAAGAGTGAATATTCTTCTTGAGATCTATTTTGAAAAGGGTGCCCCCTTCTTGTGCTCTATTATGCTATGTAATGAAAATGGTGCTTCGTTATGGTTGTCTTGGAGTTATCTTACACACCATATGTTTGGATTAAAATGTTAAATTTGGTAAATTAAAAAAGATGGACTTGACACAACTTTGGCTCCTAATCTAAACTTGTCAAGGCCAACTTTAACTCCTTCACCAATGTGAGAGTCAAATTTCATGACCTTGAGACCAAAACTTAGTTTTGATTTAAGTCTCAACTCACCTTTAACCTTTTACCGTCCAGCCTAGCTTGTTCTGGAGAAACCACAGATTTTTGGTGTTTTTAAATAAAAAAACTCTCTCTCTTGAAATTAGGGATACTATTGCTAGTATTCAACTGTATAAAAAAAACATGTAGCTTAATCAAACAAGTGTCGGTTAAACCTTGGTAAGATTGGAACATGGGATTGGAAGATTATAGTATGTCTTTGAACCGTATAATGGACACTCAAAAACAAGATTTTGGAGGGTGTGCAACTTCAAAGTTAAATAGAATTCGGGTTAAATTTTCAAAAATGAAAGTGAAGTTGTTCAACAATGACCTATGTCAACACCTCTTTGTTGCAAACTTTCACATCAAGAACGGACTTACACATAATTATTGTGAATTTTATAAGTGAGAGTGATTTATCCATATACGGTTTAGGAAAAAATTTATACATATAAGTATGAAAAGAGTTTGGTACATTCATCAAGATCGGAATACATACAGTAATGGAACATGAATAAAAGAAAACAATCCAAAAATAAAAGAATATAACAAACTTCTAAACACATGAAATACCGCATAGTACATGTGTTGTATTTGTAAGTATTTGCTATATTTTGAGGTGTTTGTAGTATTTTGGTGTTTTGTAAACATGTATTTTGATAGCTTCACAACTCCAAATCGAAAATTTCTTTTTGCAATGTGTGCATAAGATGCATCCCCACATTTAAACTTCAAACATTGATGCTTGGTTCGGAGTAGATCTTACAGTGGTTTGCAAAAACATGCCTCAGTGATCACAATGTGGTTGCTTGGGCTGTAAAGGATTAACCCCTAAGTGCTAGAACCAAAAATAATATGAATTTAAAAAAAATTCATCATAAAATATAGATTTGTTTTCAAAATATGCATGTCATTGATATATATAAATCATAATTCCTATTTTTTGCATGGTCACTCTCAAAGGGGTTATATGTCTTAAAAACCTTTGTATACATCTATTATGTCCTAAATATATATTTAATGTAAGTGTACGTCAATATTGCAGCTCTAAATATGTTTATCGTATATATCTGTAATACAACAATGTTCTAATTAATACCCATTCTATGCACTCACATATACTTGTACGTGTTTAGTATAGTGCACCCCTAGGAATTACAGTCTCTTAAAAAAATTAAAAAAATAAGCCTCCTATATCAAAAAATGGAAACGCACAATACCCCAAGATCTGCTACTTTAACCCTTAAAGGACCAAAAAGCTCAAGTTGGGTCTCATATTTTTTTAAGCAATTCTAAGTAAATCTTATATAAAGTTCGTTTTGTTCAATTTCTTCTTTGTTTTTGAACAACGCATGTAACATTCTTCATTAATTCTGATAATATAAAAAAAGCCTCATTTGAATCATATTTTCCAAAATACGATTAATAGAATTTTTCATTTAAAAACCGTGAATCCTAGGAGTTAAAATTGATGATTTTAACCGTTAAACGACAATGCCAGCCCCACAGGCTTGGTTTTAGTTTGGGAGAATCTTGCTCATAACTTCTACACCATTGCACCAAATGGGGTTTTTAAAATTCCAAACCGAGCACCTTAGAGAGATCTATACTTCTTTAGAATAAAGCTAAAGCAAATTAAACACAGAATCATGCTTAAAATGGAATTTAAGAGGAGATTTTGGGTGTGGTATCAGGAAAGGAATTGTCGTTTAACCCTTTACCGCCCAGGGTGGTTTTGGAGAAACCACCTTTTTTTGGATGATGTTTCTTTAAATCTATCTCTGTTGAAATTAGGGGTACTATTAATAGTATCCAACCGTACGAATGTAAGCATAGCTTAATGAAACAAGTCTCAGTTAAATCTTGGTAAGATCGGACCGTTGGATTGGAAGATTATAGTATATCTTTGAACCGTATAATGCAAACTCAAAAATGAGATTTCGGGGGATGTGTGACTTCAAGGTTAAATAGAATTTGGGTTAAATTTTCAAAAATAAAAGTGAAGATGTTCAGCAATGACTTGTGTCAACACCTCTTCATTGCAATCTTTCATGTCAAGAATAGACTCATACATAATTATTGTGAATTTTATAAGTGAAAGTGACTTATCCATGTACGGTTTAGAACAAAATTTATACGTTCAAATAAGAAAGGAGTTAGTATAGTGATCAAGATCAGACTACATACACTAATGGAACATGAACAAGAGAACACAATCCAAAAAGAAAAACGAGATAACAAACTTCCAATCTCTAGAAATACAACATAGTACATATGCTGTATTTGTAAGTATTTGCTATATTTTGAGGTATTTGCAGTATTTTGGTGTTTTGTACATAGGTATTTGGATATCTAGGAAAGTCGGATTCTAAATTTTCTTTTTGCATCATCTCCAGAATCAAAAGTTACACATCTGAACTTCAGACACTGTACTGAGATGGTTCACAGATTTTCCAGAATTTCATTTTCCAATGATCTAGTGACCACTTAGTGGTTACCTGGGCACTAAAGGGTTAACCCCTAAAGGTCCTCACCCTTTTCAGATTCGGCAGTTTTTCAAAAATGCATTATAAAATACAACTAAAAAGGGTATTTTCAATTTGATGAATGAATAAAAGTTGTACATTATGCATTTTAGATTCTATCCATACAGTTAGATTTGCGATTGCTATCACCAATATTTGTGTATAAATTTTAAAACTTAAAATTTAGAGCTCTTTTGTAATATGATTACGAATAAGATATTGACAATCTAATATTGAATTTTTTTGAGATGGGTTGAAATGTGATACTCTAAGTGTAGTGATTTTTGGAGATTTTTTGGTTGCTTATTTCTAGTACTTGACTTTTTCAAGAGCACATTTAGACTAAAATCTTTCAAATTTGGGGTGGAACACTACAACATGAAATGAGGCATAAAAATTTCACAAATCATCCCCTTTCTAATGAGATCACACATGCACGAAGCTAACTTCCCATAAAAGTTTTAGTAAAAATTTCACACTACAAAAAGTGCATGATCGATGAGAAATCCGAGTTCAAATCCGTACATCATCCAAAATATGGATGGTTGGGCGGTTAGGGGTTAAGGGTTAAGAGATAAACGTAGCAATCCGTCTCCAAAGGCCATGTGGTCTTCGGAAGATGTGATATTAGAGAAATATGGCATGATATTAGAGAAGGGTGATAATAAAGAGGTCTGGGTGTACATGACCAGTCAACCTCGAAGAAGAAGTCGTGACCCAATTGTTTTCTTTTTCCTCAGTTTTTTTTTTTTTTTTTTTTTTTTTTTCTTTCGATATCGACTGGCTCGCAAATGGCAATTGACGGATCAATGCAGAAGCTCCGGCGTGTGATGTTGTTGGCTATGGCGTTGTACATGTGGAACTCTGCGAAGGCTCGAGAACACCAACCGAAAGATAAGGGCAACATTCAACGCAACGGCGAGCTCGAGAAACAGACACACGATTCAGAGTGCCTTGCTTTTGAAATTAATTGTCTCCGGGGTGCCAGCAAGTCGCCCTTGCATGCTGCCATCTGGGCGCTTCTCCGGCCTCTAGTCTCTTCACATCACCATTTCTCTCAATCATATCATAAACTTATAATTTCATATCTTCTCCATGCAGCACTACCGGTAGTGAGTGATTGTTCTTTGGCGATTCGACACTATTGCGTTCTAGCACATTCGTTTCCACATTCCCAGGCTTAGTATATTTTTCGGGATCCGACTCTAGAGCTAATTGTGGAAGGTGAGCTTGCTGATATTTTGGCTGCCATTGCTTGAATTTCATTTCTGTTTTGAATGAGGTAGGCTTTTTGTCGGCGTCCTATGTTTAATGTTTAGCAAATCTAGTCTCAGGTTTCAATTTCTTGAAATTTTATGGCTAAGATGGCGACCTACAGAAGACGGGGTTTGCTGTTTCAAATTTAGGATCTTAGAATGTCAAGGCATGCCTCTTTCACACAATTGTGCATGGAACTGACTTTTCTTGCTCTTGGAACCTTCAAAGACACTCTGTTATTGATGTTTTTTTGGGTCACTGTAAAAAATCTCTGTGTACTTTTGCCACTTGTGTAACTTACCTCGATTGCATACAGTTTCTCGTCTTTCTGACTCTGGTATTGATTGTGTTGTGAAAACAGAAACTCGCGAGTGCAATTTGGAGCTCACTGAGGGTTTTTGAAATCATTGCGACAACAGGTATAAACGATTATCATGTTTACGGCTTCTCCTTTCCTTGTTCATGAGGAGCCTGTGCCTTTCTGTAGTTCTTAGTTCATTATGGTTTTTCCTGTTTTTATGAGGAGCCTCTCTTCTCTATGTTTTCTTTGAGGAGTTATTAGTTATTTATTTATTTATTCTTTGGCTGGTGGTGGCGAAGGTATTAATGAAACATGCATACATCGGATATGACAATACCTCAATTTGTGTGTATTTGGCTCACATATTGCGACATAGAAATGTTCTTGGCTGCTGAATGGAAGTGTGTATTTGAACAGGGTTTTGATTTACACAATCAATGGCGTCGATGGCTCTGCAATCACTCACTTTGGGCAAGCTCTCCACACTTCAGAAGCAGAGTTGCAATACAGTATCTCGTCCTTCTCAGGTAATCCTAACTAAACCATTAGAAAAAATTTCAACCCCAAGACACTTAGTTCCCTATAATCACTTTTGTGTGATGGCAGATGTACTATGTGACAAAAAATTACCTGACTCTGAATCTAGCTAAGTGTAGGCCTTTTTGACACATGGACTTGGGAACTGAATGAAACTCAGGGACCAAAGTTTTCTTGGTAATGGAATGCTTTTGTATGGTAGTGATAGTGAGGTTGTTTGTTTGCTGTTGTGTGATCAGGTATGGGGACAACAGATATCCAGTGGAAACTTGCAGTTCATGCCTTTGAAAGCCAGGCGCATGGACCGTCTTCTTGCAAGAGCCGAAGTCAAGGATGACAAGAAAAACTCTCAACCACAAGGTGATCAATCTTTTTCTGCTGCCATTGAATCTTTTTAGCTGCACTATCTACGTATAAAGTTTGGTGCAGAGTTTACACTGAAAACACCGTATTCTGTGGTTGTGTGAAAAATTAATTTGGCCCTCAACAATTATGTCCAAGGAGGTTATAAGCTAGTTTGTCAATTTGAAAAATATATTTATTTATTACCGTGGCCTCTCGTAATTACCGAGGTTCACAGTATATAGTGTACCACTGGGGTTTCATGTGCAAGTTTGTGGTTTACAGGAACAAAAGTGGAGGAGGAGAAACCAGCTTCAGAGGAGCCCAAAAAGGAGGAGATAGTGGAGAAGAAACAAGAAAGAGACTGGAGACTGGATGAGGACTTCAAGAAGTTCATGAGCAGTCCATCAATTGAATCTGCTTTGAAGCTTGAGAGGAAGCGCGCTGAGGAAAAATTGAAAGAGATTAATAACCAGGATCAGGATAACTTCTTCAAGAATATAATCAACTTCTTCGTCAGGTATTATTTATACCACAAATGGCGGTGCCATCTTCTCATCTTAGTACCGTTCAATGAAACTTTTTCTCTTGTATTTCTGATTGTCATGGTGATGAAACCTTGAGCAGGAGGTCTTTGGAGCGAGAAAAGGAGAGACTTGATCAAGCTGAAAAGACTTTCATTGCATTAGACTTGAACAAGGTAAGATAGCATTCGATAGTTCTCTCTTTCTTAGTGTTCTCAGGAACTTCTAGACATCATAACGATTCATGAGGAGGTCTTCATATAGCCATGAAACCTCCCCATGAAACAAGTTGAAAACTAAAGACATTAGCTCTTTCATCTCAAGCCATACCTTAGCTGGCAAAAAGTAAACAATAACCGCTTTGTGGATTTATGTGTATTTTTGGCTGCAGTTGAAGAGCTCATTTGGGATTGACACATTCTATGCGAATGATGTGCGACGAATGGGTGATGGAGGCATTGTCATTGGGAATTTGCGAAGGCCCTTGGAGGAAGTCAAACCCAAGTTGGAAGCGAAGATTGCAGAGGCATGTGGCCGGGAAGTGGATCTTTGGTTCATGGAAGAAACTGTTGATGATCAAACGAAACAAGTATGTTCTTCTCCAATACAGTTTTTAAAATATGAGTATGGATGAAGTTTATTAACCCCCAAAGGGCCAAGGATTCATGGTTTAAAATGACAAGTTCAAGTGATCATATTGTGAAAATTATAATTCAGATGAGACCAAATTTTATATCACTGGAATCGGTGAAGAACATCGCATGTGTTGGTCAAGCAACAAATAAATTCGAACAAAAAGAAGTCCACATAGAATATACTAAGAACTGCTAAAAAAAAAACATGAGGTCCAATTTGGGCTTCTTGGTCCTTTAGGGGTAAAAAACTCAAACCCTCCAAGGTTTTGAAGAAGAATCGTTATTTCTTTTTTGCAGGTTTGTGTGGTGCAACCAAAAGCGGAGATTGATCTCCAGCTTGAATCGCAGAAGTTGAGCACTCTAACAGGATATACGAGTGCTTTGTTGCTAGGAATCACCACATTTGGCACTATTAGCATCATGAGTGGTTTCTTCCTCACCCCTGGCGCAACTTACGATGACTATGTGAGCCGTGTCCTCCCCCTCTTCACCGGATATCTCGCCATCTTTGGGACCTCAGAGGTATGTAACTTTGACATCTCGGATCAGTCTTTTTCAGCAGTTTTGATTAGATCATATGGAGACTTTCTTGTGTTCCATTTTATTCATTCTTTGACCAAAACATGCAACGTTCTTCATCGATTCTGGAAACATAAAATTTGACCCTATCTGAATTATATTTTAAAATGATTTTAAAACCATGAATCCTTGGCCCTTTCGAAGTTAACCCCTAAAGGACCAAGGATTCATGGTATTAAAATGTCAAATTGTGAAAAATATAATTAAGATGAGACCAAATTTTATATCAGTGAAGGACGTTGCATGTGTTGGTCAAAAAATAAATGAAGTTGAACAAAAAGAAGTCCACATAGGACCTACTCAAAACTGCTAAAAAAAACATGAGGCCCGATTTGGGCATCTTGGTCCTTTAAGGGTTAAAGAGTCGAAGTTATGCGTTGTGAATCAGAGTTCGCCATGAATGCATTTTTCAGTTGATTTTTGCTTATGTCGATCTAAAAACTTTTTGTGTGTCATGTTCTTAGATAGCTACACGTTATGTAGCGTCCAAGTATGGAGTGAAGCTGAGTCCTACGTTTATGATTCCTTCGAACTGGACGGGGTGTTTGGGCGTGGTGAACAACTACGAATCTCTCTTGCCTAGCAAGCAGGCTTTGTTTGATATTGCTGCAACGCGCATCACGAGCTCGTATTTGGCATCTCTGAGCTTAGCCATTTCGGCCTTCTTACTCGATCAGAGCTGGAATGGTGGAGAGAATGCCTTGTATGCTCCGCACCTTACTTAACCCCTAAGCGTCCACTGGTGTAGGAAAATTGGACCCCCTGCTGCAAATCATCTGTTTGTGTGAAAATGACTTCAGTTTGACACGATCGACACTGTTGGTCTTGTAGTATAGAACAAGAGCTTGAAAATGATGTATTGCAATCAGAAAACCGAGGTAAAATGAGAAAATGCCACCGTTGCAAAGTTCAGTGATGCAGATGACCATATTGGGCGTTTTAGACGTTTAAGGGTTAATGCTTTATATCCTCAGATTCAAGCGTTTGGAATAATTATTCTGAGTTGACAATATGTTGAAAGTGTGGTGTCATTGTTGCAGGTACATTCGTCCTCAATTCTTCTTCAACAACCCTCTCCTCTCATTCGTACAGTACGTGATTGGCCCCTACAGTGACGAGCTTGGCAACGTCCTTCCGCAGGCTGTTCCTGGACTTGGTGTTCCGATCGACCCTCTTGCATTTGCTGGACTACTCGGTATGTGCCAACCTTTTCTTCTCATCATTCTGAATCTGATCTACTGGAGTGGAATTGAGTCGAGCAAAGCATTATGAAGTGTGACATTCTACAGTGAAGTTGTGTAATTAAGGTGGAGGATGCTAAAGCCGTCAGGGACCTGATCCCATCTCCTATTACCAACAGCAACTTATCTATTCATACACTTGGTTTGCCTTCAATTAGCAAGTAATGGGGTTATCCACTGTCCCTTCAATACTCAATAGTGGTCTACAACCTCCCTCTTTCAACGATTGCATCTGCAATTCATACATAACAATTCTTCACAGCTCTATAGAAAGCACACTCCTACATACTCCCTCTGTCCGGAAATAATTGTCCTAGTTTTTGGCATTTATTTTTCTTAGTATTTTCCTATGTTTTATACTTCAAACGTGAGCCCTGTCCACTTCAAACGGGGTGGAAATTTAGAGTGACACAAAAACTACATACTACTATTAAAGATAGACCATTTTCGAGTATTGAGATGGTTGTTTTTGGCCAAAAAAGACGTTGAAGAATGCCAAAAAATAGGACAGTTATTTCCGGACAGAGGGAGAATTGGTTAAAATACTTAACCCCTAAAGGACCAAGAAGCTTGAATCGAGCCTCATGCTTTTGTTAGCAGTTTTGAGTAAGTCCTATGTGGACTTCCTTATTTTCAAATTTCTTTCTTTTTCGACCAACACCTGCACTGTTTTTCACTGATTCCGGTAATACTAAATTTGGTCCCATCTGAATTATATTTTTCACAACATTATCGATTAAATTTGTCATTTTAAGAAATAGTATCCTCTACCCTAGGTTGAGTCCACAGAATTGTATTTGCACTAACTGAAACAAATGGTGTCAATGTGTTTGCAGGTATTGTTGTAACCTCCCTGAACATGCTGCCATCAGGCCGTCTGGAAGGAGGACGCATAGCACAAGCAGTCCTGGGGCGCCGTCTAGCAGGCCGGCTCTCCTTCTTCACGTCCCTGGGGCTGGGCTTCGGCGGCATCACGGGCAGTGTACTGAGCCTGGTGTGGGGGTTCATTGCGACCTTCTTCCGAGGCGGTGAGGAGCTTCCGGCACAAGACGAAATCACGCCGCTGGGCAATGAGCGTACGATCTGGGCCATTGCACTCGCTGTCGTTTGTTTCTTGACCTTGTTCCCCAACAGTGCCGGTACCTTCCCCAGTGCTTTCTACACTCCTCCGTTCTTCCGGGGAGACGACTTTTGAGTGTACAAATTACACACACAAGTATATCATGTATTAATAGCTTTTGCGAAGATGTAACGTTTTTTTGCTTTGTGCCTGTACAAGACAAGGTGATGATATCCTCAAATGTAAATGCTCGAAAGTTTTGGTTGATTCCTGGATAGCGGTTTGTATCCACAGAAATGAGAACAGTCACCTCTGGGCTGCCGTTGTATACTTGATAATGAGTTTTCAATCTTTCTGCTTTTGATTCCAAAATGTTATATGTTACTTGAATTGACACAAGTATCATGATTAGCTATTCCGAGGATGATTGGACTAACGTTTTGCTTCTACTGATGTCTTCAAGTGTTTAAAAGCTCTGAAGTTTTTGATGATGATTCTATTAGTAACGTTTTTGTTTTGTGCCTGTACAAGACAAGCTGTTGAGATCCTCAAATGTAAATGCTCGAAAGTTTTGATTGATTCCGAGATAGCAGTTTGTATCCAAAGAAAAGAGAACAGGTATACTTGATAATTGGTATACTTTGTATACTTGATAATGAGTTTTCAATCTTTCTACTTTCTCTCAAGCTTTAGATTCTCAAATGCTACACAAGTATCATGTATAGCTAAGCTATTCCGATGGTTGGACTAACATTTTTCTTTGTAGACAAGTTACTGATATCTTCAACTTCAACTGTTAAAAGCTCTGAAGTTTTGATTGAGTCTTAAACAATAGTGTGAATTCAAAGAGTTGAGAATTTAGGGCGAGCTTCCATGTGAGGATCAGTCCGGTGGAAGGCAGTAGAAGACAAGAAACGAGGTCTCAACAGTCACCGATACTCCACCCATTTCGGTGGAAGTAAAAATTATACTCCTGAGTTTCACTGATTTTCACCGATTCGGTGGAGCTCCCCTCTTCTGCGGCCCGATCACCGATCACCCACCCCACATGGAAGTCGGCCCTTAGACAGTAACCTTTGGGCTACCTTTGTATACCGTACCAGGAAGGCAGGGTCGGCAGAAAATAATTCCCCAAAAAAATGCCGAAAAAATTAATAAATTTATCAAGTATTTTGTCGAAATCAACAAAAATGAAGTCAACAAAAATCGTAGACAAAAAACAAAAGAAAACGATAGCCGCTAGTAAAATTCAATGTTAGTTATTAATAGCCGAATTTTTAATAATTGTTTTTGAAAGTGCCGACCTCCACTTTTTGAACTTTTATTAATTATTCGACACAAAAGTGCCGACCCTGCCTTCCTGGTACGGTACTTGATGTTCAAATACGTTGATGAGTTTTCAATCTTTATGCTTCTTCTCAAGCTTTTGATTCGAAAATGTTACATATTACTTGAAGACACACAAATATCATGTGTGGCTATTCCGATGATGATTGGAGTAACATTTTCTTTTTTAAATTCTCTTCAAATTCTGTAAAAAATTGAACTTTGTAAATGTAATGAACAACTTGCTAAAACTAGTAGGCCAAAAAACATACCCTGCTTGTATCACAATTTGAAAGTCACACTATTTGTACCACAATGTACCAATAGTGTACATATCAAATTAGTAAATGTAGGACACTGATACACAATGATCACAAATAATCTCATTGTCATTATGAATAGGCACTTTATTCACGCCGGCCTCAAAAAAGGACCAAAGTTTTTATCTATCCATCTATCTTGTGAAGCCAACGGGCCTTACGTGTGATCTTAACCCTTAAACGACAACCCCCGCCCGAGGGGCTGGGTTTTGGTCGAATTTTCCTCCGTGCGGGAAGCCTGGTCAACCATTTTTGACCTGAGAGGTATCGTTCGGCGCAGGTTGGACAGGGGTTTCCGATGAGTTCTCAATCGCAGCTTGTTTTGTTGAGCGCTCCCTTGAAGTTGGATTGCTGGTGTTTCGGAAAAGAGGAGGTCTTGTTTTTGGTTTTGCCCGTTTGCTTGCTCGTTGCAAAGGCCCCGTTGAATTTCATGCAAGGAAGGTGGCGCAGTTGAAGCCTGCTACCCAGCTTGCACAATTCATCCTGCCCACTCCACTACCCGACCTTGAGATTCTAACTGAGATACCTCGGGCTGCCCGGCCAGTCCCCAAATTGTCGTTTAAGGGTTAACTCAAGTCCTTCAGCAGTGCCTTTCACATGATTTTGTTCTACACCCACGATGCTTTCAGTGAGACATTTCAGTTCACCGAAAAGAAGTGCATCTAACCTCCCTTTTTGCTCTACTTCCAACCTCTCTATTGAACTATACTTGAGTTGAATAGTGTCGTGTCATAGATTGTCCCCTTGTGGGCCATGGGCTTAGAGCTTTAGTGGATGGTGTGGGAGCCATAGCAAGGTATGAAGAATAATGAGAGTGCCTTGTTTTAGATTGTCTCCCAACTTGTCATAGACTAGTTTTTGGTCTATTTATATTTGCAACACGCATTCAACATGAATTTGCTAAAACTTTCTTCTTTGGGCTGACTTTTCAGTTAACTCTATCTCCAAAGGAATTCATAGTGTGCAGGTTTTTAGGGTTCCTCCCATTGGACAATAATTTATCCAGGCAAACGTCCAACCATGCACTGTGAACACCTGTATTACCTTGGCAAAGATAAGAAGTGAACAAATCCCATGAGTACGGAGCATGCACAGCTGGAGATTCTCTAATGTAGACAGTCTCAACAGTGGTACCATGAGAAAGGAGAACTCTCCAATACTTCAACATTTTCAAAGCGTGCACGGATGGAGATGCTTGAATGTAGACAGTCTTGTCCCATGAGAAAAGGAGAACTCCAATTCTCCTCTCAAATTTACAAATACTGTCATACACACTAATTTTCCCATACACACTAATTTTCCCACACGCACTAATAGCCATAATCAGTGTAGTGTACTCCATCCACGTGGCAGCACACAGACTCCCCTTTCCGGATTTCCCACTCACTCAAACACCGCCACATACCCCCTTCCACTTTTGCACCCCATTTCACTTTTTCACATCATCTCCCACATGTCGCACTCCCACTCACTGCATTCATTCTTCTGCTCAAGCCCAACATCATCATCATCAAGTACAGGACACCCACATCACAAACATGACTCCATTCCATTCCAAATCTGCTGCAACTCCCATTCCTGCACCACCATCCCACATCTCCTCCTTCTCCTCTTCTTGTTTCGTTTTCTGAACCATTTTTGCATCCATGGCGATGCTGGCATTGTCTTCTTCTCCAAGCCATGTCCATTGCGTCCGAGCCATGTCCATGGCTCCAAACCTCGTGACTCGAAGCTCCTGCATGCTCACGGGCTCACGTTTCCTGACCGGCGGCTTGTCTCTGAAACTAACAACAACACCGGGGAACTCTCGCATTACGGCACCGAAAGGAGGACCGGTGACTGCAGCGGTTCATTTGCCAAGCTCCCCAGGAATGCAGAGCTTGTACATAGCAGTCGGCATTCCGCTCGTGCTAGGATTTATAGACTCCATCTTCAACAGCCCGTTGCAGAAGTGGTACATGGACTTGAAGAAACCCAAGTGGCAACCTCCCGGTCCGATCTTCGGGGGCGCGTGGAGCCTGCTGTACCCGCTCATGGGGCTGGCGTCGTGGCTGGTGTGGGCAGAGGGCGGATTCGCCAAGCAGGCCGTGCCGCTCACGCTCTACGCCGTGCAGCTCGTGCTCAACCTCGCCTGGCAGGCGCTCTTCTTCGGCGCCAAGCGCCTCGGTGCTGCATTTTATGACATTTTGTTGCTGGATGTTACCCTTGTGGCTACCATTGCTGCGTTCCAGCCTGTGAATCCAGTCGCGGCCAACTTGTTGAAGCCTTACCTTGCTTGGGTCCTGTTTGCTACTGCTCTCAGCTGGCGTCTCTGGGATCTCAACCGTGACTTGACTGTCGGTCCGAGCAACCCGCCCCCTGCTGCGACTGCTACCTAAGGTGAGGCCATCGCCTTACACTTTGTTAACATTGCTAGTTATTGATGTTCTTGTGGGTGAATGAATGCACAAAATTATTCCTCATTTTGAAAAGTTATTAAGACACTCTATGCAAAAATATTGTTGATGTTCTTGTTGGCGAATGAATGTGTATTCCAATGTACCAAAAATTTCCTAATTTGCATACTGTATGTAAAAGTTATGAAGTTATTGTCAATGTTCTTGTTGCTGAAAGAAAGAGGATTCCAATGCATCGAAGAATGTGTCATTTGGATACTGTATGATGTAAGAGTTATGGAGGGTTAATGTTCTGTTGTTCGATGTTCTAAAATTACTTCCTTAACATTGACAAGACCTAAATAAGTAGGTGTACTCCAGCTGGTCAAAAAATTATTGATGTTCGCGTTGGTAAATTGAAGAGGATTTTATTGCATTAATGACTATGTAATTTCGATGCAATGTTCAAAAGGTTATGAAGTTAAAGTTTTATTGGTAGATGAGTTAAAATCGCTCCTTTAACAAAAGTACATACTGATGAAGGGGATGTACATTGTCAAATCAGTCAATTTTTATTGTTTTTTTTTTCATGTTGGCAAATGAAAGAGGATTCCAACGCACCGAAGACTGCATATTTGGGTACCATATGCAAGATTTATGAAGGATCAAAGTTTGATGTTCTGAAATTGCTCTTTTGACAACAGGTACAAGGGATGTGCGTGAACTGAACATTTGATCAAGTGGTGTATTTGGGTCTCTAGCTATCTAGGGCATCCCGCGAGTAGGCTTCTTTGAAAACCCTAATACCATGGCGCAAGACGACATACAAAGCAAATGATGAATGTGTAAGACAATTGGTTTCAGCATGTTGTAATTGTATATATCTGTACATAGTAATGGTCCTCTGTATGCAGAGTTTCAGAATGTTCCTGTTCATGAAATGGTTTCAGAACCTCTCACGACTGGATTTTAGCAATCTCACTGGTATTGTGGTGATAATGTTGACTCTCCCTTTTTAAGAGATTTATAACATTCCAGACCCCACCCTTTTCACTGTAGTTGGCAAGAACTGCACTTGCATGTAATATCAAAGAATTGGAGCATCTTGGATACCCTAATTCTTGAAGTTGGATCCAAGGTGTTTGTAGCTCCTTTCAAAAATGTTACTCCATATCTCTTGTTTTAATTTTACCATGTGTTAATTCGATCAAGTGTTTTTCCACATTCCACTTTGCGTAGCTTGTACATGGGGAGGCTTTGCATCAATAAACACTACATTTACAGTGAATGTGAGGAAATTTGAGTAAGCCCTCAGATCAGTGGAGGCTTTCATTGCATAACTTAGTAGTTTTGGTGCAGAAATGAGCACTCTGGTTTGGTCGTTGCTAGGCGCAGCTGAGCTATCAAGTTGGCAATATCATCTGACTCACCTCCAACTGTTCAGGTCCCCATCACAGAATCGGTAGAATGCCGGTGCTCACAGAAGAAGAAGAATTAATCACTTGGGTGCTAAGAACTCAAGAACTAGATGAAAAGTGCCAAGGGCCTTCATACCTCTCGACTCTCAATCCTAGTGTATTAAGAAATCGCCTTTCAAATCACTGTTTAGTTGAGTTGACTATATCCCCACATTCTACTTGTGATTGGTCTATTGACTATTTGATGTGCACTTTTGATGTGGGGCGTGCAAGGGTGGGGGAGTGTAAGTGCAAGGGCTCTTCAATTGTAGATGAATAATTTATTGACTATTTGATGTGCACTTTTGATGTGTGGGGCGTGCAAGGGTGGGGGAGTGTAAGTGCAAGGGCTCTTCAATTGTAGATGAATAATTTATTGACTATTTGATGTGCACTTTTGATGTGTGAGGGGCGTGCAAGGGTGGGGGAGTGTAAGTGCAAGGGCTCTTCAATTGTAGATGAATAAGGTAGGATGTCCTAAAACCACCAACCCCCCCAATTATGACATGTAGACCTTTCTTGGGGCCACCACAGTTGAGACTCAAAACCACCACAGATGATACTCAAAACCGCCAATTTCACTATTGAAGTAGACCAATGGCATGCCAAGCATTGCAAAAAAATAGTTGGTGGTTTTGGGTATCATTATGAGTGAAAATTAGTAACACATAGTGTGGTCATGGGGAAATCTAGAGGTTTGATTTGGGTGACGAAGTTCTTTTCACTTCAAAAATTTGTATCAATTTGAATATTGAGAATTAAATTGCGAAAATTTGTGCATTCCGTGAGAAATCTTCTTCCAAATGACCGAAAAATATTTCTCATAAATAATCTTGAAAAAATGAGGCCATATTTCTTAAGTTGGTGGTTTTAGGACATCCTACCTTAATTTCAGCGAGTCAGCTCTAGCGTACATGCGTGTGAATGCTCTAAGGACAGATCGAGTGAACTGTAAGAATTTTCAAATACTCTCAAATGTACATTATTGTGACTTATACTTTTATTCTAATGCCACAATTACTGTGAGAATATTGAATTAGTGTGACTCACATAATGGCAATAACCGGTGTAGCTATGCCACATGGATCAAGGTAGAAGTACCCATAATTGATAAAATAAGGTTTTTAGCACGGAAAATGTTGAAATTTCACTAATGAGATCTCTTCTTTTCATAGAGAAACAGAGATAATTTCAAATGGTGAATTTTGAGTTTTTCTTCTCAATATTAAATTTTATTGAAAAATCCTTAAGTGGAAAGGTCTTTGAAATCCATGACTAATATTAGGTTCACATATAACCGACAACAATGAAATTAATTTCCAAACATAAAGTTGCGCCATGAGGCAACTCTTGATTGGTTAACAATGTGTTGGTGACAACAATGATTTCAATTCCTAAACATAAAGTTACAACAATGACATCAATTTCCAAACATAAAGTCGTGCCATGTAGTGGCTCTTGATTGACCAGTAGTGTGTTCGTCAATAATGTGTTCACGACAACAATCACATTGATTCTCAAACATCATTAGGAATTTTGGATCCCACTGACTTTTAATGATTTCCATACAAAGTCCGATATTTCATGGGTGCATGCATTTTTCGCACGGATTTCGCGGTAATTTTGCACTGAATCCGCACAGATTTTGCATTTACTCTTTTTTTTAATTAACAAAGTGCAGAATCCGTGCAGAATTAGCATGAAATCCGTGCAGAATTCGTGCAAAAAATGCACGAACCCATGAAATATCGGATATCGCATGGAAATCACTTAAAATCCGTGGGGTTCCAAATTCCTGATCATAAAGTTATAACAATGAAATTAGTCCTCAAACATAAAGTTGTGCCATGTGACGGCTCTTGAAAATAATGGAAATTCTAGAATTTCTTTTAAAGGACTTCAGCTATTTCATCAACTTTTTTGCACATTTTTTCTAGTGAAAAGTAGCGATTCTCCAAATCATGTAAGATTCTAGAGATAATCCCCTGGAAAAATTTTGCTGGTTGTCATGCATTTTACTATATGCAATTAAATAGTTATCATAACATTCTAGAACCATGTGACCCCACCCTTTTCACTATAGCTAATTAGGAAGATTTGTACAAAAGAATGATGAAGGGATGAAGTCATCTTGGATATCCAACTCTTCTTTGAATCACCATATGGGATATTGGTGAATCTTAGTGTTTATAGTGACATTTAATAAATATCAAGTTTTGGCACAAAAGTAAATATATCCTTTACCACCCACCACTCAATTCCACCCTCATATACAATGGGGTATCAAAATAATTTGAATTCTTTCTCCCAACTCAGACACCTTCGACTCTAAAAAGTTCCTCCAAAATGAGACACCTTGAACCCTAGAGCAGTCCTAGGATAGTTCCGAGGTAGTCCCCATGGCTACCTCAGGGCAGTTCCGGAACCCTGTCTCGGCGTAGTCCAAGAGCAATCTCGGGCAAGCCCAGGGACATCCATGGCCAGTCTAGAGCTAGTCATGACAGCCTGATAGCCGAACAAACCGGCAGACGGACAGAGGAATGGGCGGATAGACGAACCGATAGATGGATGGACGGATTGACGAACGGATGGGCGGACGGTTAGGTGGATGGAGGGACCAGTGGACGGCCTCGTGGCCGGATGGACGGAATTTTCAGATTCTTTCAGAAACAGATCACCTTGCTCTAACTTGTCACAAAGGAAAAGCTCTACGTTTTCAATGGCAGCTGAATATATGTATTAGGGGTATGGGAAAGTTGCCGGGATTTACCATGTAAAAATTCCTATATGATAATTTACCATGAAGTGTGACTGAAAAATTATTGTGGTAAAATTTAAATTATTATGCTAAATTTAGACAATTTTTATATAAATTCCTTTATTTAGCAAAATAATACATTCTTACATTACTGGATAAGCGTCAAATATCTGCTATCTGCGCTCTACTCACCGCTTGTATACAATCTTTTCCCAAGTACAGTGGAAAGATAAAATATCTAAGTCATATTACAAAACGCAAATTACGTTGGCTGGTTGTCATCCATTTTATTGAATGTATTTCATAACATTCTAGAGCAATGTGACCTCACATTTTCACTATAGCTAATTAAATTGATTTTTTCAAAAAGAAAGACGAAGGGATGAAGCCATCTAAGATATCGAATTCTTCTTTGAATCACAATATGGGATATTGGTGAATCTTAGTATCAATAGTGAACTTTAATATGAAGTTTGAAAATAAGGTAAACAACATATCTATTACCACCCACCACTCAATTCCACCCTCATATACAATGGCGCATCAAAATAATTCGAATTCTTTCTCCCAACTGAAACAGGTTGAACTTTGAGAGGTTCCTTCGTTCCTTCCAACTCAGTCACCTTTAACTTTGCGAAGTTGCTTCCAACTCAAACAGTGACCTTGAACGAGCTGAGAAGTTCCTCTGAGATTAAAAACACAGCAAATCACAAAACGTAATGTACATTGGAACGACAATACAATGATATCATAAAATGTGACGTACATTGGAACGACAATACAATGACATCATAAAACGTGACGTACATTGGAAACAAAATAGAGTCAAATCACCAAAGTAACATACAAAATGCAAAGTACAGTGGGTGGTTCTCATGCATTTTCCTATATATAATTCAATTAATACTATAACATTTTAGAATTCCATTTTTTCACTATAAACACGCAATTCGCTATTTACGCACTTGGCCATATAATCATGCACTTGCCCCCGTAAGCATTAAAAAAATTGTCTAAACAATTGTCAAAAAACCAACCATTTTTGTCATTCTACAATTACTTTCATTGTAAACAAACAATTATTTATTTTATTTTTTATTCTTATCTTTATCTTTTCTTTTATCTTTTCTTTATCTTGTTTCATTTATCTTATTTCTTTCTTGTCTTCAATTTCTTTTCCTTCTTGTCTTCTTTCTTGTCTTCTTCTTTTTCTTCTATTTTTTTTCATTCCTCTTGTGGCAGCCGCAAACCCTTCGCCCGCACCAAGGAAAAAAAACCAAAAAAAAAAAAAGTTCTTCATAATGAGTTTTTTTTGGTACCAATGTGTTTATATGATGATTTTGAATCACTTTATGGTTTAAAGTTTTTTTCATTTGAGTAGTTTTTGAAAACGACTTTCACCTTTGATGTGTTGCTAGGAAAATTTCAGCATCCTTTTTTAACACTAAAACAATATGATCTTGCAGTCTGTGTGGCAAAATGACTCCCAATTTTATCCACATCATTTACAACATGTATACTACAAGATTATATGGTTCAAATTTTTATACCTCACTTACATCTAGTCAAATCTATAACACCCAAAAGTAATGATGTTTTTAAGACCAAAAAAGCTAAGTTGAATGCTTAGGGGTTAAGAAAGGTGAAGAATGATAATTTCTCTACATTTCGATATTTAAAGAAAAAAATTATATGAAATTTGACAAAAACTATTGATAAAATTTCAAAAGATTTAAACTTTTTTTTTAGCATTTTTTTTACTGACCCTGCCCTCCATTTACAATATTGAGTTAAAGTATGCGAGTATTTAGTCATCATCTACTAGTGTGTAAGAACTAGCACCAACATACATGTGGTTTAGGGTTGGTGCTTCTTAGGGCCCACTTTATATTTGGGGCCAGATTGAGGGCCAGCCCGAACTCTTCAAATTTCAACCAATAGGATTGCTCGATTCTTTCAAATCCGGCCCAAGGGCTTTATACTAGGGCCGGGGCGGAACGAGCAATTTTTCCTACGTGGCGTCCTATGTGGCATGATTTTGGTGCCAAACCTTTGGGCTGGTTTGACGAAATCGGGACAAGATTTTCCTTCGCCCGAACTCCAAACTTGGACCGGATTGAATCGTGCCGGCCTTCCATCCAACCCAGCCTGTGTATAAAGTGGGCCTAAGGCTAGCAGATTACCAGATTACCAGATTACTCAGGCTACCAGATTTGCACTCCGCTGAACCTTCATGTATCCTAAACCCTAAAACTCGAAATCCTAAACCCTGTCTGTTGCGTTCTGAATCCAAGGAAGAAGCCTTTGCACGGAGATATAGCTAGGGAATTAATTCGTCGCAGACAAAGAAGAAGCGTCTTTGTAGGTGTTTTTGATCGTGGTCAAATCTGTGATACATGGACACTTTTAAGTATCACTTGGGATTCACTAGAACCACAAAGACATATTTCTGCATATTAATCCTAGAAATGGAAGTACCGTTTTGTTGTCTACATTGCAGTGAAGGGTAGCACGACTTGTTTGTAATGGAATCTATGTCTGTGATAGGTAATGTAAATGGTATTTCAGTCTTCTGAAGCTATGACTGATATCAGTAAATACTTAATTCATGAATCTTCCACAGCTCTCTCCCTATTCTTTCTCGGAGAAACTGGATTTCCAAAGTGATTGTTAGAGAGCTCTAGTTCACGAGTGGTGTTTTCTCACATTTCCAAATTAGTGGTTGCCCGGTTGCCCGGTTGCCCGGTTGCCCGGTGGTGGGAGCCCACCCGCTCGCATAGTCGCTGGGGTTGGTTGTTTTAACGCGACCCGAGCTCAGGTTGTCTGTGAACCAAAATAGAGAGAGAAAGTCCCTTGTGGAATCATGGCGAGGCCGAGGATGGGGAGACTGGATAAAAATAGAGAGAGTTTCACTGGAATCACCCAGACTTGCAGGAAGATGGAAGCGGGGACGTACTTCGTGAAGGTGCTAGGTTTTTGTGTGAGCACTACTTTCGAGATAAGCTCTTCTGTGAGGGAGGCCTTTCTTGCCGACACAGAGCGAACCTCATGTTAGAGGTGAAGTAGCTTTTTAAGGGTTTCACGAGTTGACATGTTATTACATATGTGTTGAAGGAAACATACAATCGAGTGTGTCAAAGCGTATAATTCTCAAGTTTCTGGTAGAAGCTAGTTACGCTACGCCATTCTGTGACGATACTGCTTTCATTCTTTGAAAGCAGTACCTGTTAGATTCTTACGACTGCAGTAGAAAGCTTCTACGATCGGTACCACAGTTAGTCTTAGATCGGATGATGAAGACTCAACACACTAAGAAGTCACCGAGGCTTGTGATGGGGTTGTAGACAGGAGCCATAGACCTTGGACAGGGGAATGCATAAATTGTAGAGTTCAATGTTTGACGATACTGTTCACAGACTTAACCCTTAAAGAGCTTTGCAAGCCCGATTTCGGGAGAATCTTGCGCATAACTTCTACTCTGTTGCATCAAATGGGGTTTTCTAAATGTCAAACTGAGCACCTTTTAGGTATCTATATTTCTTTAGAATAGAACCAAAGTAAATTAGAAAGAGAACCATGCTTAAAATGGAGTTTAATAGAGATATTGGGTGTGGAACCGGGAAAGCACATGTCCTTTAAGGGTTGACTTAGCGATTCATTGGGAAGTAATTCTGAATTGAAATAACATAGAGTGGAGTCAGAGAGACAGGCATAAGGTGTTACCGGACTTTTGCATTTCTGAATCGCACTCGCAGGATCATTTTGGAGCCTGCAGGGCCAAGTTAGCAGGCTAGACGATATCATCATATCCGCGCTGATTATCGTGCGCTCCAACTTGGGCAACCTGAGCAATCCCACATGATCATTTCACTATATCGACTGTATACCCGATGTTAGACTCAAGACGTGGGAGACACGTCTGTGGAATGAAGTGAGCGTTAGAATGGGGACTACTGGAGCTGCGGATTCATCCAAGCCTCATCAGTATGATGTGTTTATTAATCACCGGGGCAAAGATGTGAAGAACACATTCGTGGCTCATTTATATGATCATCTCAAAAGGGGTGGATTTCGACCTTTCCTGGATGCGATCGACATTGTGCGAGGTGGAGACCTCTACAACTCGATCGATGAAGCACTGAAAGGTGCTCGTGTTCACGTGGCGATCTTTTCCAAAGGGTATGCTGAATCAGAGTACTGTCTGAGCGAGCTTTGCGATATGTTGGAGAGTGGAAAAGAGATTCTGCCAGTTTTTTATCATGTCAAGCCAGAACACTTGCGCAGGATCGAGGGTGGGCCGTTCGATGAGGGTTTCAGAAAACACAGCCAACGGGGGAAAGGAGAGCAGATCGAGAACTGGAAGAAGGCTCTTTTCAAAGTCTCTAATCGCATGGGTTTCATATTGGATGAAGTGAATGGGTGAGATTCCACATGTATGGCGCTTCAAGTGGATAATTTACTGATGTTTCCTCCGTTTATGAAATTTTAACACATATGTAATGTTAGCACATTCAGGTTTCCCAATGGTTTAATCTATTGTTTGTGGACTCCAGGAATGAAGTGAATTTGATAAGAAACATTATGGATGCGCTACGTCAAAGTGGACACATGATGTCTAGCATGGCTTCTCATTCTAATGGAGCTGTTGCTGATCAATCAGTGCAGAATTCTATGGGTAGCATGCAGCAACAACCAGTGAGCTATCCCGAGGTTCAGGTCAGTTCTCTTCTCTTGCCATGCTCGAGTCATTAATGCACGTATTAATGTATTGTCCACGTAAGCAACATGTCGTAATTGTTGGACCAGTTAGTGCTCTTCAAGTTAATGCTGGATGTGGTTGACACCTCGAGGAGAATTTCAAAATGAACCCTAAATCCACTGCTTCAAACAGTAAAGTTAACGTTGGGTAGTGTTTGCTTTTGTATGAAGTTTGATTGTTCAAGTAGTGTATTAACATGGAATTACGTATTTGACGGGTGTACAGCAAATTCCGGTTTCTCGGGACCTATCTATTTGGGACCCAACCACAATCTCAGAAACCCAGCCCAATGTGAGCACTACGAGCTTGCAGAGAGATGTACCCCCAGAGCAAGATGGACATCCTCATGGTGAAGGAGAGAATACTTTGGGTAAGGGCCTTCCTGTGCAGACTGAAATTTTTGCAAGGAAATATCTAATCACTTCATCCCGCGACGTTGGGAATTTGAACAGTATGAAGCTTTCTAATAGCTTAGTTCTTTAATGATTTGGAATTATGATGACTTAAGTTCGTTCTTCAGTTCAATAAATACTGTCTAGTACTTACAAAAATTTGTGCTGGTGTAGGTGACGTTGGCAGCGTAGAACAACCACAGACACAAGCTCAAGAGGTCAGTGCAGATTCTTTGCGGATTAGTCTTGTCTGTGAATCTACAAGTTGCTGTTATGTCTAAGCAAATTGTTCAATCTTCGAAAGGTCAAATCTGCAATAGTAATTAGCGACCTTCAATCTTCTCCAACAGTTAGTTCTCAGCCGTCTAAAGTTTGTCCACCTCTGAGGAGCATTTTCAAGCGAGACACTCCCTAGTAATTTAGGATTTTTGCTAATCAGATCAATGTCTGACGCAGACTGGGGATCGAAGATTGAATATCCTTGTTCTAGGGGATCCGGAGTCAGTGGAAGCTGTCATCAGTCATGTTTGTGGTGCTGGTAAGCCGCGCACTCCGGTCACAGATCACCAGAAATTGACAGAAACCATGAATTCTCGGCCGCCAATATGCCTGTACGGCACTACGATGGAGATTCACCGAAATAATTTCAAGGTTATCAAAGCCTTTGTGAAAGCGAGGAACGGAAACTGGGATCGAACAGAGGTGGAGGCCTTGTGGGCGTATGAAGTAGACCACAATGATCCTAGAAAGTGGACTGCATTGAGCCCAGAATTGAGGTTGCACGCGGTGTGGTTTGTGTGCAAAAAGACCTCAGACCTTCCTAATCGTTTCAAATGGTCTGAGATCACGAAGCTGTGTGATCTTCCAGTACAAATATTAGTGATTCATGATTCGAGAACTGCTGACTTCAAGACAATATTTGAGCGGGGAAGCGCTTTGTTTCCGAATGCTCAAAAGTTGGAGGAGTTGATTTTGGATGTTGCTCTTAACGACAAAGACCTGAAGGAGAAGCTGTGGCGTGAATGTTGGGGTGCCAAAACACGAGCTGAGATTTGGAATGCAGCGAAAATCATCAGGGAGATACGAAAGCAACTTGGACCAGAGGGGAAATCGTCCCATGTAGGTGTTGGCGGTGGGGTTATCAAGAAGGAAGTTTCATTGAGGCGGAGCGGGGAATTCGTGCTTAATTTTCTGTGTACATATTGGAATGTTCCACAAGGCTCAATTCGTCACGTCCTCACAAAATCAACAACCTTTAAACAGCCACTCGCCAAAAAAAACAGCATCAAACCTTATGAATTTGTTAAGTTCTGTTTGACTGTTGCTGCTATCATTCTGTACGATGCTGGAGAACCAAAATATGTTAGCAATTGGGACGTTACTTCTGAATCAAGCTTTGGCCAGTTTCTGCAGACGGAGCCTTATTTTGATAGTAAACACAGTCTCCTTTACTATGATAATATGGGATTCGAAGACATACGGGAGTTTCTTCAGAGTATCTTCGAGAGAAAGGACTCCACGTCGTGTGTAGCTAGTGTTGATAAATCGAATCTGTCGGGGCACAAATCGCCGAATGCCTCACGTTTGAATGGATGGAGGCCGAGTTGTCTCAATTGGTGCCGCACAAACCAGGTCATAGATTCTCGACCCTCGTTGCATCATTAGAGGTTTAGTGTGAGAATTATGGTGTAGCGGGTTTGAGGATGTACACTCCAATTTGTGTGATAGGCTAGTCACCTATGTGAATATGTAATTTTCTCAGAATTGCAAGTTTGCAGGTTGTACTCTAGCCCTGTGCAATGGGTGCGTTAGATTTCTTTGTTGCCACAGGGCAATGACTAGTGTAGAAATATTTGTTGTCTTAATGAATCACGAATGAGACCTCCGGAGCCACATCCTAAATCCTTGTATTGTTTTGATGATATTTGTATTCTTTAGGGAACTTGGTAAAGAGACAGTTTTGGGTTGTGTTAGTTCGAATAGTTCGAATAGGAACTTGTTTGCACTTTCAAGTATATGACCGTGAATTAGTAAAGTGGTGTTACTTTGGTCAACTGTGGTAGCCACTGTGGGATTCTTCTCCATCCTAGGCATGGAGTTTGTGTGACGATTCATTCTGTTGCCCAACATTCAAGGACCATAACATTCAGTAGCCTTCATGGCCACTGCCTTTCCTTCAGGCACTTTGCTCATCACCTTGAGCCTCCACTTGTCCACTTAGCTACTGATGAAGTATTGTTTGGTGTGGAATATTTCACACCATCTATTGTAGATCCAAAGCAGAGATAGTGCATGCTACTGAATGTTATGACTCATGTTCAAGAGCAAGGGTGTAAGCCACTCCCCATGGGAGAACCGGCCCCACTCATGTAGAAAATAGACAACCGGTTCACTTATTCTCCTCTAATAAAAGTAAAAGCAGGTACATGAAAGATAGTGGTTTTGGTGTGAGGAAGTGCAAAGCCCGTCCAATCATTCTAGCACGTGTCCTCTAATCCAAGCAGGAACTAAAATTAGTTTATTCTCTGCAGAGAGTGAATGTGGGTCTCTAATGAGGATTCTCCCTAAGAGCAAGCCCAACAGTTTTGATGAATTCATGGGTTCAACGCCATTTTAAATTGGAGGAACATGAGCATAGGGGGAGGAGTTTGCATGCTTGTCCCAGCAACACCCAATATTTTGTTGTGGCCAGCACCTTATTCCATGTTGTC
This sequence comes from Pohlia nutans, assembly GCA_022496805.1. NCBI lineage: Eukaryota > Viridiplantae > Streptophyta > Bryopsida > Bryales > Mniaceae > Pohlia > Pohlia nutans. Next base: position 5,401,092 of record CM040105.1, read on the forward strand.
AGAGCATTGTAAATTGTGCCCCATCATGCTGTCAATCAACTGCTGGCTACTGGATCCCCCACAACTCTTAATTAAGTTTAGTGCAAGAAAAAAAGCACCCGCCAAGACAGTAATGTTTGGCGTGGAGAAATCAAATTTTATGACGTTGAGCATCATCTTGGGGTTGGCGTCACTGTTGCTGGGGTGAACAAGGGAGCAACTGCCCTTTATCTTGACGTTGGGTCAAGGAAATTGCTGCTGCTAGGCATGTTCTAACTCGAGCAAGAGGAGCTATGATTTGTTCATGATAGCAAGAACGCCATGGCATCTGTTCATACCCAAGGGACCGACCTACAACTACCTAACGAGACTGCTGAACCACGTTTTGATTAATATTTTCATCTGTGAGTTATTAACCCCTAAACGTCCCATGGGGATAGTAGATACGTGGCTGTATAATTGGCATTTGCTACCAACAAGAAGCTCTAAATTGGGATCTCAATAGCTCACTAGAACCGCATTGATGTATATTTCAGCTTTCGTGTTGAACTCAAACCTATAAAAGGTCTGGATCCATTCCAAATACTAGAAAAATATACCGTATTCTACTGGTCGCAAAGGCACTTTTAGACGTTTAGGGGTTAACCAGAACTTTGGACTGATCAACGAGTGGATAAAACTATCTGCATTTAAAGTATAGGGTTACACATCTGGTTGAGTGCATAATGCAAGGTTAACCCTTTGAGGCGTTTGCGTCCACATAGTGGACGACGAACATATTCAAACTGTTCGAATTCCATCCGAATTGGGCAGTTTTCATCCACCAAAATTTCTCATGGTTCTTGTGCAAGTTAACTATCCTTTGTACGGTTTGGATCTTCAAAATAGTTTATTATGATTTTTGGAAATACGACACAAGTGGTTTATGTCAAGTTTCATCCTCAATTCAAAAAGTGAGACCTTAAAGATGATTTTCCAAAATAAGTAGAATCAAATAATGGAAACCATACCATCTCGTAGTGCATGTTATTCCAATTTCATTACAATATATTTTTAAAAAAAATCCTTTAATTCATGATTTTAATTGATTTTCAAGAGAAAACCTTGCAAAATTAATTAAAAAATATTAAAGAAATATATGATAAACCCAACTGTACAAATGTGATCTTCACATTGACATTTACAACTTTGTTTTGTATATCAACTCCATTTTTGATTTTCATCAAACATTTTATAACAAATCTTTGAAAACAGTGTTGAACTGGGACGTTAAAGGGTTAAAGGTCAAGTGGCATTAGAATTAACCGAAAAGAGTGTCTCAAAGTGGAAAGAAATCTAAACCCCCAAAGGACCGCGGTTTTTCCTGTTTTTGAGCGTCATTTTCACCTCTTTCTATTCATTTTCTTGTGAATATATTTTTTGCTTTTGATAGAAAATACCAAATTAAACATTTAAATAAAATTTAAGAATTTTTAACCAATTTAACAATTTTTTCCATGTCTTCAAAGACAGTCAAAAAATATCAAAAAAGACTGCAATTTCATCTTTTCACTTCAAACACTATAATATTGCAATTTGTATGGTCAAATTCTATGAAAATTTTACCACAACACTCTCCTGGTAATTTAAAACAAGATCCTACAGTTAGAGTTGAAAAATAAAAATTTCTAAGGTTTATTTTGGGCCCTGCCCGCATTGCCCATTCTCCCCAAAAAGACCACTTCTGCTTCATAACTTCCACTTAAAAAGTCGGAATCAAAAAAAAATTAGATCCCCATTTTTGTATTGATATACCAAATTCACATAATTTATTTCAAAAAACAAAAATAAAAATTGACACCGTGGGAACCTACCCGAACATTAAAATGTCCTAGTTAGGATACTTGGTCCTTTAGGGGTTAAACTCACCTTGGACTTGTTTTGAGTTCAAAAAGACTACAAAATTAGTCTATGGTGAGTTGGAGAATAATCTAAAGCAAGGCCCTGCACCACCATGAGGTGTGGAACTCATGACCTCCCCAATGCTAGAGGAGAGTTCCCACACACTCCCCCAAGCCAAGAGCCCCGACCATGGAAACTATTCATGAACAATCATGATTGTCAGAAAATATAATTATAAGAAGAGAACTCCACTTGAACTCCGCTTGAAAAGTAGTCTTGTTTTCGGATAACTCTATTTTCAACAAAACTTGACCCAGTGTGTGAAAATGAGCAATTTGAGTGAGTTTCATTAGATGAAATGAAGATTGAATCTGTTCAATTTCTAGTAGACTCTTCAAGGCATCCAAAACAATTGAAATTTGTGAAATCGGGGTAATATTGAAAAAAAGTCATTGTTGAGATTTTGACGATCTTTACACTCTGATCATTAACCCCTAAATGTCCTCACGCCTTTCCAGATTTGGAGAATTTCAAAGATGTCTTATAAAATGTAACTAAGAGGGATATTTTGAATTTGATATATAAATAAAAGTTGTATATTATGAATTTTAGATTTTGCCATAAGGTTAGATCTATGATTGTTGTCACAATATTTTTGTATAAAATTTGAAACTCCAAATTCAAAATTCTTTTGTAATTCGATTACAAATAAGATATTGACAATTTGTACATGAAATTTGTTGTGATTGGTTAAAATATAATACTCTAAGTGTAGTAATTTTTGGAGATTCTTTGATTGCTTAATTTTATGAGTTGAATTTTTTAAGAGCATTTTTCCACTGAAATCTTTGAAATTTTGGGTGAATCAGTGAATCACTACAACATGAAATGAGGCATAAAAATTTCACAATCATCCCCTTTCTAATCGGATCACACATGCATGAAGCTAACTTCCCATAAAATATATAGTAAAAAACCCACAATGCAAAAAGTCAATGACGGATGGAAAAAGTGTGTTTGATTCTATACATCGACCACTTTGTGGACAATTGGATGTTTAGAGGTTAAAGGTTAAGTCCTTCACACTCCTCTTTCCCAACCTCGTCTGAAGTTTACATCTTATACCTCTAAAATCTACCCCAAAAGTAGAGGTGATGTAAGCCAACTACCAAGTACACCTCAAGACTTAGCATCAACAATCACCCATAGCCTTAAGCGTTTCTAATAAAAGAAATCAATCTCCAATTCACCTTACAAGCAGGTTAGAAAATGACAAAAGGATACACTAATGTAAACATATAGGCTAAGATTTGACTAAGATCCACCTTATGCACTTGTATCAAGCACAAGCGACAAACGTACAACCTGATACCAAAAAATGAATGCAAAATTCGTTCAACATGATCATTTCACAATTTGTAACTCAACTCTGGATTGAAGTTAAAAAACATAATAAGTTTCAAAAATAAATAGCCTTTGGTTATTGAAGCATGATAAAGTTTCACAAATGAATGCCACAAAATGGCGTCAATAACGTTTCAGCCATCTACAAGAGATAGCCAACGATCGTAGGGGTCAATCAATCATCAACAAAATTGTCCCCCTCCTCCATCCCATGTCGTCTCCCCCTCTTTCATCCCATGTCATCTTCCCTCCTCCATCCCATGTTGTCTCCTCCTCTATCCCATGTTGTCTCCTCCTCCATTGCATTGTCGTCTCTTCCTCCAACATTCTATACTCCTTCCCCTCCACCATTTTGTCCCCATTTGTCCCCGTGGTCGTGGCAATCCCCCACACTTTTGTAAGGCCATGACTTAGCCAAATACCTCAAATGAAGTATGTTTTGTCATTGATAGAGAATTAAGATGCCAAAACTTACATCATTCAAGGCGTTTTGCCAACTTATGGCTTTACAAAGGTTTCAGCCATCCACGGGGATGGGCAACGACCACGATGCCATCTCCCCTCCACCATTCCATTTCTCGCATCCGCCCATTCATCTTTTAGTCGCTTAGTTTCTCCCGTTGACAGCAAGCGACTGCCATGCTGACCACACCATATTGTCTCTCCGTTCATGCGTTGGTGCTTGTCCCGTCATACTACTCTACTTATTTGTCCGTGTAGGATGATTATGTGCACCTTGATTCAAAGGTATAAATCATATCATGTTGTATATTTTTATCTTTTAAATTAATCAATCCTCTCATTTGTTTATTTTTTCTCCATGCCCTAGTTATGCATTCCATCTTCCATACAATATCACATATCTTATAATGTGGAATTAGATGACATGAGCTATGACTATTATGATGTTGAATGATAATTTTTAATTGAGTATTAAGCCATGTACATATCTTTTTTAATGTTAAATCCATGCATCCAATTCATGTATTCAATATTACCACATCTAGTATAACATGAAATAAAATAACATGTGCTATTAATAAATGATATGATATATTCTGAAATTTTATGTCTTTACTATTTAATCTATGTTTATTCTATTTATACTATAAACATGCATTCAAATTTGAACACATTTATCAATTATTTAACTAATTTTGAACTTTATGAGGAATTACGGACTTTGTTTAGAATTCAAAATGTATTGGCGTGTTAGCGGGAGAAAAATCCTTAGTTAAAAGGTTACATAGACCTCTAGGTTAAAAGCTAGCCATAGGGCAGGTCGTAGGACCAACAGTAGGGCCAATATCGGGAGACAATAGGCCCGGATGAATGGACCTTGGCCTGAATGAAAAAGGTCAAAGCCTATATGAATAGGTCCATGGCCTAAATGAACTCGGCCAAGGCCATGATGAATTGGAGTAGGGCCATTGTGGATGACATCCGTTGGTGGCAATTGGGGATTGCGGCGGTTAGGGTTTATGGAGGGTAGTGAGGGCTTTGAGCTCTCACTCCTTTCATTCTCATTAGTTTTCATGTGTATTGGTGGAAGTGGTGCTTGTGTGTGTATGTGTGTTGAAGGAGGTAGTGCTCTCGTGTGTGTGTGTTGATGGAGTAGTGTTAGTGTTAATATGTGTTGTTAGAAGTTAAAAGGCGTTTTTTGTTAGCAAAGAGGATTGAAGAGGCAAAGACATGGCCAGTGTACATTGCCATTGAGGCTTTATGATTAGTATTTAAGTCCCCTAGTACAAAAGGGACAAAATTATGCATATTGTATTAGCCTTTTAGGTGTTTTTGGAAAACAATTGTGTGCGTGGATGTTGTAGATATGGAGTTTTGACACTTAGAGCTTGTAGATCAAGTCTTGTTGTGTAGGGATTTGTAATGGATCTAAAAAAATAGGACATATCTAGCTGTAGATCCAAGTTATTAATTTCAGAGGTCTAGGAGCAGTAATCCAAAGGGTCTAGGGACAATTGTAGGAACAAAGCAGGGACAAAAACATGCAGAAGAGGGTTTTGATGGGAACTGTTGGTTTTAACTACCTCGAAAGAGGGGAAAAACCTCTTTTTCGCATGGCAATTTGCCGATACTTTCTAAAAAAATAACCTTTAAACGTCAAGAGGGTCCTAGACGGGCAACCCCAAAAGAATTTTAAAAATTAAGAGAGCTGCCCCAACAATAGCACTTTGAGTAACGTGAACAACCAATGAGAATTCCTCAAATCCACTATGAACAATGAATGTAGTTAACGGTGTCACTTCAAAAAATAAAAATAAAAAAATACAATGAGATTTTGACTTTGTAGTGAGCTCTACAATTATGGATTTAAAATTTATTTTAAAAAAATTAAAAAAACGCAGTTGAACATCGCCGGTTAACAATGGCAACTCTAGTATTTATCAAGATCTCAAGCTGCCTAACTCCCTCCCCTCCCTCCCTACCAATTCTCTTTTCAATTTCCTCGGAATGCAAAATTTACTGAAACATGCGCTGATTTGCTAAATTTAGCCTCACTTTTTCATTAGCTATTTGAGCACCAATTTATTTCAATTTTGGCTAAGAAAATCCACTTTTTTCTTGATTATTCTCTCAAGACAAGCTCGTGGGGCTTTTTGGACGTTTAAGAGTTAAAATTAAATTAAATTAAAAAATACACTCCAAAAATCATTATTTGGAAGTAGTCTGTATTGACTCTATATAATATTATTTACAACATCTATAAGTTTTTTTGTCATCTAAAAATTACTACTTGATTGATATATACAATTGAGTTTTCAAGAACAAACGATATAACATCCGTGGCGGATATATACAAAGATTTAGACACGCCTGTTCAATAGATATGAAGGTTGTCCAAATGTAAAGTTGGATTTGTAGTCACCTGATGTCCATGGTAATCACTCGAAGACTGCTGCGGATAAATGAAACCTTTGAAAGGCTATAACTTGCTCAAACTTTATTCTAATGCATCATGTATGGTGCTTTCTCAACATCTAATGTTTTTGAAAATACCAAACAATACTTTACGCAACGCATTTGGCCATATAATAATGGCCAAAATATGGCGTCCAAAAATTAATGGCCATCTCTTGCGATCGTTGGGGGACATGGTTGTCCCTCTGGTGGACAGCTTTGGCCGTTTGTAGCGTAATATCTTCTAAAATGGGAGTTATCCTAGGATAATTTGTGAATTCCAAAAAAAAATGACTTCATAAACACATCTATTATGTCAGAAACTTAGATCATGTATTAATAAAAGTTGTGATTTAGTTATGAAATTGAGAAATGATCACTTGTTAGTTTAACATTGGAAACACTATGAGTGATAAATAATCACAAGGTTAAATAAACTTAGAATTGCTTATATCCTCACACTTCGGTGCATATGCAGTTTTGATTAAATGCTTTTTAGTACTATATCACAATGTTGGGCTCATGCAAGTGGACTTGATAAATGCAATGGTCAGTTTGCATTTCATAAACTAACTTAACATGTATATGTTGTACAAAGCTACAAATCCATTCTCCATTCAATCAAGTCAATTAGACAAGGATCTCAATTATCATAGTTTACAAACACTTACAAAAGAAATAGATTAATTAACAAAAATGAAACAAAACATAAAAAAGCAAGTAAACATCAAAAAATCATTTATAATTCACAAACGATTCATAACTTCAAACTAGTAACAACAAACTTTGATGCAACTTTCATCCTCTAAGCCTCACCATCAAGGTAAACTAGATTGTATTGTACACCAAGTACATTCAACTTTGTAAATACATAACACCTAGTGTTTGACTAACACAAAGCTTGGTGTAGTGTTTGATCCAAAAAGCAAATCTATTTGTATTACTCCTACTTCCTAACTTGGGTACAACTTTAGAGCGCACTTTTCCACTTCTCTAAAGTCACTTGTGTAGAGTTACATCCTCTAGCCTTATTTTTAAGTTCCATTTGACTATGTTCACTACATATCATTTCTTTTTTGATCTAATCTAATGAATTACAACCCTTTCTACTTAAAACAATTTTTGACTCAAAAAAAGGAAAATTTCACACTACCTATTAGCTAAACCGGCTTTTTACAGTTACTACTAGTAAATGCATAGAATGTAGAAGTCTTCCATTTTTTGGACCAAAGTACATATGTATCTTCTTCAGACTGTTTTATAAGTAAATAACCTCCTCCAATAGTGGCAAGAATCATAAGGAGGACACCAAGTATAATAAAAGCCTGCAAGACCAACAATTGATACCATTAATTTCAATCAATAATCTAAACTTATAACAAATCCAACTATTTAAAAATAGTGTAAAATAACATTATAAAAAGGTTATTTTTATGATATTTAATTTTTTTTTTTGAAACATGTTTAAATATTGAGAACTTTGTACAATAGATTTTTCAAAATTGAAATTATTATGCTTGATCTTATTGCAATTTGTGAAACCAAAACTCTAAGAACTCCAAAAAAAGGAAATACCATAAAATCTCATAAATTTCTAGTAAGATATTGAATTATCAAAATTTTCAAAACTAAATTATTTCAAAAGAGGTGGCCAAAATTGCCTTTCCCATACAATAACGAATTACATACTTGTAATTGAATTTGATTCAACAAACTTTAATGAATAATTTGAGTTTAACTATGAGTGTGAATAACTTTAATCTCAACTCTTGTCTATTTGCCAACATATATTGATAAACACAATTTCCTTTTCCATCAATCCTTTTCCCATTTTAATTTTAATCTTGGTGGAAGAAGAAAGATATTAAGCATTGTTTAAACACTTTGGGATATCTTGATCATTCTTTTTCCATCTCTCTTATCATTCATGATATTTGAGGATGTAAACTTCATCATATTTAAAGCCCGTCAAGGAGTTGTCACCGTACAGTTCGAGTTTCTTAACTGGAGGGATTTCAAAGTAATATATTTGATACACAAAACATGCACATGTTGATCATTAGCATACCCAATTCAAACACCATTCTAACGACCATCTCTCCGGTTTTTTTAGCCGCAAATATATAACACAAGGCAGCTGCAACAAAACAAATTCAGTATGTCAGTGTTAACTTAGGGATGATTAGGCATGGAAAAAAAAGGCGCTCAGACCTCCTTGCTTGAAGATAAAAGAATGTTAAAATTTATATCACAAGAATTCCTAATCTATAAGTTTCAAATTGTGGGTAGTAAAGACAAGCAAAAGTATTAGTTGATAACCACTCAAAGAAAATATGAAGGTGTTACAAGTATCTCAACTTACAAAGTAGGTTGTTGGAGCAATTGCTAGCCCTCCAAAGAAACCAAGTAGGGGAGAGAAATATGGAAAAATCATAGCCAAAATAGTTGTAAATACTGCACCCACAGAACTCTTGATGATTAACAACGCTACACTTCAACTTCATAAGGCAAACAAACATACCACAAAACTCTCAATTATCAGCATACAAAACTGTTTTTTCTATTGCCTCACATCTATATTTGCACACTGAAAGAAAGATTATGATTTTTGAAACATGATTCATACTTCACAATGTTAAGTTGGAAGGAAGAAAAAACCATGGAGAAGGAGGTGAGCCTAGTGAGGAGATGCACATAAATGACACTTAGAGATTATGTACTATGAAGACAAAGGTCAAGCCCATAGTCTACTCAAGAGATAAAAACTAATTAAACATATTTATCATAAAATTATCGTACACAACCACCTATAAAGTCTTATAAATTAGTTTTGACATGAAGAAATAAAAGATAGTTGAAATGAGATCTTGTAGCCACAGTCTTCTAAGGTCACAAGACAAAATAAAGGGATAAAATTCAAAATAAGAAATATGTTTATAAAAAAAATCAAAATAATAGATAAATGCAAAAGTCTTTGAATGAAACACGTATAATATATTACCTATATACAAAAACCTGATGATATATTTAGTATAATTTATCCATAGGGGATTATGGATGAACCGAATCTTAAGACTCCATGTTTGTAATTGCTTAAATACTGGCATTGCAAAGATCTGCAAACAATACATACATAACATTTGGCATGTTATTCATATAACTGATAATCAAAAGACAAGTTAGATATGTCATAGGCTATGGATCTTTTATAATTATTAAAGTTGGAGTCATTTTTCTACTAATTGGATTCTATGAAGCCTTAGGTTTTGAAGAAATTCTCTGTAATATCAACCAAAGAGAAAAACGATTCCAAAAGCTACTATGTCCTAGCAAACATTTATTCTTGGTGTATATGTCTTATATTAAGTACACAGCGTCACAATACCATGTTACTACCTTGCTTGGTATCCGTCACGATACCATGTCACGAAATCATCCACATTTCACATCCATGCCTTTCATCCAAATTTTTATCATGTTTTCAAATCGTTCTCCACAATTCCCATGATGTTCCCCAAAGCTTGGCATCACATCCCTAGCATCCCCTACATGTTCCCTAGCGTTCCTTAATGTTCCCTAATGTTCCCATCATGTTTCCTAATGTTCCCAAAGTTCACATGTTCCTTTTGTGTTCCCAATTGATTCCCATGTTCCGAATGCAATGTTGGTGCATTGCAACAGGGTGTTTGCTAGTATAAATCTCTATATGAAGAGATTTGAAATAACAAAGAGTGTTATTCTGAACAAATTAAACATCAAAAGGGGATAGTGCAGTACCTGATAACTTCCAATGAGATGAATGATGAGCATTATGTTGGTTGCAACAATCAATCCTCTTGGGGCTTTTTTCACCAACCGGTATTGTATGAAACTCAACACATTTGGGCTCATTTGATTACCATATACATGATAAACAGCAAAGGCCATTGGAAAGTAGCAAACTGCAACAACTGCATAAGTAATCCACACACCACGCATCATCTCTGGAATTGATGTGTTTTGTCTCAACCTTTTGCTTTTTCTTGGAATTTCTGGGTTTTCTCCTGGAATTGATGCGGGGCTTTTACTTTGAATTGGAATCCCATTTTGAATCTCTAGTACAACATTGTGAGCTGCATACGCAAAAGCTACAACTCCAATGGCATTGAACACTTCGAATATGTCATCCTTAGTTGTCAAATTCTTGTATTCTGATATCAGCCACTTTGGTAGTGGTGCACTGGTATTATAATAGTGATCCACTAATATTGTCGAATTTGGAAATGTGTATTTAGGGGGCAATCGGTCAGGATGTGAAACAACAGTACTCCAAGCAATCGTAGAATAGCTGCAAACATGCCCCCAAAACAAGGAAGACGAATCTGTCAGCATAATAACTTACATCATACCACTAATGCTTAGCGCCAGGCTCTAGACTTTGGACCTCACAAACAAAATGTTCAACTCTGTGTACAGTCACTAAGGAAGAAGCACCAGAAACTGTTAGGTACCAATTGTGGTCACCTATAAAAGCACCTTTTCAACTTCAGGAGTTCCCAATCTAATTATCACAAGCATTAATTATGAATACCAAGTTAGCAATCTGATTGGACTAGAAATGAAAGACAGTTATTGGTACACCTACTAACATCAATAGTGGTCTATGCATATAAGTTTGAAAATTCATAACAAAATCATACATTGTGAAAAAATTAATTAAAAATTGAGCTTGGTTATTAAACCCAAATTTTTATGTGCTGCAATTTTTTATCATTGAAAATCAACGCTCCATGTACGTTGAAATGCTTAAACTGACGGCAATTGTACCCCTTACTTTACAATGGTCCAAATTAGACCGTATGTTTGCTGGATGATGCATATGACCAAAGTTTGAATACTCAAATAGTGTGGGTCCTCTCTTACCAGATTGACATAATTGCTGCAGGAATGGCAATCCATGCTAAGGATTCAAAAGTCGGTATCACAATAGAGAGGCCTATTTGGATGGCAGCAAAGACTGCAAACCAAACAAATAAGGGAACTGGTTTGCATTGATCGCCGGGAGTGTCGTAAATACGATTCATAGCCTCGCCAGCAGCGACTGTGAACAGAATGTCAAGGCTGACCTCTACCACCAGTTGCAATGGTAAAATAATCCAGAGGCCCTTTCCATATCCAAATGCTCTTTGCCCAAGGTCACGATAGGTGCCATACCGTTTCCCCAAGTTCACAAATTCAAATTCATGTAACTCAATCAACTGCCTCATTGTGAAGTAGGTAATAAAAAATGCTAGGACCACAACCACGGGTCCTCCAGACCTGCACATGACATTCCAGCAGAAACAGGCTGGTCAGAAGACCCTCAACTTAATTCTCTGCACCAAGCTACGACTACACTGATTATCCCATTTACTGCGTGTGGTACTAATTCCCAAAGCACGCACTATTTTGTAAAATTTCAAAATTAGTGAGGGCTGAAATTTTTACTGAGTGGCTGGAATCTTCATATCACGCTAATGATATTTAGTATCACCTTCACTAATTTCCCACACACACTATAAACCCTACCTCACTAAATGTGATAATTACTGTACTCCCTAAGTAGATTCTCTGGAATTAATCAAGGTCATCTCTTCGACTAAAAATGATTGATAAAATGATTCACCGATCTTAGGCTTTGGTATCGAGGGTTCGAACCATTGAAGGAACACCATAGCATATGGTAGACTGAGCACTCCCACTCCGATAATGGCTGTAATATTGAAGGCGGCTGCTATCCACATATTGGAATTTCTGTCAATATCATCCTCGCCATCTTGGTCGTCATCCCCGCTAGCATTACTGTGACTGGGGGAGACATTCTTCTGTTGCCAATCCGCTGATTCCACATCATCCTGCAACGCATGTGCAGCATCCCTCTCACGTAAGTCGAACAATAATTATTTCAAGGTAAGACCGTAAGATTGCATGAAAACTCCGGAATTCGCTTGCAGAGTCTGCAATATTCTACTGTAAAGAGAGACACTTCAACACAGACGAGTCGATGTTACAGTAGCCAACAGCCCAATGAACACTTGGTGCTCAACTTCTCATCATTCTCTGAATTTGCAAGCACAAACTTTCATCATGTACGAGACTCGTAAGTTTGCCAACAGGAGAATACGTACTTCAGGTGTAGCAGATCTTCGGAAAGACATCGTTGCGCCCAGAAATTCACCGATAGCACTCTTCAGCAGGCTCGGCGCTCCACCACTAAAACACTGATGGAGACTTTCAAGGCCTGCACCAAGTGAGTACGTGAACACAAAGACGTTCAAGAAAGACTTAATTTGAAGTTCACAGACTTTGAAGGCACTAAGAAAGACGTTCATCAAGACTTTCAAGGCTTCTGGTCAACATGAGTACGACCTAGAGCACTTGAAAACGAACAATCGGGATTGTGAAGTCCTCCTTAGATTTGAAGAGAATTGGTGATCGATTACAGTACTAGACTTCTGTTCACTGGCTGGTAAGTTACTTCAGTAACTTCTGCGATATCTGTCTGTAGTTCCTGAAAATGTCTGCATTCAGTCTGCCCGAATACAGTGCCACGGAGAAAGCCGCTGAAGAAGCCCCGCCGAAGGAGCCAGTCTGTCGCCGAAGGAGCTTTTCTGTCGTGAAAGGAGCTTTTCTGTCGCCGAAGGAGCTTTTCTGTCGCCGAGTCGCGGGGTAGCTGCAAAGGATTCGAACGAGGTGACGTTTTGGTTATTTCTGATTATATTCTGATATTTATGAATTCTGATATATTCTGATTATTATGACCCTTAATTGTCTGCAAGGTTTCTAAATATACTAGAAGAAAATATCTGTCCAGACTCCTTATAAGTTATAATATTATTCATGTAAATTTAAGAAGAGCTATGGTACGAAAGATTCTGCACCGTGTAAATGTCTACCTTTTTCTCCCTGCACGTCACGGAGCCTCAAGTCAACGACCGAGTATTTTCTGCGATTTTATTTTTGTGATGGATTTTTCCTCTTCGGTTTGGCGCCCGTGAAACTGATGGCCCATTCACATACACCAATGCTGCCGCATGCATGCATACGTGAGGTAACTTTGAGGGAATCTGTTGTCAACCAAGAAATAGAAATTACCCAATTAGAAATTACTCTATCGCATGATAGAAAGGAAGGCAATGCAAAAAAGGAGCATGGTACATTCTACATGCATTGTAATGCAATTGCACATTGCTTAAACAGTAGTTGCAACAAGAAAAGACAAGGCTTTTAATATTATTATTTTTCTCCGTTTTACCTTCATTTCGGAAACGCAGATGCAAGTGCGGCAGGGGCTTCTCTTTGCAATTGATTCTTTCAAATTTGTGCAAAAAAACCAAATAAAATAAAATAAAATAAAACAAAATGTGGCAGGGGCTTGGTGTGAATGGGACATGAAGTACAAGACATAATACAACCCATGTACTGGAGGTGCAATCTCACTTTCATCTTTTTTTTATGTTCGAAGTGCTAGAAGAGACAGGTAAAGCCTGTTGATAACTTTACAGTTGTGGCCACTTGCTGCGTAGGCAAATCTCCTGGAACAAGTTTCAGACAGAAGTTAAAAAAGAGAGATAAATATTGCAATACCGACAGTAGAGTGAGTAGACAGACCTTGCGCTCATTTGTGGCAAAAAGAAATATAAATTCAAAGGTTAAAAAATTGGTCTAACAGCTAGTGGTAGACCTTCTGTGTTTCATTCACGCCATACTACACTACTTTTTGTTAATAGTGACGGAGAATTTATAGTGAGGGAGGGTAATTAGCCCCTAAACGCTCAAACGACCATTTTCTGGTCGCTGCCCGAATCTAATGGGTTGCCCAGAATAATAATTATAATTTTTTGAAAAAACAAGACATATTTTAAAATACTTCATCAAGTCTGCTTTCCAACGCAATTTGAATTATATCAGCTACACCTTGTTGTTCATCACTATTATTTTGATTTTTCCTAGAGATTTCATACTATTTAGGCATTTTGTAATTACTATGGCTATTATAAGAGGATTTTTTAAAAAAATCTTATAAAATTCATTTTCATTTAAATAATTATGAAAATGTCACCGTAAATGAGTTTAAGAATAAATAATATGAGAAAAATACCAAAAAAGCATAATACATTTTAAAATGTGAGAGATTAATGAGGTTTGACCAAGTAAATGTAGAGTAGATACTCAATAATCCTTAACCTTTAACCTTTAACCCTTTAGTGCCCAAGGTACTGTAGCTAGAAGCCCTGGAAGCACTGGATTTCAGTTGATTTTTCCACTATGATTGAGACTACCAGAAATAGAATGGATTAAATTAGAAAGTATCCGTACAATTCTATTTTCAACTGGAGAGTACACATTTTGCTAAAATTCGAGAATCATCCAATGGTGGGATTGGAAGATTATAGTATGTATTTGAACTGTATAATGCATGCTCAAAAATGAGATTTTGGGGGTGTGCGACTTCAAAATTAAATAGAATTTGGATTAAATTTTCAGCAAAGAATAAGAAAAATGAAAGTAAAGAAGTTCAGCAATGCCCTGTGTCAACACCTCTCAGTTGCAATCTTTCATATCAAGAATAGACTCACACATAATTATTGTGAATTTTACAAGTGAAAGTGACTTATCCATATACGGTTTAGGACAAAATTTTATACGTTGAAAATTGAAAGAAGAGGGTACATTAGTCAAGATCGGATTACACACACTAATGGAAGATGAACAAGAGAACACAATCCAAAAAAATAAAACAAGATAACAAACTTCCAAACACAAGAAATACTGCATCGGTACATGTGTTGTATTTGTAAGTATTTACTATATTTTCAAGTATTTGTAGTATTTTCGCGTTTTGTTCATAGGTATTTTGATAGTTGCACAACTCCAAATTGAAATTTTCTTTTTGTGGAAGGTGTGTAATGTAAATCTGCAAATCTGAACTTCAGGACTAAAGTTCTAATTCTTCACAAATTCTCTGCTATTCGCATTTCCGACGGTGCAGTGACCATAATGTGGTCAGCTGGGCACCGAAGAGTTAACGGTGAATGGTTAACCGAAAAGTCCTCCGTCTAACCTTCCTACTTCTAAACTCTCAAGTACTGGATTGACCAGCACATATTTTCAACGGCTCTACTACTTGGACTCAGCGCTTTACAAAGCTCATGGCCTACGTACTTTTGAGGTTGACAATGTTCATTAGAAGGCAACAAGCTACTTCCAGTCAAAGTTTGTTCAAGTGAGAG
Source organism: Pohlia nutans (assembly GCA_022496805.1). Taxonomy (NCBI): domain Eukaryota; kingdom Viridiplantae; phylum Streptophyta; class Bryopsida; order Bryales; family Mniaceae; genus Pohlia; species Pohlia nutans. The sequence continues at coordinate 5,416,523 of CM040105.1, forward strand.
AAGCTAGCCTTGAGAAATTATGGAACGGGGCCTATTTTAGTTGTGACAGTGGCAATACTTCTAACAGTAGATCAATTCAGGTGAGCACAATTACGTTTTGAGCCTTTAGTATCTGAGTGACCACGGAGTTTGCAATAGTACTAATTGAGTGCTTTGTTTGCTTTGCGAACATCTTCGCATATCACTACTAGCGAAGGTGTCGCTTCTCACTTGCAAGAATCTGGAATAGTGTCAAAGTTCACTATACAGGCTTGTCCTACGTGACAAATCACACTCACCAAATCTTGAGCGCCTGGGTAGTGAGTGCAAAGTGGTGCCGTTTGAGTCACCAAACGAGTGAAAAGCGACGCCTTCCCTCCTTGTAGTGTATGCATTGTCTTGAGGAGTATCAATTGTGGTGTTTTGTTTTTTCTTGTCACTAGTGGGATACAGTGACATTTTTCACTCCGAAATTGATTCAAATGGCGCCACTTCTCACCCGATATAGTCGTGGGGTACTTCAAACTTCAAAGTTGCTGAGTGCGATTCGTCACATAGGACGGGCCTCTACAATATGTCATCGATTTGGTGTTGAACCGTTTATAGTACGTGAGGCCCTCTATGAAATCAAGAGCGCAAATTAAAAAAACTGTGAAATTTCCGCACAATTTTTAGCCCGCGGCACACATCCTTGCGCCTGTCATACCGCGTGCGCAAAAGGTAGTAGAACTTGAGACCTCATGTACGTTTGTAGAGCTACTACCTTACTAGTAAGCTCTCAAAGCCACCAATTTGGACTCCAAGTTCTGCTGACAATTGTGAATTTCTTTTAGACATTAGCTAGCAAGAAGCCCCTCCTTACATCCTAAAAGTCACGATTGATCAACAGGAGTTATGCAACCAATACTGTAGAGTACAAAGATTTATGGGTAAGACTTCATGCATGCCTAAAGTCCCCTATTCCAAAGAATGGCATTTATATTGAATTCTCAAATTCAAACGTAGTCAAATATGTTTGGTGAAGTCTTGTTACATTCGTTAGAAACCTTTGTTTGTTTACTACAAGTGAGGTAGCATCAAAGGGACCGGACCTCGTTGGGATTCTAAGAAAAATCTTGCGATGCAATTGGACAGGGCCCAGAGACTCCAAATTTCTACTTTCTTCAGTTCTACGAAGTGGACGAAGCCCACCGAATGCTTTCAATGTGGGTCTCCCATTGGCTAAGAGAAAACCTTTGTCAAGCTCGGTTAGAAATTGTACTAATATAAAGAAATTTTATGGATTCCTACTGATTCTTCATCAGTTTCTTGTAGTGATCAGAACGGTCCTCTTATAGCTAGGTCAGAGCGTTGTACTGTCCAGTCAAGTCCAATTTGCTTACATATTCCCCTCTGCAAGAAAAAATTCAGAAACTTTGAACAATGCGTGTGTACTCAAAATTGATCCGATTTAGAAACCGTAAAGTGCGTTGCAATTACATTAGAGTGTACTACAATATCATTACAAATTTACGCATGTTTCAGTCAAATCATTCAACAAGTTACAAATATTATACACTAACTACCATTGAGTGCTCTCACCCTTTGCTTCAATTTGAGTGTCCATTCTGCCAAGCATATTTGCAACGAGCGTTTGAAATTGTTCTTGAGATACTTGAGCCTATACTTGTTGGATGATTCGTATCATTTCATTTATCTCCTTTGTAATTACTTCTTTTGTAATAGTGTAGGGGCTTTCACTTGTTTTGACAAAAGTCCACTTGTCATCATTCCTCCAACTAAACAATCAGTAGTTGATTTTGTGAAACTTATTTATGAAAATACATTGAGCGGCTTCTATTTTATGCATGATAGACCTATTCAACTCACATTAATGGAGGATGGTGCTCCAATACACTGTAGTAGGCACCCTAATGATTGGAGACAAGCCCATGGAATTATAAAGATTATGAAGGACAAAGAGGAAATGATAAAAATCATTCAACAAGTATGGGCTTCAGTATCTCAAGAAGAATTTCAAATGCTCATTTCAAATATGCTTATTTCCATAGATCTTTTCTGTGTTCAAGCAGATGTGTTTAGGAAGGCCTGCGATCGTTCTTATTCTTAAGTTCCAGTTTACATCGAACGTGGAGAAGGCTTTGGCTGATGCTGAAGTATTATTTGCAAACATCTGGCCTGGTCAAATTTTGTAGTTTCTTAAAAGTGATACTGAGCTTCTTCTTGTTTTCTAATTTGCAGGTTCGCAACCCCCATGCAGCAATTGAGGAAGCTCCAAAGAGCTTGCAACTGTCTGTGGTAATAAGAAAAAGTGTTCGAAGCCTTCAGTGTGAATGTAGGTTCGTTCTTCTCCTCTCCGGCAATTTATCTTTGATACAGAACCAGCCATGTCTTGGGAGAATTCTGTTTGAAAAGTGAGTCATCATTACGTGGTTTTGAAGCATTTATCAGAACCCTCGAATCTTTCGCCTGGTTGAACGGTGTAGACGATCTCGAAGAAAAGGTTATGATATTAGACATGTGCAATAGATTGGTTAGGGCTTAGTAATAATAGAACAACAAAATAATGTCATACTTCATTCATGAAAAATCTCAATTTTAATAAAAGGAAAGTCATGGTATTATACATGAATTTTGCAGCAACCTTGTCGGGATTCTAAGTTTTCTCATTGCACCTCTACTCATCCGCCTAGTAGACGCCAGTCCTCATTTCAGTCCCATGATCCGTGTCCGATCCATATATTCCTCGTAGAACAGAAAAGAGGGCCTCTCGTGTCACCACCGGTACGTCTTCGATCACCTGCGAAGACACAACACAACATCCCCGGCAAGTTGGAAGTGATATAGCAGAAAATATACATAAACAACGTTTTCAATTCGGCCATTTCAAAGTGATTAGCTAGAAGCAAAGTAGAAAGCATCGATGTGTCTGTATAGGAAGGAAGAGGCCCCGCCTCCAGGGCCTCACGCTATGCATCATATCTGCAGTTTCTGTGACTGCTTAGAGAATTAGCAATGAAGAATGTGCTTACAGTAGCTCTATACCCAAGGCTGTCTGAACATAGAAGAACAATCAAAGCCACATGTGGGAATAAAGCCTTGATTCCAATCACAGACACAAAGTCAATTACATAGAAAACAAGTGATGTAGGGCACCGTGCAAAGGATGCTCACAATCTTCTTGTTACAAAGAAGGATGGAACGGCCACATACCACCTACGGTCCTACAAATTGAACTCCATTGATGGAAGATCATCACCGCATTCTTCTTATCCTCTTCACAACCTCATTCAGAGAAATACCCTAAACCCTAAGCCCTAAATTCTGAACCCTAAATTCTAAATCCTGCTCTATCGGCCCACACATTACATTGGGTCTTTGGTTTCCTTTACACCATGGCTCCTGTGCTTGCGGTTCTGATATTTAAGAATTCTTACTATCACGACAGCTTCGCGAAGACTATATCCCGAAGTTTCTGACACCCCAACTGCATCAAACCAAGACCATCACCAAGGTTTCCAGATTGGCCAACGCCATCATGCAATCATGCAAACAAACCACCTTAATTGCCGATTGGTTCCACTCATGGCACCCAATTATGCTAATCATATGTCTTCCAATTCCTCACTCTGTCTTGACTGAAGTTAATCTTACTACTCATGGCAGCCCACGACCCAGTCACATGTCACATCCCCGGTCCGGAATGGCCGCACACGCCATGTTGACACATGAGATTTTATGACTTCCTGGATCTCACTTGAGATTTTTCTGTTCGGAGTGACACTCGTGGCGCGGAGTCAAATGGTGGACTTTATTGGCGGTGTGGGTTTCTGAATAGGTTTGACTATTTTTACTGTTTAACTTCAGACCCAATATTGAAGTGTGGCCTCTTATGTAAACAGTATAAGAATCATCAACCAATGTCATTGACAGATTTACCTTCGCAGCATTTATTAAGCACTCGCGTTCTTGTCCTCACATGCAGCGATCTTAGGTTATGGCTGAGGTACTGAATATGGTTCATATGCATCCTTTGTCATATTTCACGTTTCTGATAAATCATGTGTCGTTGTGGTCATCTTATCGATTGCAGATGGAATACTTTCGTTACGAAATTCCATACTTGTCTAGACTACTCGGTCCAGGTTGCAGGGCCACTATACATTGTACTTGCCTTTTCTCTCATCAGGTAACATTTTCTAGTCCAGTTTGATTGTCATCCTGCATCCCATAAATTTGTGAAGAAATTGATGCACAATATCCATAACATAATAGAGCAATGCAATGGAGCACCCTTTTGAAAACAGGGTCAAAAAAGAATCTTCACTTAGATCCACTTTTCTAAGTAATCCTTAATGGGTCCTTAATTCATCCAAATAAGTAGTTACAAATACAATTTGATCCTTTTGACATTCTCTATGCTTACATTTTTACCTATGTGGTATGTTTACAAATATAAAACATTATTGTATAGTTATATTTCATATTTCAAATTAGATCCTATAGAACTCATTATAAAGATTCTTCAAAATAAACATCGGTTACATTCCAGGTGGCTCCTTGATTCTTGCTTTTACCCTTCTACCACATGGAGCAAACGATGTGAGCATTCTCAACAATTCCGCCTTGATAAGATTTAGTCTAGGCTTAGAAAGTTTGTGTCTTCTCATATTGGTTGAGAATTTGATATTGGAATTAGCAATTACAGGACAGTGTTTCTCGAACAAATCTGGCTGTGGGCTACTGTGAAATTGCTTTGTTTGAGACTTATTTTGCACTTTTGGTGAATTCTTTACAATGGCCAATGAGTGTGAATTTTGTCTGCTGCAGTTGATGATGCTATATCCATGTTATGACTCACTATTGCCATACCTGTAAAAGATGAAACACTTATTGTCAAATTATAGCCTTAATCCTGGTTTCGATATATCTCTGCCACAATGTAATGATTTAATAATAAATAATAAAGATATTGGGAGAGATATATCATTTTAAAATGACAAATTCAATTTAGCCTATTGTGAAAATATAATTCAGATGGGAAATTATTCATACTATGAAAATTAGTAAAAATTGCATGTGTTGGTAAAAAAAAAAAAAAAAAATTGAAAAATACAAAAATCCACATAGGACCTATTCAAAATTGCTTTAAAAGAAAACACACACATGAGCCTCAATCCAGGGTTCTTGGTTTATTAGGTGTTAATCTCATGAGGAGAACAAGTTCATAACATTTACTAGCCTCTGTGATTGCTGTCTTCCCCCAACAAAATGACGTGGGATATTCCACATCACATCAATAACTATGGGTGCAGGTGGCATTAAGCAAGAGCAACTAACCATGGTGAACAGTAATCAATCATCTAGACATGGCTTTTGTAATTCATTTGGCACACATCAAAAGAGTATGACTACAGTAGGTCCAGTTTCACGTCAATGTGTTGTGACCTTCACAAGCTCCAGCTCATACATCAGCTCATGGACGTAGTTGCATCTCAAAATCTTCTATTAGGTCAACATCTTAGAAACATCTGAGTACCGTGCAGTGAGTACCACATCGCAGAATTGCTCGTGGTAGGGAAGAAAAATAGGACTCACCATCACGGCTATTTTTCGCTGGCAATCTGTTGTCAGATTGCATCAGAAAACGAACCCTGGCAAAAAATAATCTTAGTAAATAGCTCTGATGTTGTCGGCACATGAACACAAATGAATTTGTCATAAGGTAGAAGCATCAGAACGTGTTAGGGACCAATTCTAATCATTTATGCAAGCACCTGTTTCAACTTCGTGAGTTCGCAATCAAATTATCACAATCATTAGTTGTAGCAGTTTGGTGATCAATTATGAATGCCAAGTTAACAAACTAATTGGACTAGAAATGAAAGACAAGTATTGGTTCCCCCTACTAACATCAATAGTGGTCTATGCAGTTTAAGTTTGAAAATTTAGAACAAAATCATACATTGTGACAAAATTAATTAAAAATTGAGCTTGGTTATTAAACCCAAAGTTTATGTGCTGCAATTTTTTATCATTGAAAACTATCGCTCTAAATAGGTCGAAATCCTTAAATTGACGCGTATTGGTGCCTCCACCTTATCAGTTTTAAAAATAATTTTGTTAGCGTCAAACATTTTGCTTAGTGAGCATGAGGATTAAAATTCGACCTCCCCTCTCACAAAATCCAACCTTCACGTGTTGTCGAGGTGACAAGATTCAGCCACACCTTTAAGCTTATTGATTTAAGTTGGAGAAAATATTATCCCTTTTATTGATATGGTCTTGTATTAAAATCACTCACTCCCAAAAAGGGGAGTGTTGCCACCTGAGCTTTCCAAATAAAATATTGCTGGCCAATGTGGCCAACCAAAAATTTAAAATTTAAAATAAATCAAACTGAATGATGAGGCACTGGTACCAGGTTTTGCTCCCGTAGGACAGACAGTAAGATTATCCTGTGGATTCCAGCTCGGCCAAGGACAATTGTAATTCTAAATCAATAGTTTTGTACTGCCTCTCAAAAATGGCCAAACAACTCCCTGCACAAGCAAAATGTGCCTGATTTGTATACTGCTTTCAGCGTCCCGTGAAGTGCAGATGTTTTTTTCTTAGAATAATCATTTTTGTGTAGATCACACTAGTAGAAAAGGTGACATTGTAAAGGGAGTTGTCGAGGCATGTGGTGCCCAATTCCAAGCATGCACAGTGATTTTGCCTAAACATCTCCTTGGGGAGCGCCACCTTTTCTACTAGTGAGAACTGTGCACTCTGGTTTGGTCATTGCAAGGTGCAGCTATCAAGTTGGCAATTACTATCATCTCACTCACCTCCAACTATTCAGGTCCCCATCACAAAATCACTGTAGAATGCCGGTGCTCACAGAAGATTAAACCCTTAGAGCATTCCCACCCATGCACACTAGGACTAACTCTCTGAAATTATTCATCTATATTTGAAGGGCCCTTGCACTCACACTCCCCCACCCTTGCACACCCCTCACATATCAAAAGTGCACATCAAATAGTCAATGGACCAATCACAAGTAGAATGTGAGGATATAGTCAATTAAATAGTGATTTGAAGGCCCGATTTCTAACACGCTAGAATCCAGAGTCAAGAAGCATTTTGAAAGGGCCCTTGGCACTTTTCATCTACTTCTTGAGTGTGAGAGACTCTGGGAGGGCATGGGTAGCCCTGCTCTTATGCAAGCATCAACCTCAATGTGGTCTACTGTTTCTGTATTTGTTCATTATGAGGTTGAAGATGAGTGTATTTTCATAAAATGGTGAAATGGACAATGTACATTTGCATGGGTTCTGAACCCAATCCTCAACCATTTTTCATTGTGTTCCCTGCGCATGATTGGCCTTCACGAATCTTGCACTGGTCGTCCTGCAATCTCTTACTATAAATATAGGCAAAGGTTGTCGTCATATGACCGTGAAACCGGCTGAGGCTTGTCAATTTGTATACACGACAGCTCCACAGTGGCCTGGGAGCTGCACTTTACTAAACATGTACAAGTATACGTGAGTGCACAAAAGGGGTATTAATTTGAACAATGCCGTATTACGTATACATACAATAAACACATTTAGAGCTGAAAATATTCACGTATACTTACATTAAACATATTTAAAACAAAATATATTTGTATATAAAGGTATTTAGACATATTATCTCTCATATACAAGGGGGTTTTTAGAAAGGGTCATGAAAGCACGTGATTCTCAAACATAATGTAAAGTGCACCCCTAGGCACAGCGGTGAGGAAAGCAACGTGCCCAAACATCTCCTTAGGCACAGATTGCCTGTCTGTATACATCTACTCTCACATTTGGTCCATTGCGGTTGTGCTTCTCCGAATTTCTGTAAAACCCTACGACAATGTAAAGCAACTATGTTCGGCTGAGATATATGCTACCTTCAAGCCGCTCTACCGGTGATTTTTGGTTTTCGATTTGGCCCACTTGCGCACATTCTCTGCCTTGCATTCTCTCAATATTGTCTTTCACACGGCAAATCCTCACTACCACATTTGTATAGGAAATTCTTTTACGATCTTCTATTAAAAAAAAATTCTGCAAATTTTACAGCATGTTGTCTTGTAGTTCTTACAAGGCTGACAAAAAAAATTGGTCCCATAGGACACATTATGCTACAATAAATACCACATTTATGCCAATGTCTTCCCTGTATACGCACCGCATAACATTATATATCTTTTAGTTTCATCCACCTTTATATATGGATTGACTAGTGATTTGTAATTGAATGGACTACTGAATCAAATAAACAATTACAAAACATTGTTGAGATGTGATTGAGTGAGTGCTTTCAATTACTGTTCACCATAGTTGATTGCTCTTGCTTCATGCCACCTGCCCCCATAGCTACTGATGTGATGTGGATTATCCCACATCATTCTGTTGGTGGAAGGCAGCAATCAAAGAGGCTAGTGAATGTTATGCGTATGAACAAGGGCAACCTCCTTCAGGGATTAATCCCTAAGCGTCAAGGATCCCCGTGGGACCATACTTGGTCATTTTTTAGTCAAACATTGATTTTCAGTTAGTTCCTAATTTCAAATGAAAATGGTTCCAACTAAAAAAGTGTGGGAGCAATCTTCTACTTCCTAGTTCAATTTTCCATTCCTCAAAATTGTTAAATTACATTTTTTTTTTACAATGCTCTAAAGCTCAAATCCCTAAAACTCCAATTTACATTGCAGAAAAAGTTTTTCTATTGAATTTCTTTTTACATAAGCTCAAAAAGCATGCCACCTACACCTTGTTGTTTATCACTTTTTATTATTTATATTTCCCTAAAAATATCATGTTATTTTAACCATTTTGTAATTACTATGATTTTTAAAAGAAAAGAATTGAAAAATCTTATAAAATTCATTTTTTATTACATAATTATGAAAAACATCAGTGTAAATATGTTACAGTAAATTATATGAGGAAAATACTAGAGAAACATTATATATTTTAAAATGTGAGGAATTGATGAAGTTTGGTTGGGTAACTATAGTGTGGACGCTTAATCCCGAAACCTACCAACCCTTTGAACAGGAGTAGATGCTAGTCTCAAAAATAGATATTTGCATGGCTCAGATGTACATGAGGTGTACATGAGAAGACCATTGCAAGCATAAAATCTACCCAACAAATTTGACATACTTACTTGTAGTTGGAAGCGTCTCCAATATTATCAACAGCTCTCCATCACAAGAGATTTATTGTAATTGGTAGAGAATTTAATATACTTACAAAGGTGACTTGAATGAAAGTCATCCAAGGTTGTATGAGAAAGTTGCAAGGCTTTGAATCTGTTTGTGATCCAGTTTGTGGACGCTGGGACGTTTAGGGGTTAAGGGTTAATCACTGGGTGCTAAGGACAAAGTGAACACAAAGTTTGTTGAGCTAGTTCTACTAACTAAGCTACTTAGATCTAAGGTAAAAGTGCCCATAACCAATAAAGGAACTTTTTTAGCATGGAAAATGTTGGAGTTTTTCTAACGATATATTTCTTTTTATAGAAAAAACACATATATTGTCAAATGGTAATTGTTTCCAAATTCTTTTCTCAAAATTAAAGATTAAAAAAACTTTAAGCCAAAATTTCTTTGAAGTTCATGACTAAGATATAGGTTCACCTACAACCAACAACAATGAAATAAATTCCCAAACATAAAGTTGCACCATGAAGCCACTCTTGATTGGCGAACACCAACTTCAAAACATAAAGTTGTGCCATCTAGTGGCTCTTCATTAGTTCTTGATTGGCTAACACCAATTCCAAAACATAAAGTTAAAGGTCCGCATATTAGTTATGGCTGACAACAATGAGATCAATTCCCAAATATGAAGTTATACCATGTGGCGGCTCTTGATTGGCCAACATGAATTCTCAAACATAAGGTCCAAGATAAGGTCTACATGTTAGTTATGGGTGACAACAATGGCCTATTCCCAAACATTAAGTTGTGCCATGTGATTGCTCTTAATTGGCAAGCACTGTAGAGGGATGGCGTGATATAGGTATCACTTTTACGCGTCTCACATAGTATGACTTATGTCTAACTCATTTTATGTGTGTTAAAAATTCCGTCCTTAACACCATGTATATAGTTGCACCCATAGTGTAGTATATAACACCCTCTATTTTTTGTAGTCTTCCAATGTTTATTTCTTACCAAAAAGATATTTCTCGAAAATCACACTATTTTTGGAGGCCTATGACGATGGAATCAAATCACACTCAATTTTGTCACTATAAATAATACAAGAATTGAACTTTATATTTTTGGTAGATGAAACCACGTGTCTAGTACAAATCATGAATTTTCTTAAATTTTGGTGAAAATTTGAAATTCCTGTGATTTTTTGAAGTGATTGTAAGAAAATTCATATCAATTACAAAATGTACTCAAAATTTCCAATTTTTTACCAAAGGTGTACATTAAAATGAAGAAAATTTTGGTAAATGAAAATCATTCGTGTACCTAAATTTAGATTTTTTTGCTACACCATGGAAATACCCACCAAACTTGTAATTGCAATAGAACCCTCAATTTTCAAAGTTTCTCAAAAATTCAAAGTGCAATAGAAACTAGACTTAGCAAGCTTCATTTTGTTACTTTAGTTCAAATGCAATAGAACTCATTTTCATGGCCTAAATTAAAGCAGAAAAATCCAAAATATCCTACACGATGAACCGTTTTTACGACTCTTTTGTGGTTGGGACTCCATGTAAAATCCAAAAGAGCTTGAATGATTTGAATTTAACTTGAGGGGGGTGGCATGACCAATCACAATCCTTCACAAAAAGAATTGGATGGAAATCATCCATGTAGCACTTAAAATTGAATAGTGAGTTACGTTCATAAGCCAAATTTTGACCTCCCAGGCATGTAGGGGTAAAAGTTTAAGACTTTTGTCCCACAAAGAGGCAAATTGGAAATGATACTCAAATGTCACAGTTGGGGTTTACTACTTTTGCACAATATTTTTGGTCTCAAAATCATCAAATAAAACTAAAAACCTACATCACAATCTTTAACTCTAAGACCCTCTATTGCTTGTAAGAATCTTGGATAAGAATATTCTTGATTGGATGTACACCAACAAGTGGATAAAATGCGATTTAACCAAAGTGTCATTAGGGGTGTCAAAGCTTGAGATTTATGTCCTCCAGAAAGAGGCGATATGGAAGCTATTGTCAAATCTCACAGTTGGAGTTACTACTTTTGTACTTTATTGTTGGTTTCAAAATCGCCTTGGACATGATTTGAAAAATTAAACTAAAATCTAGCACTACAACCTTTAACTCTAATACCCTCTATTGCTTGTAAGAATCTAGTCTTTTTAAATTGGTCCCTTGTGACTAACTTATTTTTAGAATTGTTTTTTAACCATTAAAATTAAAAAGGACTGGTTAAAAACATTACAAAAAATTTCAAGCCTCCAAAAGGCTGCTAACTCAACCAAATTGCCATGCAAAATTATTATTATTATTATTGTTATTATAATTTCTTCACAAAACAATATTTAAAAAATCCACTCTGATATGGCCGAAATGGTGCAACGTCAAATTTTACTTAAAAAAAAATTGTGATTTTTTAAAATTAAAAATTAAAAATTAAAATAAAAAAATATATTATAAAAATATTTTGCATGGCAGTTTGGCTAAGTTAGTAGCCTTTTTGGTAGCCTGAATGTTTTTGTAATGGACCAAAATTTCTACTACCAGTAGTAACATTTGGGCAAAATGCAATTTAACCAAAGTATCATTGCTTGTAAGGATCTTGATCAAACATGCCAAACCAATCAATTAGACAAAAAATTAAAAATATAGATTAAATTTTAATCCAAATCTAAATAGAGTCTATAGATTTATGTAAATAGCGGTTTTGCTAATAATTTAACATATGTGAAGGTAAAATAAAAATTTACATAAATAGAGGTTATATTATTACCATCATATATTTAGAGGTAAAACCAATCTTCTAAACACTCAAAATAACATAGTAATTCAAAGAGAACACAAATCAAGCAAGCAAACAAGCCAATCTCATCAAATAGGCCAAGCCGATCAAATCGAATAGGCCAAGCCGATCAAATCGAATATGTCAAGCCGATGAAATCAAATAGGCCAAGCCGACCAGCAGATCAAATCAAATAGGCCAAGCCGACGAGCTGATCGAATCAAATAGGCGAAGCCGAGCAGCCGATCAAATCAAATAGGCCAAGCTAATGGAATCAAATAGGTCAAGTCAATAAAATCAAATAGGCCAAGCCGACCAGCCGATTGAATCAAATAGATGAAGCTGATGGAATCAAATAGACCAAGCCGACTAGTCGATCAAATCAAATAGGCCAAGCCGACCAGCCAATCGAATCAAATAGGCCAAGCCAACCAGCCGATCAAATCAAATAGACCAAGCCAACCAGCGGATCAAATCAAATAGGCCCAGCCGATCAAATCAAATAGGCCAAGCCGACCAGGCGATCGAATCAAATAGGGCAAACCGTCTAGCCGATCGAATCAAATAAGCCAAGCCAACCAGCTAATCGAATTAAATAGGCCAAGCCAACAGCCGATCAAATCAAATAGGCCAAGCCGACCAACTGATCAAATCAAATAGGCCAAGTTGATGGAACCAAATAGGCCAAGTCGATCGAATCAAATAGGCCAAGCCGATCGAATCAAATAGGCCAAGCCAACAGCCGATCAAATCAAATAGGTCAAGCCGACCAGCTGATCAAATCAAATAGGCCAAGTCGACCAGCTGATCAAATCAAATAGGCCAAGCCAACCAGCCGATCAAATCAAATAGGCCAAGCTGATGGAATCAAATAGGCCAAGCTGATGGAATCAAATAGGCCAAGTCGATCGAATCAAATAAGCCAAGCCGACCAGCCGATCAAATCAAATAAGCCAAGCTAATCGAATCAAATAGGCCAAGTAGGTACCCATATCAAGTCATCACCATGTGTTGATTTTTCATCAATTAGTTAGCACTGTTATGGGTGACAAAAACAAGATCAATTCCCAAACATAAAGTTGCACATATCGAGACTCTTGATTGGTCAGCTTTGGGTTGGCTTTTGACCAATTTTTAATTTCCAAATACAACGTTAGGTTCATAGATTAGATATGGGTGACTTGACAGCAATGTAATGACCAATTTCCAAACATAAAGTTGTGCCATGTGGCGGCTCTTGATTGGCCAATACTAATTCCCAAATATAAAGTTAGAGGTCGACCTAATAGTTATGGATGACAACAATGACCAATTACCAAACATAAAGTTGACCTAAACATAAAGTTGTTATTGATTGGACAACAGTGTATTGGTTTTGACCGATTCGCCAATGAGAGTCATTATTGTGTTGTTGGTTTTTGACCGATTCACCAATGAGTCATTAGTGTGTTATTGGTTTTTGACCAATTCATCAACAAACACTATGTATGTTGGCTTTTGGATAGAATGATTAGTTATGGGTAGATTAGATATGGGCTTTTGACGAATTCATCAGCAAAAGTAGACATTAGAGAAATTCGCAAACTCTGAGGTCCACTGGTCCAGTTATACATCCTGCATCCCGTATATTTCAGTTATCCGAAATGTCAAGGTCACAAGCTCAAAGGGGGTGTGCCGGGCTAACATTGGGAGTCCACAAGGCTCTTGGGGGCCATGAGGTCCAAGGTTCAAACCTTGGCGGCCACTATTATTTGACCTTGTGGTGTATTAATGGGCGGGCCCTGGCGGCACACTCGGTGGCGCGCCTTGACACGGGAGCAAACTCACTCATCCTACTTTACTTACCGGAAATATAACTAATCCGGTTTTTATTTTTGGAGCCCGACACTCCTACTTTTAATGTCCTGCGAGCCTGAATTTTTACTGACACAGTACCGGAAGCCTGAAATTTCAGGACTTTACGAATTTCTCTATTGTGTTATTGGCTTTTTAGTTATGGATTGATGTCCAATTCGCCAACAAGAGTCAACACTATGTTGTTGACTTTTTAGTTACATGGATTGATTAGGTATGGGCTTTTGACCAATTCACCAACAAAAATCAACATTGTGTTGTTGGCTTTTTAGTTATGGATAGATGTCTAATTCGCCAACAAGAGTCAGCATTATGTTGATTGTTGGCTTTTTAGTTACATAGATTGATTAATTACAGATTTTTGACCTATTTGCTAAAAAGAGTCAACACTGTGTTGTTGGCTTTTTAGTTATAGATAGATGACCAATTTTCCAGCAAGAATCAGCAGTGTGATGTTGAATTTTTAGTTATAGGTTTTTGACCTATTTGCCAGGAAGAGTCAACACACTGTTGTTGGCATTTTAGTTAGGGGTAGATCTATTAGTTATTGTGATTGGTTTTTTAGTTATGGATTTTTAACCGATGTGTCAACAAAAGTCAACAACGTGTTATTGGTTATGGGTAGGTTAGCTTTTAATTGGCTTTTTAGTTGTGGGCTTTTAACCCCTAAACGTTTTATCAACCCCTTTGGATTGGTGACATTTTTGTTCTTCTATATCTCTCTCCTCATAATCATTTTCACCGTGAAACTTTTTTTGGAGATACTTCATCAAGTCGTTATCCTATCTAACGGTTGGATTTTGTATTAATAATTTTTTCTAGAATTACAAATGTAGAAGTATGTGAAATTTTGACCAAGCCAAAATTGCATTGATTTTAGTTCAAAAATAGCCTTACAAAAATGAAGTCATAGATCTAAGGAACACAAAAATTTCAAAAAAATTCCACGTCAATAGTATCTCATTTCAAATTTGTTTCAACAAATTTTACTCAAAAATGTTAATATTTTGTTTGTAATCAAATTTAGGAGGAATTTTTCAATATTATCTCTCAAATGTTATAATAAAATATTGGTGATAGCATTAGTGAATCTAACCTTACAAATGGATTTTATTATTTGAAATCTACAGCTTTCATTTGTACATCAATTCCAAAATATTCTTCTAAATAGTACTATATACTCGTATATGATGATTTATCTCAAAAAGTCAATTCTAGGGACACCCTCTGACCTTGACCTTTAGAGGTTAACTCATTTGCCAACAAAAGTCAATATTGTATTGTTGGTTATGTGTTATTTCCAAACATAAACTTGCAGTGGCTGCTCATAATTGACCAACACGAATTGCCAAACATAAAGTTAGAGGTCCACATACTAGTTATGAGTGACAACAATGATTAATTCCTAAATATAAAGTTGCTCCAAGTAGCGACTCTTGTTTCAAGACTAATTCCAAGCACCAATTTCCTAACATAAAGTGGCTGGCTAGCACCAATTTCCAAAGATAAAGTTAGAAATCCATATATTAGTTATAGATGACCCAAATATAAAGTTGTGACATGTGGCGGCTTTTGATTGATCAATTGATTAATTCTCAAGCACGAATTGCCTGGACAATTGCCAAACATAAACAAATTGTGTTG
The DNA here is from genome assembly GCA_022496805.1 of Pohlia nutans. Classification (NCBI taxonomy): domain Eukaryota; kingdom Viridiplantae; phylum Streptophyta; class Bryopsida; order Bryales; family Mniaceae; genus Pohlia; species Pohlia nutans. The sequence goes on from CM040105.1 coordinate 5,431,995, forward strand.
GCTTTTGAGTGATTAGTATGAATAGATAAAGGTGGCTTTTGATTTGGCCAACATGAATTCCCAAACATAAACAAACTATGTTGGCTATTGAACAATTAATTTAATACAAAGGGAATCAAATATAAAGGGCGGCTTTTGATTGGTCAACACTAATTTCCATTCCAAAATATAAACAAGTTGTGTTGGCTTTTGAGGGGTTAATATGGATAAATTCCTATTCCCAAACATAAACAATTTGTGTTGGCTTATATGACCAATTAGTATGGGTAGATTAGTTATGGGTATATAAATGGTGATAAGAATCAAATATAAAGGGGCTCTTGATTGGTCAACACCAATTCCCAAGTATAAACATATTGTGTTGACTTTCGACTGATTAGTATGAATAGATAATTAGTTAAATATAAAGGGAATAAAATATAAAAGGTCGTTCTTGATTGGGCAACACAAACTTCCAAATATAAACAAACTAACAAGTTGTATTGGCTTTTGACTAATTAATCAAAACCAATTCCTATACATAAACAAATTAACAAAGTGTGTTGGTTTTTGATTGATTAATAGAATATAAAGGGTGGCTCCTGATTAGCCAACACCAATTCCCATTCCCAAACATAAACAAGTTGTGTTGACTTTTGACTCATTAGTATGGAAAGATTCTCATTTCTAAACATAAACAAGTTGTACATAAAAGGTGACAACAATCAAATATAAAGGGCAGCTCTCAATTTGACAATACCAATTCCCATTTCCAACCATAAACAAGTTGTACCTAAAAGACAACAACAATCAAATATAATGGGTGGTTCTTGATTGGTCGGCTCTTGATTGGCCAGCTCTTTAACATAAACAAATTGTGGGAGATTAGTATGTACATAAAGGGTGACAACAATCAAATATAAAGGGTGGCTCTTGATTGGCCAACTCTTAATTGGCCTATTCCCAACCATAAACAAACTGTGCATAAAGGCCGACAACAATCAAATATAAAAGGTGGCTCTTGATTTGTCAGCTATTGACATAGATAAATTGTGTGGGAATCAAATGTAAAAGGCCGGCTTAATTGGCCTCATTCCCAACCATAAACAAGTTGTACATAAAAGGCAACAACAAATACAAAGGGTGGGTCTTGATTGGTCGGCTCTTGTCATAAACAAATTGTGTTGGCTTTTGCCCAATTAGTATGTACATAAAAAGCGAAAAAATCAGATATAAAGGAAAGCAAATATAATGGGTGGCTCCTAATTAGCTGGTTCTTGACATAAACAACTGCCTAGGATTAAAGCAAACCCATCAGTTCATCATTGTGCACCAAATCCACAGCCAAGATGGTGTGTGAGAATTGAGAACTTCCCCAACAACAACCACCAAATGTGCCTAGAATAAAGCACATCAATCAATTTTAAGCTCCTAGTTTTGTCACTACTTGGGACAATCATAATGGCAGGGAATAAATTTACTAAACTTAAAGTTCATAAAGTGAGAGCATGGACTTGTTAAAAAATGGGACAAATTGCTTGATGCAAGAATCACCTCTCGCTATACATACAATATTTGGTGGACAAATATCAAACTCCACACCATAAGAGGTACTTTATTATTCATAAATAGTATTGGTGAGTGGAAAATGGGTGCTGTTGGGCCTGCTCTTAGTATGTACATAAACAGTGACAACAATCAAATATAAAGGGAATCAAATTAATATAATGAGTAGCTCTTGATTGGCCCATTGTTGATATAAAAAAACTGTGTGGAATTAGTATGTACATAAAGGACAATAACAATCAAATATATAAAGGGTGGCTCTTGATTGGCCAGCTCTTGATTGGATTATTTCCAACCATAAACAAATTGCACACAAAGGCCGACAAAAATCAAATATAAAGGGTGGCTCTTGAATGGCTGGCATAGACAAACTATGTGGGAATCAAATATAAAAAGGCAACTCTTGATTGGCCAACTCCATTGGCCCATTCTCAACTATAAACAAGCTGTACATAAAGGACGACAACAACCATATATGAAGAGAACAAAGAATAAAGGGTGGCTTTTGATTGGCCCGCTCTTGACATAAACAAATTGTGTGGGAATCAAATAATAAGGGTGGCTCTTGAATGGCTGGCATAGACAAATTGTGTGGGAATCAAATATAAAAAGTCAACTCTTGATTGGGCAGCTCGATTGGCCCATTCCCAACTATAAACGAGTTGTACATAAAGGACAACAACAACTAAATATAAAGAGAACAAAGAATAATGGGTGGCTCTTGATTGGCCCCCTCGACATAAACAAATTGTGTGGGAATCAAATATAAAGAGCGGCTCTTGATTGGTTTGCTCTCGACTGGCTTGCTCTTGAATGAATCAAATATATAAAGAGTAGTTTTTAATTGGCTAACTCTTGATTAAATCGAATATAAAGGGTGGTTCTGATTGACTTTTGAGCGATTATTATAAGTAGATTAGCTATGGATATTTCTATGAATAGATTAGTTGTGGTTTTTGATTGGCTAGCTCTTAATTAAATTTTGACCGATTAAATCTATGAATAGATTAATTATGGTTCTTGATTGGCTGACTCTTTATTGAATCAAATATAAAGATGTTTTTGGTTAGTTGATTTGTAATTGGATTTTGAACGATTACTGTGACTAGATTAGACCATCTTCACCGCTGGTGGAAGCCGGAGGCTCGCTCAATTCATTTGGCACATATGTGCAATTTAGAAGGCGACCTCCAAAAAAGAGGATTCCTAGTGCATTGGAAAATGAGGGCTTGCGCAATGGGTATGATCTTACTTGAAACGGGACCTGCCAAAAGTTGATCAATTAATAAATAGTTCTTGTGTTTCATTGGAGATATACTAATATTGTTGGCAGATAGGGGATTGCGGAGATCCCCACGCCGACTCTGTTGACTATCATTGAGGGCGCATCTAAAAAAATCCAATGCCTGCGACATTGACATAGCCTACAAAAAATTAGCCACAGCCTCAATGACGGGGCCCTTGACAGCCTACTCACGAAGGCGGACAACTCAGCGTGGGCCTTTCAAACCTAGTCGCGGGTCCTCAACACCCTGTGCGGCGGAAATGTTCTTAATTACGGGTATTCACCACATTAGCTTTCAATTTAAGATTTGTCAAGGTAAATTTCACCAAACATTCCTCTAGTGAGCAAGGAGATTTGAACTTGGAACCTCGACTTTCACAAAATACAACCTTCACCAATTGCCAAGGTGACATGATTTATGCCCAAGAGCCACACTTCTAAACTTGATGATTTTATGTAAGAGAAATTACAATATTATTCATTTTGTTGAAATAGTGTTGAATTAAAATCATGCACTCACCAAAATGGGAGAACTGCAACTTGGGCTTTCCACATAATATATTACTTGCTATACTCACAATAGTGGAAAAACAAAAAAGAAGCCTTGGTAGAATGTGCACACTAAGTTTGCACTTTTAATTCAAGTTGGTAGGTAGAATAAAAGATTGGTTTTTTTGAGGAAATAAGTAAGTTTTATTATATCAACTACAATAATGTCTTCTAGAATTTTATAGAATTTTAATTGGCTTTGTTGGTCACTTGGTTTGTTTGTTGATTCATTTGTTTACTTTTTAAATTTTGCCTAGTCATTTATTTCATTTATTTAGTTTATTTGCCAGTTTGTAATAACAATAAGATGCTCCAAATTATACAACATCTAGGAAAGCCACTGAATTTTTTTTTAAATAACCATGAGAGAACAAATATAGGGTGTCTTTTATTCATTTGAGATAAAATTTATAAATTTTTAGAAGTAATATATGGTTTTTAACAAAAAAATTAAGAATATTTTATAAATATACCTATAACATACCATGAAAATATCCTAAATACACTATAAATAGAAGAATATTCTAATTATTTCATAGCCCCCCATCAAATACCATGTGTTTGCTCATGTATCCCAAAATTCACTCTAAGTGACTTTCTAAGATACAACATTGTTCACATTCTTTTGGTATCAACAATCAATAAGTTCCATAAATTATTAGAGACCTTTGGAGCATCTCCTATAATTCGAATGGAATTGATGGTAAACACGATCAATTCTTCATTTGTTCTCAGAATCAACAAATAATAAGACCAATTTTATAATGTTTGCTTAGGTAAATACAATGATTACAACCTTCCAATGTATGCAAAGGAGCGACAGTAGTTGCTGGTTGGAAATTTCTTCATTGTCTTACTTTTGCGATGAGATGAAAAATACACGTACAATGCTTCTACGTACCTATTGACTTGCTACCCATGTCCTTGAAATTACCTTCAATAGGCTCTTTGATCTTTATCCTCGTTGATTTTTTAGCCAATGTTATATTTATGATAACCTACTAATTTGAAATCATAAAATATGGCGGCAATGATAAATATTTGGATAAATTTCAACATATGGAGCCTAAACACTTCATGTTCTTGATGCAATCATGTCCAATTGAAAGATCACTATCAAAAATAGATCTTATTTTTTACACTCTTTTTGACATTATTATTGACACTCTAATGTCAAAAAACAAAAGTGTCAAAAAATAATTTTTCAATAGTAAAGTGTTACAAACAATGTTAGAAACAACCGTGATTATAAAAAAAATGATCTGTGTTACTTGAATCCGGACCTTTAAAGTCTAGAATATCAAAAAAAGAAGTCTATGACACTTAAATTTCTTTTGTTATGATGAAGGAGAAACTGGATCTAGCCACATAGGCTCCAACATTCATGTACAGTACATTGCAAAAGTATTTCAACCAATTTTTGATTGGGACACCCTTAAGGTAGGAAAACCAAAAACGGTTAATGCCCTCAAGGCGTGCACTAGAGTTGCAGTAAAACAGGGAGGTGGTAGACCGAAAATGGAGAATTTTTGCATGACCATGATTACTAAAAATTTACTAAAAATTACTAATTTTTAAAAAAAAATTAGTAGCCTTGTGTGCGGTTTTCTGTGATATTAGTTAACCGTTTTAGGTGTTTTCATGTGTAGAAAAGGAAGAGTCTAGTATACAAGAAGGGGGTTTGACAAACTTCCCACTTTGAGAAATTGTAGATAATTATTCATGGGGAATAAAGATACGAAACAACTTGCATTCTTCATCATTTCTTCTTCTTCATCTCAAAAAAATTTCACATAATTTCTAACTCCATTCCTTCTGGTCAAATCACCTTATTTTCACCGTTTTTGGTTTTCCTACCTTACTTCTGTTGAGTTGGCTCTGGAACAATTCTCCTCTTTTGTGCCAAAATTTGAAAATAAAAAGAAATAATAGAGTTATCCTTCAAAGGCTACCTAATGAGGGAAAAAAGGAGGAAGTGAGGGTGAAGCTCAAAGACCATAATAAATGGAGCATATTGAAGCTTCAAATTTGAATCTAGATACTATCCCTAAAGGATCAAGAAGTTCAAATAGGTCCTATGTGAACTTCCTTTTGTCCAAATTTATATGTTTTTTTTTATTTTGAAATTTATATGGTTTTGATTAGCACATGCAAATGCAAAAGCTTTGCATCTGACATTCGTTGGGCGTTTATTAAAAACACAGGACTCTGCTAAGTGGTAACACAATGTATAGAGTCTGACACCTGCCCGACCGTGTTGGAAGGTGAAAATGAGAAGTGTTATAGGCTTTGAATGGAAGCCCCGGTAAACGGCGCATGTTATTTGCTGTAGGATTTATCTTCTTGTTTACTGTAGGGGGGTGCGACATGCTAACCGGAATGGATGACGTTTACTTCGCCATAACCCCAGAAATGGCGACAGACGAATGTATTTTCTCTCCAGTTGACGTGTAGGGGCTTACTTGGTTTTTTTTAGAAAGTTGCATAAATTTTTTCTTTCTTATTTCTTATGCTCTATCTGTTATGGGAATGGGGCCTTTGGCCGCTATACCCTGCGCCCTTTCATTACTATGTTTTCTACAATTTTTTTTTATCATGAAGGCACGAGAAAGAAGAATAAGAGAGAACAGTTAAAAACTGTAATAAAGGGCGAAGACACTTTATTCCAACAATAATTATTTTGGTCCCATCTAAATTATATTTTCCACAAAATGATTGATTTGAATTTGTTATTATGGAACCATAAATCCTTGGTCCTTTAGGGATTAATAACTCAACTAATGGGAGGGATTTGACACCAGACCAAGAGTGTTGCATGGGTTCTATTCACACTGGGTCATGGATTTTAAGACCTCTAGAGCAGAAAATAGTTCACTCTTTAGCCATAAAAACTAGAATTTGAAATTTAGGAGGTACATGATCCACCTTTTGTCCTACCCACCCACCAAATGCAGCAAGATGAATCCAGAGTTCATGGTTTTGAAGACAAGGAGTGTACCCAAAATAAATATATACATATAAATGTGGATTTGAAACCACTATGCTTTGACAAATAATTTTAATATTGGTTCCTACACTAGATGTCTAATTGTCAAGCCCAAAGATGGAGAATGTGTACATGGACAAATACATGGGTCAATCCAATAAAGACGAGCATATAACATGGAATCAAGCTTTCATTGTCATTCAAAGGACAATTTGGATTCATAGCGACTTTATTGTGTTAAAAGGAAAAAATTAAAAATTAAAAATTAAAAAAACAAAAAACACGCATATACCAATTGTATCCAAATACCTATGTTTGGGTCACTTTCAAGATGAGAATTTTCCAAAAAGAATAAACATGCTATCTTGGGATTGGTTGTAATTTTGAAATATTAATGGCAATTGAATTATGAACAAAGCCTTGAATTTTGATGGCAAAGCTTTGAATTTGACCAGAATGTATACTAACATCAATACTTATGTTCTTCATGAGTTTTAAGCTCACCTCCTTGATGAGTTTTAAGTGACTTAAAGATAAGAGCCCCTCCTCTCATGCCCCTCCTCTCACCTTGAGGCATTGAAATGGGGTCCCATAGAGGAACACATTTCCATTTATTTTTTCATTTGAGCAACAAGTGAAGAACCAATGCCATTGTGAATTACTCCTATTGTTTTTAGAAATTTAAAGGTTGGCTACTGCATGGTGCCAAATGTAGGGTGTGGAGTGCGCGGGTGCAGGTGCAGAATATTCTTGGAATATTTGTCCCATCAGAAGTACTACGTGTCAATTTGGGATTAGGGTTTTGGATTTGGGGTTTAGGGTTCATAATATGGGTTTAGGGAATGTTTTTGTTGATGTCAACAAATATTCCATTAATATTCCGCACCCCATATCCCAAATTCCACACCACGCAGTACACTTATTATCCCATTTAGTGCGTGTGGTACTAATTCCCGAAACATGCACTATTTTTGCCAAATCTCAAAATTAGTGAGGGCTGAAAATTTTACTGAGTGGCTGAAATCTTCAAATCATGCTAATTTTACATCATAATGATATTGAGTATCATCTTCACTAATTTCTCACACGCACTATAAACCCTCCCTCACTAAGAGCATCTCCACCGGTACTCGCCATATGGGGCCGCCAAACGGTTTCACGCCAAATGGAGCCAGATCGTCCCTCACCGAGACTCGCCAAACAGTCGGTGGCGTCGCGGCCGCGCCAAATTTCTCTCTCCGCTCGCCATTGTTCGGGGTTGAGTTTGATCTTGAGCGCGCCCCTTCTGCGGGAATTCTTGGGAAGATTGTGTCACCGTGTCACATGAGCTGGAGCAAGTCACATAGGCTCACGATCAGTCACATGAGCTGGAGCAAGTCACATAGGCTCACGATCAGTCACATGAGCTGGAGCCCCGCATGACCAGGAGATGACATGAGCTGGAGCCCCCGCATGACCAGGAGATGCTCTAAATCAAGGAGCGACAGAAGGCCGGAATCCTGAAGCCAGAGCCCCGGTGCCGCACTCAAAATTTCAAGAGTAACTGTTCATATTGGGGCCCCTCCAAATCTCGTTTGGCGAGCCAGAAATGGCGATACCGGTGGAGATGCTCTAAATGGTATAATCAGTGTAGTTGACCCCAGAAATTTACACATTGAAAGTTGAAACCAGGCTGGAAAGTGCATAGGAGGTTTGAGCAGCTGGAACCACTTTCCTGAAACCACTTTTATGAAACCATTTGCTCCAATTGGCATATGAACATGCATGGCTAGTGACCACCCATTTTGAAGCTAAGTAAGTAAGGAGTACTGGAAATGACTTTACGGTATTTCTACCTTCCTGGCCACTCTGTCCAAAGTCCAAACTGACTTGCATTTTCGCCATATTGGTGGACACCCGGGTACCACAAATCATGACCCTGGCTGTCCTTTGGACTCACCTGTTCCCAAATAAGTTATTGCCCCCATGGAATGTTGGATCATGGCCTCCTGATCATGGGCAGCAACTTCAATGCTCAAATCTGTTGTTAGGACAGAGTGAATTTCAATTTTCACCTTTTATTTACTTTTAATTTTCTTTTCACGATTGACTAGAATTTATATTTCAAACTCGTGTCCATGCCACTAATGGTAAGTTTCAACATTAATTAATTATGTTTTGTCCAAAAATATTTGCCACGTGTCATTTTTTGATTTGTTTAGGGTGATGTGGACCTCTCAAAACACGACGTGGAAATTCAAGTTTGACATCAAATTGTCTTAATCTGATGTGTACCCACATAGCAAGTTCATACAAAACAATTATGTTTTAGTTTGACATTATCATATACACATTGATTGTAACCCACAAAATAGTCAAGGTGGCATAAAAATAATTAAATTATTTGCCTTACATTTACGGGTAAGATACACTAGGTAGTTACTTGTACACCCATTATCAGTCTTGGAGTCACAATTAGTTCAAATTTTTTACAAAACCTCAGACTAATTCTGGTATGTACTATTCAAATTACTCTGAGGATATAATAATAGAATATTTATTACTATATTCAAATAATGACATTTTATTTTTCAAAGAGAAAAATAGTAATATTTCAAAATATTTTATTCATATTTGACGTGGTAAATTCAGTAATTCAGATTACTATTTTTAGTATAGGGCACACTATACATACATTACCACAATTACTATGAGTGTATCTCAATTACTCCGACTCGGACTTTCTTCAAATTTCACAAATTTTTAGTCTGAGTTTTTTTATTAGTCCGAGTCAGACTAAAGGTGATAATGGATGTAGTAAGTAGGTTGATTTCACTAATTATCCCATTTAGTGAGGGGAGATTTCCAGTGCGTGTGGGAAATTAGTGAAGGTGACACTAAATATCATTATGATGTAAAATTAGCTTGATATGAAGATTTCAACCACATAGTAAAATAATTCAGCCCTCACTAATTTTGAGATTTGGCAAAATAGTGCATCCTTCGGGAATGAGTACCAAACACCGGCACTGAATGGGATAATCAGTGTACTAGTAACTTACTTTTCTGAAGTTACGGGGTATCTTCCCTCACTCCATGCATGCATGCATGTCATGAATGGAACTTATTTTGATAAACAAGCACTGTTGATGAATCCGAATATTGCAATTCAGAAGCTGTTGTTGGATTGTCTGAACAAAGATGATTGAAGCTCCGTCATGTGTAGGTTGGTACCATGCATTGCCTGCACAACTGTTAGTAACAGAAAAACCAACTTCAGCATGCGCATGCAGACTATTTGAATTGAATTGAAGTTCCTTGAAAACAAGTCAACCCTTCAGTTTGGACTGGTAGCTTTTCAATGAAAGTCAACTATTGGCCCTCACAGCCCACATACAAAATGTTCTTAACCCCTAAATGCCTAAAGCCCTCTCCAAATTCGGCAGTTTTGCAAAGATGGATTATAAAATGCAACCTAGAGGGATATTTTGAACTTGATATATGAATAAAAGTTGTACGTTATGAATTTTAGATTCTATCCATATGGTTAGATCTATGATTGCTATTACCAATAATTTTGTATAAAATTTGAAACGTGCAATTCAAAATTATTTTGTAATTCAATTACGAATAAGATATTGACAATCTACAGATGAAATTCTTTGTGATTGGTTGAAATGTAATACTCTAAGTGTAGTGATTTTTGGAGATTTTTTGGTTGCTTAATTTTATGAGTTGACGTTTTTAAGAGCACTTTTACACTGAAATCTTCAAAATTTTGGGTGAATCACTACAACATGAAATGAGGCATAAAAATTTCACAAATCATCTCCTTTCTAATCGGATCACATATGCATGAAGTTAACTTCCCATAGAATTTACAGTAAAAATTCCACACTGCAAAAATGCATGACGGATGAGAAATTATGGATGAAATCTGTACATCGTCCAAAAAATGGACGCTTAGGCAGTTAGGGGTTAACCCCTAAACGTCGCAGTGTCCAGTTTCTAGACGACTAACACATTCAGAGTCACCTAGTATGTTCTTATCAATGCTTGGATGAAAGTCATCCGATTTTTTGGAGATACTTCATCAAGTTGTTGTCCTATCCAATGGTTGGATTTGATGATGCTAGAGTACATATTTTTCTAAAATTACAAATGTAGAAGTATGTCAAGTTGTTGACCAAGCCAAAATTGCATTGACTATAGTTCAAAAGTGACTTTGCAAAAATGAGGTCATATATTTAATTAGCACAAAATTTTCAAAGAATCATCACGTTAAGAGTATCTCATTTCAAATCCATTTCAACAAATTTTGCTTAAAAAATGTTAATGTTTTGTTTGTAATCAAATTTAGAAGGAATTTTTAATTCTAACTTTCAAATTTTATAATAAAGTATTGGTGATAGTATTGCTGAATCAAACCGTATGGATGGAATCAAAATTTGAAATCTAGAACTTTCATTTGTATATTAGTTCCAAAATATTCTTCTAAATAGTACTTTGTGATGATTTTTTTCAAATTGTCAATTCTAGGAACACCCTGGTACGTTTAGAGATTAACCCTTAAGCGCGCAAGGAGCCCCGTGGAGCCATGTTTGATCGTTTTTAAGTCAACCGCTGATTTTCACCTAGTTCCTAATTACAAATGAAAAACGGTTCCAAATAAGAAAGTGTTGGAGCTATCTTCTACTTTCTAGTCCAATTTATGGTTCTTCAAAATTGTTTAAATTGCGTTTTTTACAACACTTTAAAGCTCAAAACCCTAAAATTCCAATATACACTGCAAAAAAAGTTTTTCATTAAATTTCTTTTTATGTAAGTTTGAGAAGCATTCCACCTACACTTTGTTGTTCATCACTATTATTTACATTTTTAAAAAAAGATCAGACTATTTTAAGGCATTTTGTAAGTAATATGACTATTACAAGAGAAAACCTTTGATAAAAATCATTTTTATTTAAATAATTATAAAAAAATCAGTGTAAATCGATTTAACAATAAATTATATGAGGAAAAATACCCAAAAAATTAATACATTTTAAAATGTGAGAATTTGATGAGGTTTGACCGGGTAAATGTAGTGTGCGCACTTAAAGGTTAAGGCCTTGCTGGACCACACGCTTTATACTATAGAGAAACTGCAAATAAAATAATGCAACTCTCTTACCCTCGTTGCTTGGTCCAGCTGAAGATAGATAAAATGCTCTCTGATTCCTCTGATCCCTTGACAAATGCTTGAGATTCGTAGGTGCAATAGTGGGCCTCTAAAGAATGCAATGATGTGAATGATCAACCTTGTAGTGATTTTTTCAGCTAAAAATAGCCCAATTGCTATACTTTAAATACAATGGCTTATTTTAATCAAGGATTTTTGAAAATATGAGAGAGAAATAGCCAAATACTTAGGAAAAATTTAGGTTAGTAGCCAAATTTTGCCTAGGTATTACCCAAGTATCATTATGGTAACACCAAGTATCACCATAGTATCGTGAAAAAAACTGGCTACTTGGAAAAATTGAAAAAAAAAAACCATTGCAACCCTGTACTCAAAAGATCACTTTAATCTTGAAATCACTTTAATCTTTATGTGACTTTTTTTTAATGCTTAGCACTTATTACACCGATTATTGCCATTAGTGTGTGTCACAGTAGTTGTGGTATTAGAACAAAGTGTGACTCACAATAATTGAGAATCCTCACACTGAGTAGGCAGGATTGTGTGTAAAGTCTCACACTAATTGAGGATTGATGGGAAATCTCACACTAATTATGTGACTCACACTAATGGTAATAATCAGTGTACACATAATATGTGTTTAATTTACATTCTTTTTAATGTGTTTATTATGTTGAAAAGCACAAACTCTTCTCTCCATCTAAAACATATGGAAAATGATTATTTTTTTGTGACCTTCCAAGTTTGAGATGTATTACATATTAACCCTTAAATCGTCCTTTCAAGCCCCTCGGGCTTGATTTCCAAGGAATCTTGCTTCAAGCAGGAGCACTATTCAACTCCTTCTAACGAGACATAGATCATTGGATGCACAACAAGGTCGGTCATTTGATGTGCTTAGGTGCAACAACAAATTCTTTCATGCTTGTTTGCAATGTTTAGATCAAAGGTATCGGAGGATCATTTGATTCTTGCCCAAGTTCCTAATTGATTCATTGTGTGTTTGTTTCTTTGTTGTGTTTGATCATGCACCTATGTTTGGCCTAAATATATAATCCATATTCTTTTAGAGATCCCTTGGACTGCCCACCGAGGATCTAAAATGTCATTTAAGGGTTAACCTAGTACAAGGTTGGATTTCTACAAAAAAAAAAAGCAAAAAGAAGTGGTTGCCAATTATTGATGGGGGTGTTATATTGAGTTGGCATTCCAAATTTGACTCTATAAATAGAGTATAACTAGAGTTAATTAGTTTCAAGTTTCTGATTTAAAAGGGTAATTAAAATTCTCGACCGCGGGTGTCCTCTTCCCTCAGTTGAAGGTTTATACTAGTGGTAATAGTGCTTCTCCCCACCATTAATACTAAACCCAATTCAAACCCAATTCCTTGTGCGGTCCTCAATTGGATTGTGTTTGGTTGGAAATACTCAACCTGGTTGAAAACTCAACCCAACTCTCTGTGCAACCTTTCCCTTTGTTGGCCCGTGCCGGAGGTTGGTACAACTGCTTTAATGGAGGAATTGTCCTAATGATCATGCGTGAACGCGTCAAATAATAAATAGCATATTCATACAAATAGTGGCAAATAACTTAGTCATTTTAGTGCTACTTAGGGCCATTTTACATGGTGTTTAATTTGTGACATAGATGACATGCGTTGGCAAAGGCTAGGCTCTCAAGAGAATCTCTAAGTGTTTGTAGGATTAGCTTCGTTTAAAAACCTGAACACGACTACGCTGTAAGTGTTGAGCTTTCATTTGATCGGTTCTCTATATACATCGACCTTGCTTCTGAGCACTTGTGGATGGAAGTCAAACTTCATAAAAAAAGATCCACTTGAGCTACCAACAAACAATGTCATTTACAGAAAAATCGATTGTGTGGTATACTACTTTTGTCCATAGCCAATGATAGTTAAGCTTGTATTGTTCCAAACACATCCATGTGAAAGGGTCCTTAGGCTATTTTGTGGGTTGCAACTAATGCCTTTGTAACATGTGGCAACGTAAAAAATAATCATTTTTGTATGAACATGCGATGCGGGTTAGGTATTCAAAAAAAATAAAATGAAACAATAGAGTTAACCAAAAACAAAACCTTTGTTCTTTAACCCTTAAATGTCAAGAGGGCCTGGACAAGGTAGCCCAGAAGGCATCTAAATTTTTGGAGGAAAAATAAAATAAAATAAAAAAACAAAAATAAAAATGGCTCTGATGGCCAGCCACTGCTACGGCATTGTTGCATTGCGGCACTTTTAAAAAAACAACCTCAACTGCCCAACCTCAACTCCTGTTCAAGTCAATTACTTTGATTGCTTGTAGATAATTCCACAATCTCCCAAATGAGGCGCAAGTCGAGAATCTAACTCGCTTTTTTAGTAGCTTTCCACCGCACCAATCCTCGCTTGTTTTGGTTGAGGAAAAATACTTTTAAAAAAATTATTCTTTCATAAAAAGCCCATGGGGCTTGCTTTGACGTTTAAGGGTTAACTTCTAAGGCAAGTTTGCATCCCAATATTATAAAATCTCGACAAACATTGTTCACAAATAGTCTCTCGGTCAACTCTCTTAAACTTGGGGGAACTTGCGAGAACTCTCTTCTAGTGTTGGGGAGGTCACCAGCTCCATCTCCCTTGTCATTGCAGGATTTTATTTGAAATTATTCAGCAACTCACCATAGACTAGTTTTGCAATCTTTTTGAACAAAAAAACGGGTTCAAGGTGATTCTAAGATGAGTTTCCACTTTGAGACACTCTTTTCGGTAAACTCTAATTCCCCAATTTCCCATGGACCAATAAAGCAAAGGCTCGTGGTTTGGAACAGAATCATGGACCAACAGATGAAAAAGCGCACTCCATGGCTGGGAAGAATCGTGTGCACACACTCACTCGCGGGGCCGGTCTCGTCGTCGCCAACTGCCTGTGGTTGGCAGGCAGGCAGGCAGGCAATTAGGAAAGTTGGTTTTAGAATGTGCACAGGTACCTTATATTTTTTACATACAGGAGAGAGTACCGTAGAGCCGTCGATGCAGGGGAGCCTTTGCGTGTGGCAGAGTTTCTCCGTTTGCAAAAGTGTGTCGTCCACAGCCTGCGGACGATAAACCTGTGGTGACGAATTCAGCCCAAACCTCATCAGATTCCTCATACTCTGTTGTAGTGCACCTGCTCCTGCAGCTGCAGGCCGCATTTCTTTCTTATCACCTCCCACCTCTCTTCTCTCACACCACCAACTTCTAGAGCTCTCTCTTATCTTCCTCGCTTGCTTGCTTGCTTGCAGGCGATTGAATCAGCTTGTTGAATCATCTTTCGGAGGTGGGCGCACAGGGGCTATGGCATTGGCAACCAAGAGCTGCTTGGTCTCGCCCATCACTAGTCTCGCTTCAGAGAAGAGAAAAGCCACCAACAATCCTCTCGCTGCTACTTCATCTTCTTCCTCCTCGTCCTCCTCTTCTTGCACCAGACTTTCCAACCTCGGATTGATTCGGTACTCGGACTTTGTCGGTGTCAGAGTTCGGAAGAATTCGCAGGCGAACCATGGCAGCAGAAGCTCCAGCACTGGATCATCGTGTATGAAATGGTGGGCGACCGCAACAAAGGAACCCAGGCAATATGAGGTCAGTCATTCTCACAGCAATGTCACTTCTCTGTTATTATTTCACACGAATTAGATGGATTCGTTTGTTGTCATGGCCAGGAAAACGTGATACTTTTTCTTTCGATTTGAATGCACGAGACGCATTCTGTTGTCTGTATCTGGAAAAATGGTTTGAAAATATCTCATTACCAGATACAGAGAAAGGAGATTGGTGCGCGGAATTTAGAGTCTTGATTGAGCAACGGTGGCGCAGTTTTGTGATGGAATTATTGTGGGCTCTTACCATTTCACAGGGTGGTCATGAAAATGTGATACTTATCGCTTCAGCTTCGTCAGGCACTTGAATTAGAAGCTTTTTTGTTTTTTGTTTTCAAGAGCTCGCTTTCTAGGCACGAGACGCATTCTGGTGTCTGTATCTGGGAAATGGTTTGAAAATGCCTCATTTCCAGAGAAAGGAGATTGGTGTGCAGAATTCAGAGTCTTGATTGAGCACGAGTGATACTTATCGCTTCAGTTTCGTCAGGCACTTGAATTAGAAACTTTTTCTTGCTCTTTTGAAGAGCTCGCTTTCTAGGCACGAGACGCATTCTGGTGTCTGTATCTGCAAAATGGATTGAAAAGACCTCATTTGCAGATACAGAGAAAGGAGATTGGTGTGCAGAATTCAGAGTCTTGATTGTGATGGAATTACTGTGGGCTTTTTGTAGGTGGCGAATCTGGAGGATATATTAGCGGAGCGAGATGCGTGTGGAGTGGGGTACATAGCCAGCTTAAGAAATGAAGCCTCTTACAAGATTGTGCGAGATGCACTCACCTCCCTGGGGTGCATGGAGCACCGAGGTGGATGTGGAGCTGATAATGACTCCGGCGATGGAGCCGGCGTGATGACCAGCATTCCATGGGGGCTGTTCAAGAAGTGGTTCAAAGAGCAAGGCTTGCCGGAGTTCGATGAGTCCCATTCCGGTGTTGGCCAGGTTTTCCTTCCCCGAGATGAATCTCTTGCTGCAGCAGCTAAAGCAGGTGCTCAAACCTTTTCATTTCATTCAAAATCGTTCCTTCTCCAATTGTATCTCTTTATTGACCAACACGTTCAAAATTCTTCACTGATTCCAGTAACATAAAACTTGGCCCCATTTGATGCAAACCTTTGCCTGGAAAATCGTTTTTTCTCCAATTGTAATTCTTTATTGACCAACACGTGCAAAACTCTTCACTGATTCCAGTAATACAAAATTTGGCCCTATTTGAATTCTGTTTATCTTAAATCGAACGAAACCATGAATCCTTGCTCCTTTAGGGGGTAGCTCAATCACAACCTGAAGAAATTGCGAAAAGATCTGTTCTCTGATGCTTCAGTAAGCATCGATTCTTTGGAACTCAAAAAACAAAAGTCTTCATTGTATGTTTCACACAAGAGGAAAGCCAACCATTGTCTGAAATCGTTTTGTGTTAAATCTGTTTCAATTGTATCAGTTTCAACTTGATTTGTATTAGTTTTAACATCGATTTAACACAACCAGGTTGGTTTTGATCAGGAACAGCACAGAAACTGTGAACGAGTTCCTCTAGCTTATAATTCATCAGTTTTTTGCAATGGAATTTACTTCTGTTTGTGTCAGAGAACAAAAGGATTCGTCAACAGCTAAAGTGGTTTTTTCTCCATGGAATTTACTTCTGTTTGTGTCATATAAGAAAAGAGTTCGTTTGTGGAGCAGAGTATTGAATGGTGGCGAATGATTTTTGTGTGCAGTGGTGGAGGAGGTGTTTAAGAAGGAGGGGGTGGAGGTGCTAGCCTGGCGTCCGGTCCCAGTGACAGAGTCAGTGGTGGGGCACTTTGCGAAGATCACCATGCCCAGGATTGAGCAGATCTTTGTGAAAGTGGCAGCCGAGGATGCCATGGACGACATCGAGAGGGAGCTTTACATCTCCCGGAAACTCATCGAACGCGCGGCCTCGAGTGAGCCCTGGGGTGAGGATTTCTACTTTTGCTCCTTGTCCAGCCGCACCATCGTGTACAAAGGCATGCTACGCTCGGAAGTCGTGGGCCAGTTCTACGACGACCTCCGCAACGAGGATTACACCACGCCGTTCGCCATCTATCACCGGAGATTCAGCACCAACACCACTCCCAAGTGGCCTCTGGCCCAGCCCATGCGCTTCCTTGGCCACAACGGCGAAATCAACACTTTGCAGGTCTGCCCAACAACTTTCTTTGACCAAAATTTACGAAATAGGCCTCAAGCACTTAGACATCATATTGCATGAAGGAAATTTTTCTGAAGTAGCACTATCAATAACGAAACACAAGAAGTTAATCATCATCTGTTCCAACAATTCGTGTGCAAGATATTCTAGAATGTTGTTTTAGATGAAAGAGCTCTGAGTGTACAAGTGGATCTGTGTCAGGGCAATTTGAATTGGATGCGATCACGCGAAGCCACAATGGAGTCTCCAATCTGGCGAGGTCGCGATGACGAGCTTCGGCCATTCGGAAACATCAAGGCTTCCGATTCTGCAAATCTCGATATGGTTGCTGAGGTACTAATTCTTCTTTACTGTTGTTGTGCCATTCAGTGGATTTTTCTTGTCAGGAGACAGTTTAGCATTTTTGCTACTTTGAAGAGCAATCCAGACTTTTTGGATGCTCTTTTCATATTAATATATAGGAAATATCAGGGTGATACACATGTGCTATCTAGGTGCTACTTAGGCAATACCTGGGTGCTATTTAATGAGCTTGACTCCATGTAGGAAGTCTGGCTACCGGTATTGTTATTTCTTTTTTCCAAAAATCCTTTGTATCAATTACCCAGCCCAAATTTTATGTAGCAATTTGGCAACAAAAAAAATCACTGGTTGTGGTAATGGTTTTTAGGCCCTGAGACCTTGACACTTTGTTGTGTAGTTGTTGATGCGGAGCGGGTACGGTCCAGAAGAGACCATGATGATGATGGTCCCTGAAGCTTACAAGAAACACCCTACTTTAATGGTCAGCTACCCAGAGGTAAGTAGCCTATCCTTCTGTCTGATGAGCCAGTCACTATGACGTATCAGTGTCTTACATTTCAAATTTTGATATGTACTCTGCTAGTATATAGTGGCACAAACAGGGTGCTTTACCTTATCTCCTCTTTTTTTTGTTTGAAAAGAAGGGCTCAGTTTGGGGTTGATGAGGAAAACTCGTGTGCTCCAGGTTGTGGACTTTTATGAGTATTACAAGGGTCAGATGGAAGCTTGGGATGGACCTGCATTGCTTCTCTTTAGGTACCTAATCACTGACTTTCAACTCAATTTACAAGCCTGAAAAAGGGGTGTAGGGTTCCTTCCTTGATTCAGAAGACTATGTCGTTACTGAGAATACTGAAACTATGATTTTTTGGGGATTTGAAGTAATGGAAGAACGGTGGGTGCCTGTTTGGATCGCAATGGTCTTCGACCAGCTCGGTACTGGCGGACCAAAGATGATCTCATTTACGTGGCCTCGGAAGTCGGTGTGCTTGATATCGAAGCCTCGGATGTGACCATGAAAGGTCGCTTGGGCCCAGGAATGATGATTTGCGTCAACCTGGAAACTGGAGAGGTAAGATTTCTTTTACATCCACTACTTTTAAAAAAGGGCAATTTGATTTCTACTCCAGTTTAGTGAAGGTCTTTAAAGGATCAAAATATTCTATTCGATTGCTCATAAAGTGAAAGGTATAATTCTAATAGGACCCAATTCAATATCTCCAGAATCAGTGAAGAATATTGCACGTGTTGGTCAACAACAAAAGAAAATCGGCTAGAAAAACATGAGGCTCAATTTGGGCTTTCTTCGTCCTTTAATCCCTAAAGGACCAAAGATTGAAGATTTAGTTGTTCACATTTTGAAAAACGTAACTCAGATGGGATCGAATTTTATATCACCGGAATTAGGAAAGAACAGTAAACAAGAAAGAAATTTGAACGAAAGGAAGTTCACATAGGACCTATTCATAACTGCTTGTTAAAAAAACATGAGGCCCAATTCGGGCCTGGGGGTTGTACTCTACATTATGTCTAAGAATCACAAACCCCTTTAAAAACCCCATGTATACGAGGGTTTATATGTCTAAAAACCTTTGTATATAGATCTATTTCGCCCTAAATATATGTTCAATGTAAGTATACATCAATATTTTCAGCTCTCAATATGTCTATTGCATGTATGGCAATGTTTCAAATTAGTGCACTCACGGATACTTTCACAAATTTAACATACTGCACCCCCCGGGAATTCCGGCTTCTTGGGGTTAAGGTCAGCTATCGAATAAGAAGTTTTAGAGGTCTGCTGTTCACTAATAAAGACAGTGAAAATGAGTGAGCGAGTGGTGTTTATTGACAGTTGCTTAAAATGAACTCTGTATGAGTGTTTGCAATCATAAAAAAATTGACATTGTTGATGGCAGGTCTACGAAAACACGGAGGTGAAGAAACGCGTTGCAAATGCGAAGCCTTATGGCAAGTGGTTGGCTGTAGGCAGTCAAAAGTTAGAGCCAGTGGAATTCAAGGACTACGTTATGTACAGCCCCGACAACTTACTGAAGCATCAGCAGTATGTATTTAGCCTTTTCTCATGAGATTTCCCTTGTCAATAATTTTATTTTATTTAAATTACAATGAACATGAGGAATGTTTTTTTACATAGTGATCTCTGGTTTGTTGTTGGCAGGGCTTTCGGTTACTCAATTGAAGATGTTCAGATGATAATAGAGAGTATGGCATCAACAGGGAAGGAGCCCACCTTCTGTATGGGAGACGACACTCCGCTGGCCGTTTTGTCAGAAAGAGCTCACTTGCTGTATGATTACTTCAAGCAGCGTTTTGCTCAGGTATGGTTTTAAATCCAGAAATCAAAGCCAGTGTTCAGAGTAGGGAAATAATACTCTAAAAAAGTTTCTTTATTTGCATATAATTGGTGAAGGTAGTTGTTTATACTGAATTTTTTGTTTTGTAAAATGTCTTGTGCAGGTTACAAATCCTGCAATTGATTCTTTGAGAGAAGGTCTAGTCATGTCGCTCGAAATGAATCTCGGAAAGCGAGAGAATCTGCTGAATGCTGGCCCTGAAAATGCAGCCCAGGTAGGCATTCTAGAAACTGGTGTCTATTTTGCATTTTGAACTCAGGACACTATTAAACCCCTAAAGGACCAAGGATTCACGGTTTTAAAATGACAAATTTAATTGATTATATTGTAACAAATTTTATATCAGTGAAGAACATTGCATATGTTGGTCAAAACCCAATTAAAATTGAACTAAAGGAAGTCCACATAGGACTTACGATATCTAAGTAATTTACACGAAAGTTTTCCATTTAGAACTCAGGACATTATTAATCCCTAAAGGACCAAGGACTCATGGTTTGAAAATGACAAATTCAATTGATTATATTGTACAAAAGGGGAACAAATGTTATATCACCGTAATTAGTGAAGAACATTGCATATGTTGGTCAAAAACCAATTAAATTTGAATTAAAGGAAGTCCACATAGATAATTTCAATATAGCCTAAATAATTCCACATAATTTCAATTCATGATTAACTTACCGGCTTTGTTAAATTTAACGTGGTTTTCCTGGCGTGCAGGTTACGCTTTCAGATCCCATTTTGAGTGAAGGCGAGCTGAGTTCCCTGCAAGAAATCGAATCACTGAAACCAGCCACGTTGCCGACCTTTTTCGACGTGAGTGATGGCATTGAGGGAGCTTTGCAAAGAGGTTTGGATCAGCTCTGTGAAGCAGCAGATGAAGCAGTGCGGTCAGGGTCCCAGCTACTGATCCTCAGTGATCGGACTGACAACCTGGTATGTTCATTTTGCAACCAAAATCTTTATTGATTGAACCCTGACCCTTTTTTTCACTATGAACGTCTTTAAAGGACCGAGGATTCATAGTTTCAAAATGAAAAATTCAATTGACTGTGTTGTAAAACATACTTGGGGAAGTCAGTGTAAATTTTGGGTACATATGAGCAAACAAAGGGTATTTAATGGGGGGCTATGAAATAATTGGAATATTCTACTATTTATAGTATATTTAAGGTATCTTCTATATATTCCAAGAATATTCCTAAAATATTTTCAAATTGGTTTTAAAACACCCTATATTACTTCTATAAATTTATGATTTTTATCTCAAATGAATAAAAGACACCCTATATTTGTTCTCTCATAGTTATCTAAATTGTTGACAGTGACTTCCCCGGGAAAACATATAATTAAGATGGGAACAAATTTTATATCACCGTAATCAACAATGCATATGTTGGTCAAAAACCAATTAATTTTATTTTTCTTATTTCAGGACGCGACCAAGCCTGCAATTCCACCACTACTGGCAGTTGGCGCTGTGCACCACCACCTCATTTCGAATGGACTAAGAATGTCAGCGTCCATTGTTATTGATACTGCTCAATGCTTCAGCACTCACCACTTTGCTTGTCTGATCGGTTATGGTGCCAGGTATGTGTGGGCTCAGTATTACTACCCTTTGATCAAGGATCCACAGTTTTAAAATGATAGATTCAATTGATCATATTGTGAAAAATCCATAATTATTCAGATGGGACCTAATTTTATATTACTAGAACTAGTGAAGATCATTGCATGTGTTGGTCAAAAAATAAATAAGAGGAAGTCCGAATAGGACCTACTCAAAAGTGTTTAAAAAAACATGGGGTTAACACTTGTGAAACTCATGTCTACTGTATGTAGTGCTATTTGTCCCTACCTTGCACTCGAGACCTGTCGTCAATGGCGCATGAGTACCAAAACCATCGCCTTTATCAAAAATGGGAAGCTCCCGCCCATAACTGTTGAGCAAACGCAGAAGAATTTTAAGAAGGTACGTCTCTTGTGACTTAATCTCTAAAGGACCAAGGATTCATGGTTTAAAGATGACCATATTGTGAAAACTATAACTTAGATGAGACCAAATTTTGTGTCATCAGAATCAGGAAATGCGTGTGTTGGTCAAAAAACAACAAAAGGAAATCCACATAGTACCTACTCAAGACTGTTAAAAAAAATATGAGACCCAATTCGGGCTTCTTGGTCCTTGAGGAGTTGATGACATTCAGTTTTTTAACCAAGAATTTATGGTTATAAAATGACAAATTGGATTGATCATATTGTGATTCAAATGAGACCAAATTTTGTGTTTCCAGAATCAGTGAAGAACATTGCATGTGTTGGTTGATAATCCAATAAATTTGAGAAAACTAAGAGTCCTCAGACGACCTAAAACGCATGAGGTGCTCATGTTTTAACAAGAGATTCATTGAGTTTGAGAGCTCATATGTCGGTGGCTGCAGGCAGTGAAGGCTGGTCTATTGAAGATCTTGTCCAAGATGGGTATCTCCCTGTTAACAAGGTATGCATTTACTTCCGAAGTATTTGCATTAATAAAAGTTAACTCTAAATGACAGGATCTTCTATTGAATGTCTATCGTCTGTTTTTGGTTGCAGTTATCATGGCGCTCAGATCTTTGAGATCTACGGTTTGGGATCAGAAGTGGTGGATTCATCATTCCGTGGAAGCACATCTCGCATCGGTGGACTTACAATGAATGAGGTTTGACTCGAAAATAGCACTTTTTCTCTTCTTGAAAATGCTTTATATAAACACAAACAACTGAAACCAACAAGATAGGTGAAAAGCTTACATGGATCTACATTAGAACATAAACAAATTTGGAAAAAAAAAACACTTATAGCATGCCAATATGGATCATTTGCAAGTGTCTTGATATTTTAACATTTTAATCTCTGCGTTGTGTTTCTCAAACAGTTGGCCAGGGAATCGGTGTCGTTTTGGACGAAGGGCTTTGCAGCGGAGGCTGCTAAGAAGCTTGAGAACTTCGGCTTCATTCAACTGCGACCTGGAGGTACATATTACTATTGACTAACCTTTTATGAATGAAGTTGACAAGCTTTTTTATATTTTTATACTGAAGCGTAGTATGAAGCATGTAATTTTGTGTAACTGGTTGTAGGTGAGTACCATGGAAACAACCCGGAGATGTCGAAGCTGTTACACAAGGCGGTTCGTGAGAAGAACCAGAGTGCTTATGCCGTGTACCAGGAGCACCTTTCCAACCGACCAGTTAATGTATGACTTCTCTTCTCTTCTGTACCTAAACCCTAAACCTCATTCATTGTAAGCTAAAAAACAATGTAACATACATTAAAGGGCATGAAGAGTGTAGTATAAAGGCATGCAAGAGATGACCGTTTTTTGTTGTTGTTGTTGTGTGATTCAGGTGTTGCGTGATCTGCTGGAGTTTCAGAGCTCACGACAACCCATCCCTGTAGAGAATGTAGAACCCGCGTCGGTGATCATGGAACGATTCGTCACCGGAGGCATGTCATTGGGAGCAATCTCTCGGGAAACGCACGAAGTGATCGCCATCGCCATGAACAGAATTGGAGGCAAGTCGAACTCCGGGGAAGGAGGGGAGGATCCCATCAGGTCAGTGATCCTTTTTTTTGCTACATAAATTTTGGGCTGGCTAATTGATAACAAACGGTTCTTGAAAATGTGTAGCCCCTCTTTAAACCTAGGTCTCACCCAGGTATTGCCTAAGTAACACCTAGGTAGCACATGTGTATTACCCTGACATTACCTACTCCCTCTGTCCCACTAAAACACCTTCTTTTCACTGAAACCCATGGATTAAGCTTAATCCCATGATTACAGAGGGAGTATTTTGACTGTGATACAAATCCATGGATTAAGTGAGTACAAAGGGAGTCTTTTGACTACCAGAAAGTGTATACATGATCAAAATCCATGACAATAATCTGTGATCAATATGATCAAATTCCACGGATTAAGCTGCAAGATTGTCCGCAATGCCCTGAAGCAGTTGTCAAGCGAGCATGAATCTTAATTGCCGGTGGTGAATGAGTATAGTTGGAAATCCGGGTTTTATTTTGGGAGAAAATTTAAGTCGATATCATGGTCTTTTAGTGGGACAGACTGAGTACAAATTAATATGAAAAGAGCTTGGAAAAATAGCAAATATGCTAAACTGTCTCCTGACGAAGAAAAATCACTGCTTGATCAGGTGGACGCATCTGTCCGATGTGGAGAATGGGCTCTCGGGAACTCTGCCTCACTTGAAGGGCCTTGAAAACGGCGACATTGCTTCCAGTGCTATAAAGCAGATTGCTTCGGGAAGGTTTGGTGTTACGCCCTCGTTTTTGGCGAATTCTGAGCAACTGGAGATTAAGATTGCACAGGGTGCGAAACCCGGTGAAGGTGGTCAGTTGCCGGGGAAGAAAGTGAGTCCTTATATTGCGAGCCTAAGGAACTCTAAGCCTGGAGTTCCTCTCATTTCTCCTCCTCCTCATCACGATATCTACTCCATTGAAGATTTGGCCCAACTCATCTACGATCTTCACCAGGTACTCTTCTACTTATATTTAGTATTATTAAGTATATTAACCCCTACTGGACCAAGAAGCCTGAATTGTGCCTCTTGTTTTTTTAGCAGTTTTGAGTAGGTTCTATGTGGACTTCCTTTTGTTCAAATTTTTGTTTGCGTTTTGGCCAACATATGCACTGTTCTTCAGTGGTATAAGATTCAGTCTCATCTAAATTATTGATTTTTCACAGTATGATCAATTGTATTTTTCATTTTAAAACAATGAATCCGTGGTCCTTCAGGGGTCAAGTATATAAATATATTATTTATAAGTATAAATATATAAGTATCTTCTAATTTTGCTAATGATATTCTAATCAGAGATACATGGTGTTTGAATCAGCATTAAACCTACAAGATAGTGTATCATACACTAACTACAGTAAAATAAATAGTGTAGGTAGCGTATTGTAATCCTTTTCCTTGGAATGACCAACTTCGAAGCTCAAGCATATCCGTAAATTCTATTACCATGAATGGATTATTACGTGACAACCGATGTGTTCGATTTTTGAAATAGGTAAATCCCAAGGCAAAGGTTTCGGTGAAGTTGGTTGCTGAAGCTGGAATTGGAACAGTTGCCAGCGGAGTTGCAAAGGCTAATGCAGATGTGATCCAGGTAAAAGAAAAAAAAACAAACATCTCTTTCTATCCATTTTCAAGAGAGTCAATCTTCATTAACATGTTTGAACTGAAACTGCATTATTGAATCTCATGAGTGAATTCCAATATACTTTGAATCTCATGAGTGAATTCCTTGGCAATTGACATCATCTTCGTGTGGTGTAGATCTCCGGATTCGATGGCGGAACGGGAGCTAGCCCAATCAGCTCCATCAAGCACGCTGGAGGCCCATGGGAAATGGGGCTCGCGGAAACCAACCAGGTTGACTCTTTTTCCTATTCATGAAAAATCTGAAAAGAAAATTCCTGTGGAAAATATGAAAATAGCACAATAAACAATAAGTTCATTCAAATTGGAAGCCCTGACCTTGTTTTGCTGAATCTAATGAACTATGCCATGAATAAGTGTTTCTATCATCATTGTTGAATAACTCTAATATGAGAAATAGTTGATATGGATGTAAAATCATTTTGTTGGTTAACTTCTAAAGGATTCATGGTTAAATTCTTGTGATATAAAAATTGGTCCAGGTTGCTGAATTATTGATTTGAAGGATTGAATTTGTCATTTTAAAACCATGAATCCTTGGTCCTTGAGGAGTTAATCTCACGAAACGCCGCACTATTTGCGCTGTTTGAGTTCCTTTGAGAATTTTGCACTAACACGTGCAAGGATTGATGGACAGACGCTCATCAGCAACTCGCTGCGAGAGAGGGTAGCGTTGCGAGTAGACGGAGGGTTCAAGAGTGGAGTGGACGTGATCATGGCTGCGGCAATGGGCGCCGACGAGTTTGGATTCGGGTCACTGGCGATGATTGCCACAGGTTGTGTCATGGCTCGCATTTGCCACACTAACAACTGCCCTGTTGGTGTTGCCAGTCAAGTAAGTGTGGTGGTTTCCCTATTGCTCATGCATTATTATGATTCTATTTCTACCCTTGCTTGCAAATTTTATCATATCGTTCTGTTATAAGGATTTTGTTTCTCAACTCTCATGGGTTTTGCAGCGGGAGGAAATGCGAGCTAGATTCCCTGGAGTGCCCGGCGATCTTGTGAACTACTTCCTCTACGTTGCTGAAGAGGTACTTCCTCTACGTCCCTGGTCTTGCAAATAAGCTCATTTGTTTATGTTTTTTAACTCCTTAAGGAGCAAGAAACCCTAATTGGATGTCATGGTTTTTTTAGCATTTTATCGATTTTTCATGCAGCAGATCATACGTGACTATGAATGATTATTCTTCTTATTGATATAGTGCATTTGAGGAGGTCCTATGTAGATTGCAGTGATATAAAAATTGGTCCCATCTGAAATTATGTTTTTTACAATGTGATTAATTGAATTTGTTAATTTCAAAAATCATGAATTCTTGGTCTTTTTGGGCTATTGTTCGACAAGATCGCTAAAACCAGAATGTTCGCTTTGGAAGCTTTATAGTAACGTATTTCCATCGTTCAAAAACGTAGTAGGGTATGGTTTTTTGTACATTTGTAAATGGTTTCTTTCAACTCCTCTCGATTTGGGAGCGGCCACTGTTGGCCATTTAGGGTTAAGCACTGGTTTTGTGTCGAAGACCTTGCAATCCCAAGAGTTGATTTTCTGTTTCTGTTTCTCGACCAGGTTCGTGGTATACTAGCTCAATTAGGATACGAAAAACTTGACGACATAATTGGGAGGACCGAGATTCTGAAGCGGCGGGATGTCCAACTTGCAAAGACGCAGTCTCTGGATTTGAACTTTTTGATGGCAGTAAGTTCCTCAGTTTCAAAATGCTTTCAGCTGCTGTTGTGACTTTGACTCTTAGAGAGATGACCATTCCAGTCAGGTCAGAGTGTTTTCAAAATCGCCACTCTTATAATAGGTCTGTAACTATGTCTGATGATTTTGGTCACTGCTGGCTCAGAAAACCTAAACTTGTTCAGTATTCGTGGTCAGGGTAGTTCCTGGCATGGGTTTAGGGTTTTGGGGTTTTTGGGCTTCGGTTTTAAGGCTGAGAAAACTTGAACTTGTTCAGTATTCGTGATCAATTTCGGTTGACATTTCACTCCAAATATGCTCCGAATTTGAATCAGTTGAGTTCTTACTTATGAGCCGGTACTGATTTGTCATTCTTTGGGAACTACAGAGCACCGGTCTTCCGAAATGGACCAGTACAGAAATTCGTAAGCAGGAAGTACATTCGAATGGCCCCGTGTTGGACGACACTCTCCTTGCTGACCCAGAGGTGAATGCCTATTCTTTCATAGTTTCTGGACTTGGTTCCTTTGTCAACTCAAAATAAATAACGGGACGTTGAAGTATTAATGCATATTGTGGTTGAAGTAGAAATCCTTTTTCAGAATGTCCAGAGAGAGGGTTTGTTTTGACCTGCGAGACTCACAGTACTTTCATGTTGTTTGCAGATTGTCGACGCAATCGAAAACGAGAAGACCGTCGAGAAGAAGCTGAAGATTTTCAACGTGGACCGATCTGTCGGTGGTCGTGTCGGTGGTGCAATTGCCAAGAAATACGGCGACACTGGTTTTGCTGGCGAAATCAAGTTGCTGTACGTATCCATTCTCTCTTTCTACAGTTTCTTTTGTTCAAAATTAATGTGGTTTTTTTATCAACACATGCAGTATTCTTCATTGATTCTGGTGATATGAAAACTCATCTTCATCTACATTATGGTTTTTACAGTATGATCAATCAGATTAGTCATTTCAGAACCATGAAAATCTGTCCTTTAGGGGTTAAGACACCAATCAATCTAAACTTGTTATTATCACACTCTCCAATATCACATTTGCTGTTGTGTACACATGTGATTGGACACTTTCCATATGGCAAGTTCTGAACTCATGTGCTTTGGGTGTGATATAAAACAGTGCTGAGAGTAAACTTTCGGTGGATGTCTTATCATAAAAAGCACTTAATGAATGACATGTATTTATTTATTTATTTCGACGTGTGCAGATTTGAGGGCAGTGCAGGACAATCGTTTGGATGTTTCTTGACTCCAGGCTTGTATTTGCGTTTGGTTGGAGAAGCCAATGACTACGTTGGCAAGGTACTGATCACCTTCACATTTATCTTTTTCTGCTGCAAGGAATTCTTTAACCCCCTAAGCGTCCAATATGGCCATGATCTGCATCACTGAACTTTGCAACGGTGGCATTATTTTCTCATTTTACCTCGGTTTTCTGATTGCAATACAAATCATTTTAAAGCTCTTGTTCTATATTACAAGATCAACAGTGTCGATCGTGTCAAACTGAAGTCATTTCCGCACAAACAGGTGATTTGCAGCAGAGGATTCAATTTTCCTACACTACAGAAAATACACAGGGTTAAAGTAAAAATTGTTGGAGTTTTGCAGGGTATGGCAGGTGGAAAGATTGTGATATCTCCACCCGTGGGTTCGGGTTTCAAAGCTGAGGATGCTACCATCGTCGGCAACACATGCTTGTATGGAGCCACCGGTGGGCAGCTCTTTGCCAATGGCAAGGCCGGTGAACGGTTTGCAGTAAGGAACTCGCTTGCTGAAGCTGTCATTGAAGGAACAGGCGACCATGCTTGCGAGTACATGACTGGTGGTTGCATTGTGGCCATCGGCAAGTAAGTACTCACCTTCATATATGAAACATTTTTTTTTTCAGTTTTGTGGAGATTTTCCCTTGTCCAACTTTCTTTTCTTTTTTGACCCACACATAGAATGTTCTTCTCTTATTCCGGTGATGTAAAATGTGGCACCATTTTCCACAATATGATCAATCGAATTCGCTGTTTTAAAGCCATGAATCAAATGGTATCCCTCAACTGATTTGTTTTTTTCCTGTTGTGTAGGGTTGGCCGCAATGTGGCTGCCGGTATGACAGGAGGGCTTGGGTACTTCTTGGACGAGGACAACACCTTCCCCACCAAGGTACTCTCCCAGAAGTGTTATTTTTTGCATTCTAGGATTTTGAATCATCAGTGCATGTGACAAAAATGCAAGCCAAATTGCAGATAAAACTAATCGTTTCCTGCATCAGGTAAACAAGGAGATTGTGAAAATGCAACGAGTGAATGCTCCAGCTGGTCAACAACAGCTGCAACGCCTCCTGCAAAGCCATGTGGTAAGAGTCTTACATTTTGGTGGAGTAATGTCACGTGGGTGCTTGAACTCATTTAATCGATATAGTGTTCACTAAATACGGATATTTTTACCTTGCTCACATTGTAAAATCTCTACAAACATAGTTGGTGAAAATACCCATTTTCGATGAAACACTGTAGCCTCATGTAAATAAGCTTAGGCACTCACATTAAGTTCAATAAATAATACAGTCCAAGTAACATGAAGAGATTCTGCTTACATGACTCCTAAAAGTATTTGAGAGCCATCTCTTTGACTTGTTACCTCAAATACATCATAAGGTATCATAAATGCAATGGATTATTTGAAGTTTGTTATTTAGGCACTTACACTAAGTACAATAAAACGGTGCAGTCCAAGCAACATTAATGTGCATGAAGTTACATGGCTCTACATGACATATTAAGACATACTAATATATGACATCTTGTATTTGAGATAACAAGATCACAAATGCATCATAAGGTTTCATAAATGCAATGGGATTATTTGAAGCTTCTTATCCCTAGGGAAGTCACTGTCAAAAATTTAGATAACCATGAAAGAATAAATATAGGGTGTCTTTTATTCATTTGAGATAAAATTTATAAATTTTTAGAAGTAAATTTTCAAAACCAAATTGGGAATATTTTATGAATATTCCTAGAATATACCCTTAAATACTAAAAATAGTAGAATATTCCAATTATTTCATATCCCCATTAAATAACCTTTGTTCGCTCATGTATACCATAAATTTACACTAAGTGACTTCCCCGAGTTCTTATCTCAAATTTGGTTGGCTCAAACTCAATATTGTTAGTGGAGGCATTTAATAAAGAAATTCTAAGATGACAAGATGTTTGTTGTGATCAGGATGAGACAGGAAGCAGCAAAGGGAAAGAGATTCTGGCGAACTGGGACAAGTATTTGCCTTTGTTTTGGCAACTGGTGCCACCAAGTGAGGAAGAGACTCCAGAAGCCAATGCGGACGCGGAAGACCGACGTGTGGAATCACTGGTGGCACAGGCAGCTTGAAGACCAGGCCACTTTTTTTCTTTCTAGTAACCGGGGCAACAACAACACCATTGTTTCAATATGGTCCTAAATTTTATTTTATTTTAAAACAAAAAAAAAACCTTAGTTGTTGTTGCCACAGACTACCATTAATACTGGTGTACAAAGTGAATGCTCTTTCTCTCTCTCTCTCTCTGAGTCAGTGTTTGTAGCATAAGCTACTTTTAGAGTTGCCATACATCGTTTGTGCATTACTAGTGTCAGCGAACTAAGCATTGAGGTGATTGACTTGGGTTGGGATATACGACAAGCGCTTCAGTTTTGGTACAAGATGTACAAGAGGGTGTTGATATGCAGCTCAGTAGAAGGGTAAATCTCAGGACTATGCCACCTACTTGCAGCGGCTATAGCTTGAGCAACGGGGTTATCTCCATGTATGTGACTAATTCTATGATCTAGTGACACCTTTTTACTTGTTCATCTTTTGTATTACTTTTGGTTTTGATTGATGATCTTCATGTGATGAATGGAATGGATCTGTGTATCTGTATGGTAGGTATGCCATTAACTGCATGCAGCTACTTTTAGCTCATGGCTATTAAAATATACTGTACTAATGTAGAGCTGGTTTGTACATTGCACGGTGAATATTTGCTTCAATTCAAGGCAGAGAATTTAGGGTTTTTTTTCTTTTTTAAACCCCATTGAATTAACCCCTAAACGTCACAGCGTCCAGAAACTGGATGACTAACAGATTCAAACTTGCCCTACGTTCTCATCAATGCTTGGATGAAAGTCATCCATTTTTTTGGAGATTCTTCACTAAGTTGTCCTGTCTAACGGTTGGATTTAGTCATACTTGATTACATATTTTTCCAAAATTACAAATGTAGAAGTATGTCAAGTCGTTGACCTAGCCAAAATTGCATTGACTGTAGTTCAAAAGTGGCCTTGCAAAAATGAGGTCATAGATTTAAGAAACACAAAAATTTCAAAGAATCACCACGTTTAAGAGTGTCTCGTTTCAAATTCATTCCAACAAATTTTACTCAAAAAATATTAAAATTTTGTTTGTAATCGAATTTAAAAGGAATTTTTAATTTTAACTTTCAAATTTTATAATTAAATATTGGTGATAGTATTAGTGAATCGAATTGTACGGATGGAATCTAAAATTCAAAATCTAGAACTTTCATTTGTATATCAATTCCAAAATATTCTTTTAAATAGTACTTTATGATGATTTTTCTCAAATTGTCAATTCCAAGGACACCCTGGTATGTTTAGGGGTTAATGAACTTAGGGTTTTCAACCAGTTCTTTGAAACAGATTGCAGAAACTGAAGGACAGATTGGGAGCTTTTATACCCCCAGTTTTGGTTTTAATCTCATGAAGCTCCCTCTTGAGGTATTCGTGTGTTCTTAGTTGTGACAAAGGATTCATTGTTTTAAAATGACAAATTCAATTTATCCTATTGTGAAAATATAATTCAGATGAGACAGAATTCATACTATCAAAAGTAGTACAAATTGCATGTGTTGGTAAAAGAGAGTAAAAATTGAAAAAGAATTTAAAAATCCATATAGGACCTACTCAAAATTGCTTAAAAACAAAAAAACACACATGAGCATCCATAGAAGTCCCTACTTGGATTACAAGTAGATCAAAAGTTGGTGGTTATGGGTTCCTTAACCCCTAAACGCCGCCGAGACCAAAAAATGGCTTATGAATGAAGTCAACTATTCAGTTCCAACTACTGCGTGGATGATTTCCATCCAATTATTTATGTGAAGGGTTTTGCTTGGTGATGCCACCCCTTCAAGTTAAATTCAAATCATTCAAGCTATTTTTAGATTTTACATGGGGTTCCAACTACAAAAAGAGTCGTAAAAACGGTTCACAGTGTAGTGTATTTTGAATTTTTTTGCTTGTTCTACTTAAACTAAATTTAGACCATGAAAATGAGTTCCATTGCATTTGAGCTTAGCTAACAAAATGAAGCTTGCCAAGTCTAGTTTCTACTCCACTTTGAATTATTGGAAAATTTTAAAAATTGAGTGCTTTATTGTAGTTACAAGTTCGGTAGGTATTACCAAGGTGTAGCAAAAAATTCTAAATTTAGATACACGGATGATTTTCATTAACTAAACTTTTCTTCATTGTAATTTACACCTAAGGTCAAAAACTCGGAATTTTCTAGTACATTTTGTAATTGATATAGATTTGTTTTACAATTACTTCATAAAACCATAGTAATTTCAAATTTTCATCAAAATTTATGAAAAATTCATGATTTGTAATAGACATGTGACTTCATCTACTAAAAATATAAATTTGAATTCTTGTATTATTTTTAGTAGCAAAATTGAGTGTGACAAATAAACATGATTCCATGGTCATAGGCCCAACCTTTAGGGGTTAAGTGGCAGTTATTGCAAGCGCTTACATATGTTCATGGTTCATGGGGGTGGGCAGTCCTAAACATTCCACCTTATTTCAAGGCACTTCATGTTTGTTGACAAAGTGTTATAGTTATTTGATATTATATACAAACACTGCCCATTTCTTCACTACCCACACTTCCAAATCCTTTTTTAAAACCAAAAAAATCTGAATTTTGCTTTAGCAATGTCTCCTTATATGTTGCTTTTGAGGTTGCTTCAATTTTGGGGCTTTATTCTACACATACATATCATCATTCTAAAAGTAATTGAATTTATTAGCGAATTGTACAGTGGGGTGACACCCAAATTGGCACCTTGTGCAATTCTAGGGATAGTGCCCACACTGCTGCCAACTTTGACACCCTCCCAAGGGTTGGAAAATTGTTATTTTAACATGAAATTTTAGAAACAAAATTATTATTATGTTGAAAACATGTGTACCAAATTTCAAGGCCAGAAGATTGATACAAAAAAAGATATTTAAGATTTACTAACAAGGGGTAGTTGTAAGGAATGTTTCACAACTGCCAACTTTGACACCCTCCCAAGGATTGAAGAATTTTTTTTTTCCCATGGAATTTTTGGAGTAGGAATATCTTTATGTTGATTACACATATGAAAAGATTCAAGTCCAAAAGACCCACAAAAAATGATTTTCTAAATCTACCAACAGGTGTAGTTGTGAGAAACAAAGAGGAAAATCGTCTCACAACTTTGACTGCCTCCTAGGGTTGGGAATTTCTTATTTTAAAATGGAAATTTTGGCAAAAAATCACTTTTTAAGTTGATAACACGTGCAAAAACTTTCATGTTGAAATAACAAATACTCAACTCTAGGGAGGCTGTCAAAGTTGTGAGACGATTTTCCTCTTTGTTTCTCACAACTACACCTGTTGGTAGATTTGGAATATCATTTTTTTTGTGGGTCTTTTGGACTTGAATCTTTTCATATGTGTAATCAACATAAAGATATTCCTACTCCAAAAATTCCATGGGAAAAAAAAATTTCTTTAATCCTTGGGAGGGTGTCAAAGTTGGCAGTAGTGAAACATTTCTTACAGC
Source organism: Pohlia nutans (assembly GCA_022496805.1). Classification (NCBI taxonomy): domain Eukaryota; kingdom Viridiplantae; phylum Streptophyta; class Bryopsida; order Bryales; family Mniaceae; genus Pohlia; species Pohlia nutans. Next base: position 5,465,804 of record CM040105.1, read on the forward strand.
TACCCCTTGTTAGTAAATCTTGAATATCTTTTTTTGTATCAATCTTCTGGCCTTGAAATTTGGTACACATGTTTTCAACATAATAGTGATTTTGTCTCTAAAATTTCATGTTAAAATAACAATTTTCCAGCCCTCGGGAGGGTGTTAAAGTTGGCAGCAGTGTGGGCACTATCCCTGGAATTGCACAAGGTGCCAATTTGGGTGTCACCTCACTATACTATGAAAAGAGATTTTAAAATTACACTCTGTATTTCGTTTGCAGATAGTTCAGTTTTGCAACTTTTTTCTTCATCAAATATTATGAATTGAAGCACAATAAAGGTGTCATGAGGCAAATCTACGAGCAAAGAAAAATAATAATAAATTCTATAGTATCCTACACAACATAAACAAATATTTTGATGAGCTTTTTAATTTCTTGTGGTGTGTAATTACGTTAATTGAATTTGAAAAAGTTAGTAACTTGTTTCAATGGTTGGAATAGAGGAAGATGAAATTTTGACAATCACCATAGAAGATTCTCTATATTTACAATAGCTGCGAAGAAAAAATACATATTATGAGAAGAATAGTTCAAATAAAGTGTGAATTATGATTAAAAAAACAATTGTAAATTGTTCTTATAGACTAAATGCTTTGAATCATATCAAAATACATAAAATTAAATTGTAAAATCACAAACAACTTTCATGTACTATAAAATAACATGCAGAAGATTCTTCACCAGTAGATCTAAGTAGAAGATCCATTCATCTATCCACCACTTTCCAAGGGGCCTCCAAAGGACTACCACACTATAATAAAAAAATTCATGAGAATTTGGAGTTCTGACCGCCTTTTGGAGGCCATATATTTTTTGTAATGGATGTAAAGAAACTGATGACCATCTACACATAAATGACTACATCTACAAGGCCAAAATTTCAATGAGAAAGATTTACAAAGACAACCATTCATTCACTCATTCACGCATGAAATCATTCAATACAAGTCGTCGCTCCAATTTGGCACTTGGACTATCTCCACATGCCAGCGCCATTTGCACTTTACCTTTTCCCGTCGCCAAAACCTTTATTGCTCCTATACATTGTCCTTCTCTCGCACCTTCTCGTTCTTCATCGATTGTGTTTAGTTTTGTTGTTTCAATCTCCCCACTTCCTAATTACTACTCCCTCCATCCCACTAAAAAATCTTGAGTTCATTGGAACTTTGGGATAAAGCCTCCACATTGCATGTAAGGGAAATTTTCTCACCAAAATCAAAGCTCTCTGCACCACGAAACCACCTTTGAATTTTTTAGAATTAGGTGAAAGCATGGTAAACTGAACCATTAAAGTCATCCTTAATGCTGAAATTACAATTTTCTTGATCAAAGGCCATAAATTATGACTAAAAATTCACTTATTTAAGTTCTAATTTGGTAGAGCCCTCCATAGTTCTATTAGGTACTTCAATCCAAAGTTTCAAATTAAAATATTAAAAAAAGGTTACTAAAAGTAAAGCTAAAAGGTTACTAAAAAAAGGTTACTAAAAGTAATAGATGTCAAACAAATTTTGGGAGCAAATCAGATGAATTGAATCATGTTCAATATAAATATAAATTATATATTCTATAAGTTCATTGTGCATTCGAGGGCTCCAAAGAAAAAAAAAATTGAAAAAATTAATATTTAATGCAATTTCAACATGTTTTATATCTACCTTTCAATTCGGTCAGGACTACTTTTCCAATTTTAACCGCTTTAACCTTACTTTAACACACATAAATACTTATTGAACATGATATTTTCAATTTTTTTGGTTAGACTTTGTTAAACATTGTGTTTTTTATTTTATCCTAAAAAAAACCACAAAAAAAATAACTTTAATAGATTTTTGGATCCTGCATTGTTGCTTCTTCACAAGGATCACCAATTATTGTTGCTTACAATCCCAAAACACTTGGGCCTGAAGATTTGTCATTTCACAGTCGTTTCAAGTCGCCACATATAACTTTCAAATTCAAACTTCTTGGTCTAACTCTTATATACAAGCTCAATCTTGCTATTACCTAGTATGAAGAATTCTTGATAGTCAGGAACATAATTTTTGTCAGGAAATCAATTGACAGATGTAGCTGAAATGATATGAAGGTGTTACTAATGGTTGAAATCAAACTTGACAGAATGTTTCAAAACATGCAAGTTCAAGTCAGTGTTTGGATTTGTGATCCGGGTCAGACGTATATGCAGTGCACAATAGATGGTGAGCAATACTTGTGTTCTCTTTGGTCCCAAAAATCACAACTTTATTTTGGGTCAAATTTTAACCCCTAACTGTCCAACCGTCCATTTTTTGGACAATATATAGATTTCATCCACGTTTCTCATCCATCATGCACTTTTTGCAAGGAAAAAGAATACTACAAAATTCTATGGCAAGATAGCTTCATGCATGTGTGATCTGATCAAAAAGGGATGATTTGTGAAATTTTTATGCCTCATTTCATGTTGTAGTGATTAACCAAAAATTTCAAAGATTTTAGTCTAAATGTGCTCTTGAAAAATAAACTCATAAAATTAACCCTTAATTGCCTAGGCATCCATTTTTTGGACGATGTACAAATTTCACCACGTTTTCTCATCCATCGTGCACTTTTTGCAATGTGAATTTTTTACTATAGATTTATGTGAAGTTAGCTTCATACATGTGTGAAAAGGAGATTAGAAAGGAGATGATTTGTTAAATTTGTATGCCTCATTTCATGTTACAACGATTCACCAAAATTTTCTAAGATCTTAGTTCAAAAGTGCTCTTGAAAAAGTCAAGTCATTCAATTAAGCAACCAAAAAATCTCCAAAAACCACTACACTTAGAGTATTATATTTCAACCAACCACAACAAAGTTTATCCACAGATTGTCAATGTCTTATTTGTAATTCAATTACAAAAGAATTTTGAATTTCAAGTTTCAAATTTTATACAAAATCATATATCTAATCGAATGGATAGAATGTAACCGAATGGATGGAATGTAAAATTCATAACGTACATCTTTTATTCGTACATCAAGTTCAAAATATCCATCATAGTAGCATTTTATAATGCATCTTTGCAATTCTCTAAATCTAGAGAGGGTTGTGGGCATTTAGGGGTTAAGCAACCAAAAAGTCTCCAAAAATCACTACATTTAGTGTATTACTTTTCAACCCATCCCAAAAAATTTCATTCATAGATTGTCAATATTTTATTCGTAATTGAATTACAAAATATTTTCGAATTTCAAGTTTCAAATTTTATACAAAATATTGGTGATAGCAATTGCAAATCTGATTATATGGATTGAATCTAAATTTTATAATGTAAAACTTTTAATCATACATCAAGTTCAAAATATCCCTCTTAGTTGCATGTTATAATGCATCTTTTGCAAAACTGCCAAATTTGGAGAGGAGTGAGGACGTTTAGGGGTTAAGTTCAAATCACGAATTTTCAGTAGAACAAAGGGAGTACATCTCAACTCTCTTACTATTTTTGAAGTTCTAATACCCAATTTATCATTACCTTTGTAATGATTATTATTAATTTTGTTTCAATAATGTGGCATTGCCTAAAAGGCAACAATAGCAATGTGTTAGAGTTTATGTCATTAAAAGCCTTATTCGTTGATATGTCGGATATCATCATAAATATAGTTATGAAGCCTTATATAAGATAATTGATAAATGAAAAGTTTAATAATCATGATTCAACCAAACACTTAGTGAGGATTAGATTTTTTATGAAATGACCATTTAAAAGTTCAATCATAAACTATGGCCAACTGACAATTTATTAAAATGTTATTTTTTTGAAAATATTTTTGATATTTTTTACAAATCCTAGTAGTTTCGATTTTGTATAAAAGAATTGTATATTAAAATTTTATTTTTTTGTAAAAAAATTTATCAATAAAAAACTTATTCATGACGTCTTCAAATAAAGGGAATTTTCATTTTGGCAAACGTATTTTTTAAATGAGGATATATAAATAATATGATCTAACATACTTCTAATAGATAAATAATGAATAAATAATGTCTTAGTTGTTTAATAATCCACTTAATATACTCTCAAGTTCAATTTTGCACATATTTATATTATTAAATTTATTATATGACCATATCCACCATTAATGTTTGGTTAATATTCAACATACATTCATTTGACTAGATCTTCAAAAAAAATAATTCTCCAGAAGCAAATACAAAGAGACCATCATTTCTTCTACTGAATTTTTTAATAATTTTCATGACTGCACAATAGTCCATAGTAGACATCCCAAAGCCCTCATGCCTTTCTTCATTCGCATGGTGATGACCCCACTAGATTATTAATAACCCTTGCTTGGGATGTAAAAACGCCTACAATTATTGACTTTCCATTAAAATGTTTTAATTTCACTTGAGATTGCTATAGCATCCACCTATTGCTTATTGTGAATTGTTAGAATCCTCTTCATCGTCAACGTATGTTTTATCGTGGCCTCTTTAGAATACTTTTGAAATTCTTTTGAGAATGTTTAATTTCTAATAGATATTTTACATTATTTGTTGTTTTTCAATGAGTTTTAACTCTTTCTAGAAAATTGATATTAGTGTTTTTTGTCACTTAATTCTATTTTCTTTCCTTTCTTTTGCCTCTCTTAAACAAAATCAAGTAATGTTTTTATAAAATATTTGTATTGATGGAGAAAATTACTTTCCTCGTCGCAATGCACTACTTTTGGGCCTCTTTTGAACATGCAAATTTAAAATAAACCACCATAACATAAAATGGGTTGAGTTATTTTTTAAAAGTATAATGTCTTTAGATTTGGAGTAGGAAAAAAAATGAAATTTGAAAAATAAGTGTTATTTATAGATGTAAGGCTACTTCAAAAGTGAATTAGTGCACCGTCGCATTGCACTAGTGCACTACAACATTTCTAAAAGAGAAGGAAAAAAGAGGGTTGTGGATGGAATTTTAAACTATAATTTTTTTGATGTTCAAATATGTGAAAAAAAAACATCATCCTATTTTTTTGAATGTATGAATTTTAAAATGTGTTATTTTTAGTAAAGATGAATTATTTCTCTATTTAAAAAAGCATTTTATGAGTACTTTGACCGGTTGTCCGGTCAACGTATCATATAGCCGGCCGAGGGGTGGGGTAAATGTACTCCAAGCAATGGACGTCTTCTAGCTAGGAATGAATGTGGTGAAAGAACTAGACATAAGAGTGAGAAACAATGGATAAAGGGCCAAAATGGGTGTGTGCAAGGAAGGGGCAACACACAATCTCACTAGAATTTGACCAAAATATTACCACAAGTGCCTTAATTCTACACCAAATCACCCCTAGGTACTAAGTACTCAAATGTGGGCTTAAATGGATGAGAAAAGCAAGTGGGTGAGGTGAAATTGCACCCTCACTCGAAATTACAGCACACAATCACACTAAACTTTGACCTAAAAAGTGTCATACAATGCCTTAATTCCACACCAAATCACCCATGAATACGAAGTACTCAAAAGTGGGCTTAAATTGATGAGATAATCAAATGGGTGAGGTGAATTTACACCCTCACCCAAAATTACAGCACACAATCACACTAAAATATGACCTAGAAATTGCTATAAAATGCCTTAATTCTTCACCAAATTGCCCATGAGTACCAAGTACTCAAAAGTGGGCTTAAATTGATGAGAAAATCAAATGGGTGAGGTGAAATTGCACCCTCACCCAAAATGGCAGCACACGATAATACTAACAATTGACCTAAAAAAGGCCACAAAACACCTCAATTCTACACCAAATGGTCGATGGATAATAGGTGATCAACTATGGGCTTAAATTTGCCCAATTGTACTCCCAAATGCTCCAAAATCACGTTAGTTAAACAATTACAGCATACAAATGTGGTTTAAAACGGGCATCACAACTCCACAAATTGGAATTCTTTTGAGCCCTAAGTCCTGCCACAAGCACTCTAACAATCATGGAATTATGAGGAGATAAGCGCTTCCGCGTCGTGCCCAAAAAACCTAATTTTTATCCCTAATTCCTTAGATTTAAGTATGAGTTGGCCCGGTGAAAATTGGGCAGCGCTTCCGCGCTATACCTTTCACCGGACCAAAACTCACACCACACCACACAAATTCCAACAAGTCTCACACAACACCTATTGCCAATAATTAGGAAAAAATCATGAAGTACACACAAAAGGTTTGGCAACTAAAATCACCACTTAGAACTTACACAATTTCCTCCTAATTATCCTAATCAATCAAAAGAGGTATCAAGAGTCTAAGGAAGCATTAAATTTGAAGAAGGGGGAGAGAGAGGGAGCCTCCCTCTGTAATATCACGCTGTGGCTCTATAATATCACCATGTCAAGGCAGGGTGATGCTACTCCTCCGCCTTCGAATCGCGAATGCAGGCTCCAGGAGTTTCTGTAGCTGGCGCCGTAAATCCAACTTGCGATGTTCTGCCTCCACTTCGATCGCCCCCGTGGTCGTCCTCTCTGTGGCTGCTATCGACCATGGCTGCCTCAGAGACCTCCTCTCCTTCGCCGCAGTCGCCACGGTCGACTTCGTCCTCGCCGCAATCGCCACCTTCTCAGCGTTGTCTCCGCCGGCGCCTGCAACCCTGATCTTGATTTTCATCGTCATGGCCCTCGTCAGAATACCCGCACCTCCGGAGTCCCGTAAATTTCCATGACCATGCTGCCTCAATCTCAAAGGCTGCCGCGGCTGGGTTCCGACGCCGTCGCTTACCAACTCCCACGCTGGAATGTCGTCACCCCTGGCCTCGTCGCTGATCCCCTCGCGCGAATCACCGATGCACTTGGGTCGAGCTCCTCGCCAATTACGCTAGCTACGCCAAGTCCCAAGATCCGCAGTCGCCCTTGACTTTGCCTTGCTCCTCCAACTGCTTGCAAGCCCCTCCTCAAATCCTACTTCGGGCCCAAAGAACAGATCTCTCCCTTGATAGTGCTCCGCCGTAGGTTCAGTCTACTGCCCTGGAATTCAACTCCCGGACTCCTTGTTGATGAAAAATCTACTCTGTCTTCAAGTCCAGGCACTTCTCCTAATCCAAAAACACGTACACAAAGAATCTCATCCTAATCTCCCATAATTTTCTAAAACTCCCCACAAAAAGCTCAATCCAAATCTCTATAGGGCTTCGCCCCCTCTCTCTAAAACTCTAACCGGCAAGAGACTAACTGGCTCTTCTCTTTGCGACAGGGGTGGGTTTCAAAATCCCACCCCAAGCTACATCCATCCACCACAAGGTTCATCCAACAGGAATCATCCGTCTAGAATAAATCCTACTCTAATACTAACTAAACTCCCACTTTACTCATAGTAAACCGGGATTTAAGTCCTCAACACTAGAACTTGGACTTTTAGTTACAAAGAATTGTCCAAATTTTACAATGATAATCTAAAAAATACCCTACTAAAATAATAGACGAAACCGTACAAACACTAAAAATCCCACGGTTAAATAGTTAGAAAATGCTACGCAGCTAAAATTACTCAGACAAATATAAATAATAAAAAAGGCCAACTAAAACCAAAGGAGAGTGCACACAACACGCCAAAATGTCTGATCAGCTAAAATGCTACACTTAAACAAAGAAATGATAGAAAAGAATTAAAAACCTCACGGTAAAGGTTTACCATGAGAGTGGACCGTCTCGACGGTTCACACATTTTTTTATGGATTTTTATTTTGAATGTGCTTTAGAATGCAATTTTGCAGGGAGTATTCTTTTTGAAAATTCAAATATAGAATCAAACATGGACTATATTTACATTCAAATTTTGATCATAAATTGATCAAACTGTTATTAGAATGGGAGTTTGATACTCAAAATGTTCACGATAAAATCATTTTGACAAACCAAAATTTTATTTTATAGGTAATAGAGTTATACGTAAAATTAGTGAGTTTGCACATACTACACCATACTACTTTCAAAAAGACACACAGCCTAAACCAAGAAAGAGACCTTACAAAGGCCCTCTCAGATGCCTTGAAACATACATCACTAAACACGACCGTGAAAACAACTTAGAAATAATGGCACAACAATTCCCCAACATTAGCTAATGGACAATGAACCCGTCATAGATAATGAAATATCCAATAATTTTTTATCTAACCCTGGAATAACAAATTCACAAAAAACAAGCCTATTAAAATTCCGTACTGGACAATACATGGGCAATGCTAGAGAACAACTATTTTTTGGCATAGAAAGGTTTTCATCATTTACATGTTCGATTTGCAACTCCTTTGATGCAAATACATGGCTCCATGTACTCTTAAAATGTAACCAACACCACATACATGTCCTTAGAACCAAAAGACATAACAAAGTAGTATGAGAACTTAAAAAACTAATTTTATCATCACAAAAATCAAGATGCTACACCCTCATGAATGCAGGGACATTTAACAACAATCCACAAGAAAATATAGTTCTTCCATGGTTCCTACCTTGAACATGTGAACAACAAAGATGCCACCGTAACGCCAGATTCAAACCCAATCTACTATGTATTAAAGAACTTCTACACCAAAGTGCTCCACCACTAAACCCAAAAGACCATCTCACAGTACAATTTATTGAATTCACCTATGTTAATGACAAATTCTCACAAGATGCAATAGAAAATAAACTCCAAAAATATTAACCATTAATTAATAGCATCATTCACCAAGGGTGGAAAATAGACCCATTCATAGTCATCTTGGTTGGAGCTAGAGAAACTACGCACGCTCCCTCAATGAAACAACTCGAAACAAAATTTAAACTCTCTGAAACCTCCATTAAACACAAATTCAAAGTAACAAACACTATTGCTATACAATATGTCGGATCAATCCTCCTACATAAAAGACAAATAGAAAATAACCAATCAATACCAATAGAACAAAAAGAGGGGGTAGTGGTGAAGACCACTATTTATTTTTAACAGTTAGCACAATGTCACCACTTGTCTCAGGAGGGTGGGTAGGGGCCAATTAGTTGGTATAACTTTCATGCCTATGATAAACTCACTAGCAGCACCAAGTCATGTATATCACACTATTGCTCAAACAAACCCAACAGGAATCGAACCCGGACCACATAGTTTGATACATAGCCCTTCACCAACTAACCGCAGAACTCATGACTTGGCGATCTTATAGCATACCAAAAACCAACTTATAATCAAACAGTTACCCAACCAACAACTTACTACTAGAAAATCGTATGACTGTTGTCGTGATGCAAATTTTTACATCATATAAAATATTGTTAAAAGTTGTTATTATGATGGTTTGATATGACCTCATCAGGAATTTCGGACCCCACTGATTTCGCACGATTTCAGTGCGTTTATCGTTGAACACTGATTCCGCACGTCATACGTGCATTTAGAAGTGTCGTTATGGTACGGAAGTGACATGCATTACTAGGATGTCGATGTAGTGTCTTTTCAATGATTATGAAAAAAATGTTGTTTTCGCACGAAAGTCGTGCTTGATGGAATCCGTGCGTTAATCGTGTATCTACATTACATGGCTAATAAGACACGGATAACATGCGGTTTTAGTTAATGCGGATTTAGTGTTGTATATGTATCATATTAACGTCTTTTATTATATCCGTGCGATTTCAGTATCTATTATAATGCACATTATTGTCGTACAACATCCGTGTAGTTATCGTACAAATTTTCAATTTGAGAATGAGTGACTTATATTTCTCGACGTCACTCGCGTTCAAGGATGTGTTTTTGCACTACAGTAGCATATCATACTTCTCGACAAAAAAAGTTTATAGTGTTTTAAAAATATTGATTTATTGATGAAATATAATAAATAGAGAAAATACCAAAAATATTTTAATATTCTCTTTTGGAATCTTTTGGAATCTTTCAAAATTGTTTATATTATTTTGAAATATTTTGGAATATTCCAATAATTTTTTAAAATTATCTTTACGGTCTAATTTCCCAAAACATTTTTAGATCTTCATTTATAGAATTTAGAAGCAATGAACATTAAAATTTCAATGAAATTACATTTTATATTTTTAGAATTCAAATTTGGTATTATTGGTTATCATTGTACTTTTCATCATGGGAGAAAAAAAATCGTACAGAAAAGGACAACATTACTTTTTCAAAATAGTAAAATTTGTAACACGAGACAATGTAGAGGTGTTGTTTTTTTGAAAGTTTCCCTAGGCAGAGTTTAACTTGGATTGGCACGATTCAAATTGGGTTTGAAAGCATACTTGATTTCCTATTAGAAAATAATTATAATTTAATTTAATTTTTAATTTTTTTAGTCTCGGGCAACTCATAAGGGGGCATCGACCAAAACATGATCTCTCGAAGCATTGCAAGTTAAATTGAGTTTAAAATCAGACTTCTTTGAACTCAATTTGAGCAACTTTTCAAAAAATAAAATTGCAAGAGCTTTTAATTGCTTGCTACAACATTCAAACCATTGAATTTTTTTTCTGGGTATAGAAAAAAGCTTGTATAATGGAGTGCAAGAAAAATTTGGAATAGAAAGAGTTCTTGAGATTGCTAAAAACATCTAAAGTCTACTGAAAATTAAAAAACAGCTAACAGCCTTTAAGATTTTGGCAAAACAAAAAAACAGTTCAAAAAATTTGAATTTTTTTTTAGATATAGAAAAATGCTTGGATGATCTACTGAAAAAAAATTGGAATTTTTTTTTACATCGCAAAAAAGCATCCAAAGTCTACATAAAGAAAGTTAGCTCACAACCACCACGATTTTGGCAAAAAATAAATAAATTCATAATATTCTGAAAAATATCCTAGATAAAGAAAAAGTCCTGCATAATCTAGTGCAAAAAAAAATTTGGAAAAAAAGTTTTTTTCACATTGTTAAAAACATTCAAAGTGAGCTGAAAAAAAAAAAAACAGCTCACAGCAATGATCTGCCATCACGATTTTTGCCCAAAAAAAAAATCAAAATATTCTGAAAAAATTTCAAGACATAGAAAAAGGCCTGCGTGTTGAAGTGCAAAAAGAAAATTTGAAAAAAGAATTAAATATACATGGCAAATAAATTGCCAATGGTTACATTCCTTTATAATTAATAAAAGAATTCAATTGCTTGCATCAAGACTTCTATGTGGTTTAGTGGTTTAGAGTATGGATTGTAATTGGGAGGTCTTGAGTTCGATTCCGGCCACCGGCGGTAGAGCTTGGGAAACCGTGGTGGGCCCCATCGCGGGTTCGGGCAGTGCGGGTAGTCGGTTCGGGCAGCCCGAAATAATGTTCAGGTAGAGAAAAAAAAATTACTTATTTTTTAATGTTTTTTAAAATTTTTTAGTCTTTAATTTTAAATTTTTAAATTTTTTTTTTGATTTTTTAAATTTTTAAATTTTTTTCAATAAAATTATTTTGACCAAATTTAGATATAGAAAGAAAAAAATATCTAGATATAGAAAAGATGATGTCGCACGAAAAACACACTTAATCAGTGTGGCTTTAAACACGATTAAAACACGACATTTGACAACTGTACAGAGTGAAGAATTCGCACGTTTTCAATAGATGTATCAATCGTGTCGAATCAGTACTATATCCGCTTGTACGATCATGATGTCATATCAGTGCAGTTGCGATGAATGACGCAACGATGCAGAATCAGTGCGAAAAAGACACGCACCCATGAAATATCGGAAATCGCACTAAAATCGTGCGAAATCAGTGGGGTCCGAAATTCCTGATGAAAGTCTTTTTATAATTTTTATGAATATTATCAAAAAGAAACTACTTTTTATGTTATGACCTACTACACTTTTATTTTAGTATTATTCAAATTAATGAACTTTAATATCAACATGTTTAAAATTCCCTTAATGTATAAGACTGAGTCTTATGACCTAATAAGATTGAGTCTTATACTTTTCAATGTATAGATTTTAAAATAAATAATTTTTCATCTTCTTCCTCTATTTGCCATTGAAACTCGAGTTGACACTATTGTAGATCTACAATTTTCGATGAGTTCCTTGGAAAAGACTCGTAACTTCAACAAGAGGAGAGATTGTAATTTGAGCTCTCTTCAGCGTTACGTTGAGAAAACAAAGAACAAAAAAATGTACGTGAAGTGAACAAAGGTTGAAGAGGCGGCTCTGAAAATGGGGATCGAGAAACTTGAAGAAGGAAAGTAGAAAGAGATGAAGAGGTCATATTCAGTTTTGAAGAAGAAGACCTAATTACTACTAAAAGATAAAAATAGGAATTTGAAGACGAGGATAAATTAAAACGTAATAATCACTAATGTTTATTACTCATGAGTGCCTCGATATACCTCTTAATGTGGTTTGTTGGGTGCTCGTGAGTCATCTCGGAAAACTTCAGGATTCTTTGGAAGCTTTCTTCCATCACTTCTTTGAAGAGTTGGGGTCCGGATATGTTTGCAAGGCTGTGTCCACTGATCTTAACTGACAAGAGGTTGTTTCTTGCTACATTGTTCTAGCTCTTGCAAACTTTTCCTACTGTGGGAGTGTCCTCATCAAGGGTTAGGATAAAAGGTCTATGACTGGTTAGCATACACGGCCATCACCACTCTAGAATGCATAACTCACCTCCACTTTTATAAACTGTGAAATAGGATCAAAAACAGTGCAGAACGTCCTTGCGGCCCGGACCGCACAAAGTTGCTTAACGATCACACGCAAAGCCATAGCTAAAAAAAATCCAAAACACAAATGCAAAACACACAAGAAGAAAGAAGAAGAAACTCACCTCAAGGCGCGGCACCCTTGACAATGACCGCACCGAAGACAATGACTGCCGTATCATCATATCGAGGTCGTCATGTCTAGTTTTGTTTTCTTTACAAAAAGGTGAGACTTCGAGAAATCCAGTACATCTAATCCTGATTCCTAGACCTGTAAAAAATGTCTGGGGACATGATTGGATACTGTAATTCTGATGAGAGTGCTTATGAACAACCGATCTAAGATTCTGTCTGAGTCTAAGGATGCAGAGGCAGGAGAATGGAGGACCTAGTGGGGATTTAGAGAGAATCTCCGGTCGGTTCTGCATGAGTCCACTTATGAGAAACAGTTTGGCAGGTGCACGAGCATTAGCCGCGGTACTATGCCCGAGGGCATCACTATGAGAAAGCCTTTGGTGCCATCATCGCATCCGTCGCATTCGTCATAGGCGGCGGGACAATTGGGGACTTTAGTTTTAAAGTTTCACCATTCAAATCTTCGTGTTCAACTTCTACTTTCAATTGCCTAACTCTACCGTATGTAATTCTAAATAACGATGGATCACGGTAAGAAGAATCCGATCGAAATATGACCATCGGGATTTACTTCTGTTGCTATCATGAAGATTATACCTTAAAGGAGTTTAAAAAAATCAATACCGTTTCTAATTCTACTATTGAATACCGTTTTCCATCAGCACCGGTTTTAATCAACACCAGATGTAATCAATACCAATTCTAATCAATACCGGTTCTTCTAATACGATTCTTCTCAGACTAAAGGGCAAAAAATGAGCAAAAAGGGTATTTTTCTTAAATCGGAAACGCAGAACAGCATACTAAAAATAGCCATTGGCACATAACCAATGGCAAACGGTCACGAAAACAAATTCTAAATGAGAAACCTTAGACCGTTTTGAAAAGCACTTCCACTAATTAGGAGTTTAAATCCGACAAGTCAACACACAAATAAAAACGACATAATTCCGGTGACTACCGTAAATATCCAATCTTGAGTGCCCGTATAAGAAGGCGGGGAATCGATAGCCTTGCCTCATACCCGACTATTAACCGATGGTCTCCCTAGATCACCACGCACTCAGTACCGAAGCATGGGAGGACCAGAGCCTTTCGCCCGCGGGATTTTCAAGTCCGTTAAGCACGAAAACGTGAGGTGATCACTGGCATCTGGGAGTGCATCCCAGTACCAAATCGGGGCAAGCTCACACAATCCTCACGCTTCCATTCACACTCCCCCACGGGCGGGGAATGTTAGTCTTTGCGAAGTATGTCTCTAACCAATGTGTCAATCTTAAGACCCCCTTAACCAGTTTAATACTCACCAAAGCCTCTTAAATTCATCCACCCCTAATTTTAAACATTGAAATTACGAAGTCGATAAGTTTAAGGATAATAGGAGGTAAATTTTTAATCTTGTTTATTGATTTTGGAGCCTTAAGGACCCTAAAGCGGATAGAGAAAAAACGGGGTTGCACGCACGCAAGGACCAAAAACCCCAAAATTCTTTCTGGGTTGATAAAAAATTAAATACTATTTCAATTATTAAACATATGAACACATTCGGAACCCTTCGCACTCACCGTTGGGGACGCCCAATTTAGGGATAAGCCTACTAGAGACCCGGACCGGTTTCTACATCGAGGTCGTAACCTCTCCTACCCAATTAAATCCTTGTTAGCGAACCCTACTATCAAAAAATAATAAATTTAAAAAAAAAAACAGGATTATAAACTAAGAACAGACCACCAAATACGTAATGGACCGGGATCAGGGCAACCTGTGAGATTAACCTGCAAACACAACCTCTCAAAACCGTTGGGGTATCACTGCCAACGGTCTCAATTTCAGACAACAAAAACGGTCTCGCGGCCCATTAATCCGACCTCACCGTATACAAAAACCTATATAAATGAAAGCAACTACACACAAGTGTAGTTCACCTAACAACGGTGTACAAGCACTTTCGTTTGAGAGGAGACCTCACAAAATAAACACAAGGGAATCTCACTCAAACACTGGACACAATTCTCGTTTGCTCTCACGAGGCTACAACCAAAATCCCATCCTACAAAGCTAAGACGCGATGTATTTAAAAAACACACCCCGAGCGTCAAAAATGAGAAAAAGGCAAATTACTATTAATAATAATCTGCCTTTTACCTTCCCAACCGACTACAAGAGACAAAGGAAAGATTCCTCTTGACGTTCAATTACTCGAACAGTAACACAAGGCCACCCCAAACAACCTCTTACAAAATACAAGTACAAATAAAAATTACACAAGACAAATGGGCATGGCCAAATGGCCAACAAATCCAAACCGTCCTCTGCCTAGTAGGGTCGACTATAAATACCCAACTTCCCGACGAAAAATAGGTTAATTAATACAAAAGCCTCGTCCAATGTGATGTCCCTACAAAACAATCCACCAATAATATAGAAGAAATAAACAATAATTCAAAATCAGTAAAAATTAAATCACAAATCAATACAATAAAATGAAGGTTTTAATAAAACCTTTCAAAGCTTCACCATTTGCCCTCCAAGTCACAAATACTTTAAATAGTAATCTGTCCTAATGCTCAAATTTACCAAGTACCTAGCAAAAATTAAACACTTGACCACAAATTTAAATCCAAATGCACCCACTTCCCGACAGACGCACCAAATATATGAACACTTAAACCGGTTGCCCGGTCAAAATGACGTATAGTTGGTCGAGGGTGGACATGATATTCTTTCAACTTAAGCAAATGTGAGGCAATTTACTAAGCTCAAAATGATAAAAAACAAAGTAATTGGGCCAAAACGAATGTGTGCTTGGAAATTACAGCACACACAAGGGGTTGAATTGATCAATCAACAAACACTAAACCACATCAAACACCTTATTACTCCCCTTAGGCACCACGTGCTATAAAAGGATTCAATTTAGTGAATAAAACCTTCTAATTAGGGTTTTGACACTTAAGTCTAAAAATTACAGTACATTCACAAGTGCTCTAATGAACAACAATAAATGCTAGAACGCTCACAAGTACCTCACCAATCTCCCTTAGGCACCGCGTGCCATAAAAACAGGTTAATTTGGTGAATTAAACCCTTAAATTGGGGTTTGGGCACTCATGGGCAAGAATTACAGCACATAAGTTTTGACTCACAAGGGCATCAAGATTCCATAATTGGGCATTTCCTTGAGCCCTAAACTTTACAAGAAGCACACTTTGCAACTTAAACAATACACTTACAAACTAATTAGGAATTTTGAGATAATTAGGCAGCGTTTCCGCGTCGTGCCCAAAACCTAATTTTATCCCTAAATTTTTAGACTTTCAATGGTGAAATGGCCCGGTGAAATTTGAGGAGCACTTCCGCGCTATAACCTTTACCGGACGAAGTTTCAACCACAACCACACCTATAGCAACAAAATACTCAAAACATCCACAATTGACAACAATCAAATACAATCACACAATGCACACCAATGTTTTTTTAGGCAATTAAAATTACCAATTCAAAGTAATACAATCCTTATGCTAGCCTCTTAATTAACTATAAGCTCATTCAATATAGATCAAGGCCAAAAATGTGCAAAAGAGGAAGGGATTGGCTCCCTCTATAATGTCACACTGAACACCTCAGTAATGTCACCACAAAGGTGACACAAAGAAAATGACGACTGCCTCCTCCGATTCGAGTGCTCGCCGATGTTGGGCTTGTGAATTGTTGTGTCGGCAGACCCTCCGATGCTTAGTCAGCCGCCACTCCTTGGACCTTGGTTGGAATTCAGTGTGTGACATGCTCCTGGAAAGCAGACTTCAAGACACTCCACTTCTACAAATTTCAGCTCCAAACTCCGCGCCAATCAAAAGATATAGCTTACCGAAGTTAGGCTTGTGAATTGTTGTGGCAGCAGACCCTCCGATGCTCAGTCAGCCGCCACTCCTTGATCCTTGGTTGGAATTCAGCGTGTGATACGCCCCTAGAAAACAGACTTCAAGACACTCCATTCCTCTAAATTTCAGCTCCAAACTCTACACCACACCGAAGTTAGGCTTGTGAATTGTTGTGGTAGCAAACCCTTTGATGCTCAGTCAACCGCCCTTGTTGTGGCAAATCTCGCCTTGAAAGATCATGGTGCTCCCTCCCTCCCTACTGTCCTTCTTCAATCTGTCAAGTACCCAACCATGCAACCAAAAACCCACCCTAATCTCACACCAATTCCTCTCTGCAATATTCTAGATCTAGATCTCAAAACTCGCGTCTCTCCTGATCCACAAAACTAGCTCCTAACGGCGTACAAACTAACTAACTGCCTCTCAAGCGACAGGGGTGGAATTGAAAATCCCGCCCTAAAGCTACATCCACCTAAAACCCTTGCTCATCCAAGCGGATTTCATCCACTTAGCCTAATCTCCATCTTATCTTCACAAAACTCCCACTTTGCTCATAGCAAACCGGGAGTTCTAATTTTTCCCCCACTAGTCTACCAAGAAAATAATAAACCCAATTAGCCTAATAGATCAAACTAATAAACTAAAATAATCAACTAAAATAATAAACCCCAAAGAATAGACTAACGAATAGGCTAAAAGGATAGAATAAATAATAGTTTAGAAAGCTAGAATAAAATGATAGGATAAAATAATAGAATAAAGTAATAGACCAAAAAAATAGACTAAATGGATAACCTAGAATAATAGGCTAAATTAGTGAACTAAAATAGTAGACTAAATAATAGACTAAAATAATAGAATAAATAATAGAATAAATAATAGAATAAATAGTAGACCGAAATAATAGGCTAAAACAATAGACAAATATTAGACTAAAATAATAATAGACTAAAATAAACTAATAGAATGGACTAATAAATTAGACTAAAAGAATGAACTAGAATAATAGGCCAAAATAATAGATCAACACAATAGAATAAAATAATAGGCCAAATGGTCCAAACACCAAAAATCCCATGGTTAAATGGTTAGAAATCAATAAACTACTACAAATACTTAAACAAAAAGATAAAATAGAAATGGCTGGTCAAAAACCAAATCAAACAACACTCCAAGCGGGAAATTGTCTAATCGGCTAAAATGCCGTGTTTAGACAAACAAATAATGCAAAATAAATCAAAACCTTTGCGATAAAGGTTTACCGCTAAAGTAGACCGTCTCGACGGTTCACATAACTTTAAGCAATGAAGCAGTTGTTAGAGACGTAGTATAGAAGCGTCAGAGTCTTGTTGAAAAACAATCGTTGAGTAGAAGAAACGCTTATAGCGAAACCCTGAGGGAGTTGTGTGACGAGGGAGGAATTTTGCTGCTACAGCTGTGAAGCATTGAAGACTATTGCGTAAAGCTTTGAACCTGTGGTGAGAAATTTTTAAACTGCTCGATGTGGGTGGAAAAACTATGTTTTGTTGTTGATAGCTGATTGTTTGGTTCTTGGTTTAACCAATTTTGTGATAGCAACACACTGTAAACATTTGGATGCTTGAAGTTTGAATTGAGAAGCCCTTAAAGCTGGAGTAATATGGACATTATGCTTCAAGCAATTTTAAGAACGGGAAAAAGAAAATTATTGATATTTTTGAATACGCAAGAACAAATGAGAAAACATGATTGTACCTATTTAAAACAGTTAAACAAGACAAAGCTTGAAGCAATTATAAAGATGGTGAGGTTTAACCGAGTTAGTAATTAGGCGAGTGCTGTAAGCAAGGATAATTGTTTTGAATGTTTCTGAGTGCATTCAATTGAATGACTATTTGTGTTAATGAGTGATAAACTAAAAGTTGGAAGTCAGGCTTTGTAAGCACATCTAAAATGAATTGCTTAAAGCAATGAAGAAGGATACCAGTATGCTAAAAACAGTGATAACATAAGAGAGTTGAATACAAAACAAATAATAAAATAGATAGATATAAACTATTTTGCTTTGAGCTGATTAAGAGTGTTATGTAAGAGAGATCTGTTATAAACAATGAAAAGTAAAGAAGAAGCTTGAAGCATGATAGAACATAAATAAGATTAGTAGAGAAACTAAGACAAGGAATATATAGATGAAGTTTTTAAGCAGTTACCTTTAGTTATGTCTGAGTCTTCAAAATGAAATAAGGAGAATAAGAGCTTAAAGCCGAGTGAATGTAAGCCATTGAGCGTTATAAAATTGTTTCATAGTAAACTTAATATAGGCTAAAATAAACTGATTAAGCTTAATAACATGTCAAAGGAAGTTAAGAGCGATATCTGTCAAACAAAATTTAAGTTTATAGATGAGAGATTTAAGAAGCCATAAGCTGGGTGTATAAGAATATTACAGATGACAAAGAGATAAGTTTAATAAAAATGAAAATAATCAATACAGAATAGTAATAATAGTTTTAATCAAAGAAAGAAAAAAATATGAGAAGATAGTTGATTGTAAACGGAACCTGCTGAAAGCTAATGAAGTAATGGAGTAAAGCTTGAAGCCATATAATAAAAGAAGAATGATGATTGATACGCGCTGTAATGTTGAAGATTATTACCTACCTTAATAATAGTTTCAAAGAGAGATTAAGATTAATTAATTACCTCAGTAATTAACTATAAATGAGAGATTTATAAGTTTTAGAATTTATTAAGAACTTGAGGAGTGTCAATCAATGATTAACTGCTGTAAGCAAGTATAATTAGTTTTATGCAACGTCTGCTAAGAGAGTTAAGAATGCTTAGAGCGTAAAGCCATGATTATGTTTGATTTGTCGGAGAGAATAACAGATCACAAATGAGAGAGTACTGTTTTTAGTTATGAGTGAAGTTAGGTGCAAACAAATTGCTTAAAGCGAGAAGTTTGAAGGCCTGATGAGCAATTTTGTAAGAACAAATTAATGTCATACATAAATCAAATTAATATCATACATAAATCAAATTAATATTCCTAGTTTAATTAGTTTTACTTGAAAAAAAAAAAAAAAAAAAAAAAAACCCATAATAATAAAAAATAAAAATAAAAATAAAACAAAAAATAGAAGGGCTTAAAGCTGAGTGAACAGAATATATCTCTTAAGAGTCGATTTGTTATTTTGAAATTAGTTTATACATTAGTTTTATCCAGTTATTGAGAGCTTTTAAGCAATAGAATAAATATAGTTAGAGGTTAAACCATAGTCTGTTTTAATGAATGCTTTCCAAGCTGAATGATGGCTTAAAATGAAATTGCTTAAAGCTACACTTATTTGCTGCTCGAAGCTAGCAATCTACAAATGTATATAAGGCAATATATTGAAGGACGCACAGCTTAAAGCGTTAATATGGAGACTTAATGTATATACAATTCCAGTAGAGCTGCGTAAAGCAAATGATGCTGTTAGCAAATGGCTTGAAGCTTCTATTATGGTTATGTTTCAGAATCAAGTAAAAAATGGCTAAACCAACAGTGAAGGAGTTGCCTCCTACTCACTTCCGACAGCGTTTAGGCCCTTACAAGGCACCCTTGACAGCTGCCGGAGTTTGGAATTTCATCATCCATCAGCGTTCTACGACGGCTTATCGAGATGATATCGTCTATGCTTTTGTGCACTCTGCATCGCGGGATTGCAATCGATTCACTGTGGAGATTCAAGGCCACATTTTATTGATTACCAATGAGCTGTTGGCTGCGGTTTACAATATTCCTGGGGTCGGTACTGCTACTTCCTTGAAAAATGTGAAGGAACCAAGCAAGAAAGCTTAGAATAGTATCTTCCCAAAGGGTAAGGCAGAGCATTACAATCCGGAGACCAAGACATGGAACTTCATGGAATCCAATGAGCCTTGGAATGACTGGTTTTCTTTCGTGAATACTCACTTCTGTTTGGAGAGGCACCCGTTGGC
Organism: Pohlia nutans; assembly: GCA_022496805.1. Classification (NCBI taxonomy): domain Eukaryota; kingdom Viridiplantae; phylum Streptophyta; class Bryopsida; order Bryales; family Mniaceae; genus Pohlia; species Pohlia nutans. Next base: position 5,486,456 of record CM040105.1, read on the forward strand.
CCGGGGGGGGGGTCACTTAGAATTTTTTACCAAACAACGTGTGGCATAATGTAGGGAGGTATTAAATCATGGTGTCTAAAAATTAGAAAAAACTTTGAGGTAATATAGGGTGTACAAATCAATGGACACTCGATTATAAGTAAGATACATTGGTAAATAATGTGTTATATTTATAGATTTTTTTTCTAAGATACCCTAAAGGATAAGGATATAACTACAAAATTATTTTTAGGGTCAATTATTGCACTGTGGACTTGCTTGGATGGATGAAAAATTTCCTGTAACGGTTGACCATTATGGATGAATATGAAGATGAAAATATTTGCACGGGGCAAACGGGTCAGGTCGTCTCTCTTGCTGCACATGGGCCTCACTTTCTAGGGTTTTGGTTTGTTCACAGCGGTTTGGTTTCAAGGTGCTCACAGCTTGTAGTTTTGGTGAGAGGGTTTGCGTGCATAGCGCCTTGGTGTTTCTTGGAGGTGGTTTCACATGCATAGCGCCTTGGGTTTTCTTGGACGTTTCACGTGCATAGCGCCTTGGGGTTTAGAGTTATTTGACGGAGGATAGTTGCGCCTTGGGGTTTCAGAGCTGCGCCTTGGGGTTTCTTCAGTGTGGGGTTCTGTGGGGTTTACAAAACCTGTTGAGGTTTTAGGTTGATGGCAGCGCCGAGGGAGAGACACATTAAGTTGTGGACCCTTGAGGACGAGGATGCGGATCCAGAGTATTTTGGGAAGGTGAAAGTTGGGGACGGCCAATCGTATGCCTCGTTAAGAGAGAGGCTAGAGGCCGCCAATGTGTTGGACTGGCCGTTCGAGTTCTGGGATGTTGAAGACAATTGCAGAATACGGAAGAAGATTGAAGCACTCAACGACATTTTGGAGGAAGTGCATGTCATACCCGTAGGCTGCGGCAACCCTCTTCCAGCCAAGCGCCGGAGATTGGAGGCTGAAACGCGTGCAGATCTAGAGTATGTGGTGGAGTCAGGTAGCAGATCTGGAGCCCTAGATGCTATAGGGTGGAATGCTGCAGTTGAAGTATCGGCCGATCCTCTAGGCTCCTCTAGGGTTAGCGACGAAGGTAATGGCAGTGAAGAAAGTGAGGTATGTTGGAAATCTGATTTAATCGCAAAGGACATCATGGACCGATACCTAAGGTAGGCTGAAAGATTGAGGAAAGATTTGAAAGATGTGTAACTAGAAGACAATGAATGGGTGTTGAAATCATGGGATCAAGACGGTGTGGAGATCGTCAAAGTTTTTTGTTTGGAATGGCGTAAAGAATGTGGTGGTGATAGCGGAAGTCATAGCAATAGGGTGATTGCAAGCTACGGTCACCCACATTTTTTGTCGCAGTGTAAGCATTGCTGCACTTTTTCAATCTTTGGAAAATCATCAATAAATATTGGGATGGAATTTTGTGACGAAACAAATTGCATTGTTTCTAGAATTCTAAAGTTTGGATGTCTACTACAAAAAAGTTTGCAAAATTTCAATCTCTCTATCCAAATTAAGCATTTCTACTTGGATTTGGTAGCGTGTCGCTTGTCAAAAGTGCACCTATTTTATGGGAAATGCTAGAAGGGGGTCAAATTTGAACTTCACAAATTATAGGAACATAACACAAGTATGTACAAAGCTACCATATTTTATTATTTTTGGTATCACACTTACTTATTTTTTAATTAATTGTTTCATAATGTTTTTGTTTTTAAGATTTTCGTGCAGTTAAAACTTTTTTTTTTGAATGTTTTTTTTTTAAAATGAAATAATGATCCAATTTTAGAGGTGGGATATAAAATGCATTTTTCATAAAACCTAGCTATGGATGTTATGTAAAAAAGGCTCTAATTACCCCTACTCGGTAAAAAACAAAAAAGGCTGTGGAATAAAGCACAAAGTCTTGAAATTAACTTAACAATTGCTAAAGTGAAAGTATTAGCATAAACCCTATTTGGGATGGTGAAATTTTTGATCTAATTGAAAGTTGAGAGGTGCGCATTACAACGCTAGTGCATGAGCTACACGGCCTTTAGCTGCACAAGCTGCACTCTCCATTTGGTAGACCGTAGCTTGCAATCACCCAATACTACTGTTGCTAAGTTGTTTTCAAATTTCAAGTCCAGCCACCTTGCAAGTACCCAACATATAAAAAATTGGTGCCGAAAACTCAATGTGAATTTTCTTGATCACCCCGCCTCCGTTGCAACAAAGGGAAAATCAATGCCCTTATCTCCATCTAGACACAAGGAGTTAATCATGGAGGGTGTTTCAATAATGGAAGAGGTGAATTTGGGGCTGGATGTTGGTGTCCTGCCCTTTACAGTTGTGGGGAACGTTGAAACCCCAAACCCTAAAAGTTTTTGGTTTAAAGTAAAATGTCCCTATTGCAAGGAGTTGTTGAATCTGTGCCCTCCTAAGAGGAATTTGGAGGCAAATTTGCGCAATCACTTAGGAGGTTCAAAGTACATGATGGCGGTTGATGAAGCCGAAAATCTGCTGTCAAAATCTACTGCCTTGCTTACGGGGAGGCGTGGGAGGCCAAGTAGGTCATCAAGCACCAGTGCCCATTTAATTCTTGGTTCAATGGTGCTTCAAGGGGCAGCAAGGAAGGTATGTGTTTAACTGAAGGTCTAGATGTGAATGTTGTGAAGGGTTTAATGTGTTGGGGCTTTCGGGGATCCCATTGTTTGTACAATGGATTGTCATATGCAGTAAGAGGCTTGCTAGAGGATAAAATGTCTGGTGTTGTTTGGTTTAGTGAACCACATCTTCGCGCGTCTCTAATTGTGGGTGGGCATGTACTAGAGGTTAGTGGCGCGTTTCGACATAGCGAATGTGCTAGATTTTGTACTAATGGAAAAGGGTTTCTGGACCTTACATGCTCGATGTGCGCTCAGATACCACAAGAAAATGATCTCAAGAAGAGGGTGCTCAGAGAGGATCGTGCAATCGATAAAAGGGGCACTAGGACTACTTCCGGTGATAGGAGAGTTGGGTACTTGACTGTTGCTGAGCTTGTTCGTCATGGCAGAGACATGAGGAAGAAGTTGAGGTTAGAAAAACTGAACCACTGGTCTGCAAGAGCTAGGATAGTGCAATTGAAGGTAAAGCGGCCAACTCTAAAGGAGATGGCAAAAGAGTCATCTTCTAAACAAAATTTGCTAAAGTTTTGTAATAATATTTTGAATGCTCATAGAACTGGTGCCTTCGGAGGTAGACCTGCTTTATGGGACGTTATGAAAGATGTCGCCCAAAACTTGAACCGTGACAATCGAGGGAATCGGTATAGCGACAATACTAAATCCTTTACTCAGGTAATGAAGGTATACGGAGGTAAAAGAATGTGTGACGTGTTTAGCTTGAATTATTTTGGACCTAATTACAATACTATAAAGAGGGATCACAAAAAAGGTGTACAATTCATACTTGGTGAGCACTCTGAAATTTTTGCAGCTGTTGCAGAGATTTATAAAAACGCGAAAATAGCGCATGGTATTACCGGACCAGTTCCTATAATACTCGCTGAGGACGAGACCAAAGTTAGGGGCCGAGTTGCTTATGAGCCTAAATGGGACACTTTAGCAGGTTTTTGTGGACCAAATGAGGATCATGTTTGTGTTTCTAGTTTCAAGCCTCTTCTTGGATCTGGAGAAGAGGGATACAATAACATTCTTGACTCGTTCAGATTAATCGTTTTTATAGCTGACCACCATGGACTGAAGCAGGAAGACGTTGATCGCAAGGACAGGCAGAACTGGGCTTCGGCCCAAAGAATATGTCAATCCAAGGTTAGATATTGTTTGAAACTCTTACGTGAGTCCCCAGATGTTAACAGAGAACGCACGCTAGGTACTGAGACATACCTTCAGATTTGTGCAGAGTACATTGATAATTTTTGTTCACAGACTGTAGATTTGCGAGGTAGACTTGTGCTGGCATCAAAGGTATGTTTTTTCTTCCGCTTGTGGAAATTGTGGCTGAAACACGGTGATCACTCTATCCTTGGGAATTCTAAGCAAATGGTAGAAGCTCAGCACTTTGTGAGTCAACAATGCTTTATAGATATTCAATTGTCTTGTAGTTTTGTTATGCTACTAATCTGTCATTTTAGGGATCGGCATGCACACCTCCCTGTACCATTACACTTGACAGGTAGTAATTCTTGTGAGATTTTTTTCTCAAAGATCGGTGGGATGAATGGTCAAGAACGAGCGTACAATTTCCACGAACTTGTGAACACTGCCAATACTCTAAACCAGTTGTCGGCCATCGAGTATGGCGAAAACGGTCTGAAATTCAATAAGGTCCACAACAAGATGGAGAATATATGGGCAAAGCTGCATCCATTAATGGAGGATGAAACTCCATGTAATGTAGGTGACTACAGCAAGATACCTACAAATGCAGAAGTGGTGGATGCGTTGCAGGAAGGTTTGTCTTGGCACAGCGGACATTGAGAGAGCTCAACATGGCACCCACTGTGCATGCAACAGCTACAAGGAAGGTATGGTTCAATAAACCATGGCTTATTGAAAAGGTGGACCCTAAATTCATGGCCTACACTCCTGCTGCCAGACCAGTGCGTGGTGAAGACGGCGACGGTGAAGTGATGAGGGAGATAGTTGCAGCGTCTTCATCATCAGCTGAAGAGAGTTCTATACCACAGGCAGTAGGGGAGGAGCTAGAAGATGAGATCATAGACGATGGTCTAGATCCACAAGCCGTCGTTGAGGACGAGACCCAGGATGCCCTTGCTGATGTCATGAATGTCCACGAAATCCAAGTTTCATCACGTGTTGCGCCGCCCAAAGTGCTCCCGGTCGTTGAGTATGGTGGTCATACGATTTTTAAATCAACTCTAGTCTCGCAATTGAATGGGAATCCATTCCTTTCGAAGGACCGCTTGACGAGAGTTAAACACTCAATGTATTTTAACAACCATGACGATTATATCACGGCGCTGCTTCATCAAGCACCTGTCTTCTTGGACTTGGATCAGATTGTGGCATTTATTTGGTCCAACGCTCAAGCACAACAAGAGCATCGACAGTAAAAGCTGTGGCAAAACGAAAGAGAGGACGGCAAAGTTCTGCCTCACAGAGCGGGAGCCCAAACAATATATTACAAGGTGCAGATCAGGGATCATGGTGGATCGGGCGCGTGCAAAAGATGCAGAGGAAAGTAGAGACGACACAATGGGGTCTACTTTGACATCCAATAGATTTGCTTGACCGCACGGAAACAACAGGAAAGAAGAACACCACCCCATGGTCTCTTCAAGTTATGTTGCAATATTTTAGTAAGGTTGCAGGCTTGAAGAAGTTTAAATATGACCATAGTGATACTAAATGGATAGATGTTGAATCTATAATAACTACGGTTACACTTTCATTCAATCCAATTAGTTCTATGTACACACTGAACCATGAGGATGCTGATGCTTTGAACAAGTTCGTTGCAGAACGACATTGAATGTAATCGCCCTAAACCCACTAAGGAGGATTCCTGGTTATTTGTGGCCACTTCTTCCCCACTCCTTTAGATTTGAATGTTTTCTCATTTTGCTTTTTACTATTTTTGAGTTTCAATTTACGGTTGTTGAAGTTCGTTCTCTTCTAATGCATTGTTGCAATTGCAGGGCTTTACCTTGTCCATTGTAGGATATGATCCCATGTGTATTGCAGGGTTTGGCAACGCCTGGAGATCCGTGGGATAACTTTGAGGTGGAGGTGTGTTACCGGACCATGACACGGCTGCCACGGGGGACAAGGAGATAGCAGACGGTGGAACTGGCAGTACTTTGCTTAGATTACGGATTAGGTTAAGTATAAGAGTAGTATGCGGTAGTGACGAGACACTCTTGGTTTTTTGAGACTTATGAGTATTTTGTTATGCTCTGGTTTTGATGTACCAGGAAGTCATTCCTTGCTTATTCCATGTTAAACCTGGATTCCATGGTTATGAGTTTATGTAATACATGGGTTCTTTTCCTTTGTTTAGCATATTGCTGTGGACTTAGTCTCTATATTGTATAAGTGGTTCTATTACATCTTGGAATAAACACACATTGACGTCCCCTACCTCTACTATTCTGTCTTTTTTGCTATTTCTTACACTCCAATGCTCGGAAGGCTAGGAAACCATGTTCTCCTTGACAACACTAACACTAACAGCAGTACTTAGATAAAAGGGTCATACTCTAACTACTCATCCTGCCAAGCCGTTCCTGATCGTTGCTCTGTCGCTCATACGTCCTGTCTTTCTATCTGCAAAATACTCACAATCCAAGGAAACCAAGGATGTCTAGGGACTGACACTCACTTAGTTAGTTACTCACGGACCTTCTTCTCTATTTCTTAGCTTTCTCTCACTTTGTCTAACTCGCTAGGAGTCCAAGTACGCCAAAGAAGTCCAGGACCGTATACCAACAGAGATCCAGCGTATCAGTTGCACAGATTAAGTGTATACTCTCCTAGGGTACCAAGGTATGTCTTGGATCTTGGGGTACTAACCACGTCCTAACTTAATCTGACTGCCTAATGGTTACTCCATCTTCCCTTGTCTTCCTTGCTTAGGCAGCTCTGCTGGCCTAAGACTGGTCTCAGTCATCTCCATACATTTACCCAGACTAACAAGGTGTGAATTGGTGCGGGAGCCCCGCCACAATAGCTTCCTCGAGGATAACTTTGTCGTGGCACGCTTCGATCGCAACCTGAAAGTGCTGTCGAAATCTTGGCAGTTGTCATCGCCAATTTCCAACCGTCTCCGTACTGCCCCTTTGTCGGATTTGAGTGATGGAGAATTGGACGGGCTTCGTGACATTCTCTGCAGTGGTTGGGAGCCCTGCGAGGTGCGGGTGATGAAGGGCAGAGAGTGGCGCAACATGCCACTTGTGTGGGTGACTCCCGCAGCCCGTGTGTGATGCGGTTTTTAAATCGTGATTGAGGGTATGGACAACATGCGTTTTTTCCTTCTATTGCTTGTTGGACCCTCTATATTGTATATATTTGGCACTATTGTATGTGTGTTTCAGCTTGTGCGCTAACTCTCGGTTTTGTGCATTGTCATGTAGTGTATAGCGGAGGTAGGAAGAAGGGCAATTTTGTACGGGCAATTTTGTACTTAAAATTGTGTTATGAACACGTACACTAATCTTTTTTTTTTGTTATGATTCTCGATGTTGTGCATGCATGGTTCACTAGACATTCACATTTTTCAACGTGCGAGGTTTAGTGGACATTTACTAATTTGAACTGTTTGAATGCGTTGAATGGTGTAGTGTGTTTCATGGTGTTGGTGTGCTTCATTGTGTTGGTGTGTTGAATGTGTTTACTATCTCATGAAGATGAAACGTTTTTGTCTCAAATATTTGAAGTTGGCCTTTCCTACCCCTAGATTTTTTCTTATAACAAAGTAAGGGTCTGAAAAATTGCCCCCCCTATAGGATTGTAAGTAATTGTACGGGGCAAAAAAATACCATGAATTGGAAAATTAGGTAAAGATAGGGACCATTTAATTCATCTTGGTCATCAAAATACCCCCTACAATAATACCCCTTTGCCGCACGTGATATACCAAACCTCCTATGGAGTCACCCCCCCGAGCCCGTTGGAGATGACTCACGATGAGATTCGCATGGCAATAGCTGCCTTGGACGGGATTAAGGTGGATTGGTGTGAATTGCTTCGAGTACATTTACATCGCGAGACAATGCGGGCTAAGACCGACATTGCAGTGAATCAGGCCAAGTGTATGATGACCTTGTTGTTTGAACGAGCTATGAAGAATGATCTAGCAGTTCCGGTTCAACCTATTAGCAATCCTGGAGAGCCTTCTGGGGAGCCACCAGCTGATGATGCTGCACGATTTGTTCGCTTGAAGCGTACTAAACCAACTTCAGAGCTAGTGGTTCCACCTGAGACTTCTACTCATACTCATACAGAGGGTGCTACAAGCAAGAAGGCGAAAACTAGAAGTATGGACTATGGAAGCACTGATGGACTCTGCCACGATGCAGCATATGATATTTGATCTTACCCAAAAACTCCAGAATAATAGTGGAAATTCCTCCAATCAGACTAGTGCCGCAGCCCTTACCAAAGCTTTGAACGACCAGCTGCATCAAACCAAACAAGAAGTTTGGAAATTAATACGTTCCAATTCCAAATTGAATAAAACCATTACAGCCAAAGATCTTGAACTCAAGGTAGAGCCTGCGACAGTGGAGTTGCAATGTGAGCACATCGGTGGTTTAACCAATGAACTTGGACAAAAGGACCAGCTTCTAGCACAGAAGGACTTGGAGCTTGAAGCGCAACGCACTAAGCACAAGGACCAACTGAACCAGCTTAAAGCATCTTACGCTAATGAGGTTACCCGACGACAGAAGGAAGCTTTAAGCGAGATGGAGATCAAGCTACAGTTGGCCCAGGAGCAATTACAGCGTGCTGATCAACACAACCAGCAGGACCAGAAGGAAATACAACGTTTGTCTGTCGAATTAAAGAAGCTCCAGGTGCAGGATAAATTTCAACGGCTACCGCTTCCAGCATTGACTATTTCTCCTTTAAGGACCACTTCTTCTAAGCGTAAAGCAGTCCAACATAAAGGCACCCAGACACCGACTGTTTCTCCTCCCGCGCCAGTGGTGGAACATGTGGTTACCCAGTTAGTATCTATCCCTGAAGAACTTAAGGTGCAACTTTGGGAATGAGAACGTCTTTTACCTCCCTCTAAATCCCTTTTTGATACTTATGAGAGTCAACGGGAATTATTCTTTCTCTTGGAGAGACTAAATCTTTGCCAATTGCTAGCTACAAGCACATTCCAGAAATTATGGTCAGAAGCCGCTGTCACCCATACTCAGCCCTTATTAGCTCAGATCATTGCTCGAGGCCATTTGGTGATAGGAGATTTAGTTCCACTATTACCTCTGGTGGGAGATTTTGAAGCCAAATCTCTTCGATATTACTCTAAGCTTGAAGCTGAACTGCACCAACGGCGGACAGTTCAACCAACTCCTGGAGTCCTGGAGCTCGAGTACCCGCTTTACAGCGTTATTTACCTCAAGTCCGTAATGCTTTAAGCGCAATGTCTTGGGATCAGCTACGACGTTGGCAAATCCTTTTGGATCGCCAGGCGTTGTTCAAAGTAATGATATACAGATGAAAGCAGTCATTGAACATAGTACGCTTCGTCAAGCTATGAGCAATTTCAAGGAGCTGGGGCCCAGCCATTATGTTTCCAATTTTGCTTCAGCGTTAAACCGCATCTATCAAACTGTGGGGCCGCTTTGAGCACATCAGAAACCTCTCACTTATGAGATTCAATCAGAGCTTAAAGCAGATGCAGGCTCTGTTTATACTCCAGTGGAGTCACCGCCTCAAGCGCCTCTGAATACTCTTGGTTTGGACCTAGTGTTTCTGGGTACGTATGATAACTTGTTTGATCACTTAAGTGAAAAACCGATCATTAGCAGGAATTCAAAGCAATTGCGTGGGTTTTAAAAGATTATGGATTATCTTGTGTTCAAGACAAGGCACTAGACAAAGTGATGCGTGAGAAGAGTGATGCCCCCAATTCTACATGGACGGTGCTTCCTCCTCCTCAGGTGTTGGCGGATTCTCGTTACTGTCCATGTGACCGGCGTTATAGATGGGACCCTGCTACAATGATTGACAGCACGGAGTATAATTGGCCGCGTATCCCTAGCCCATTCTACACCCATGAGGATTGCACGAAGGCGTATACTCGATTCTTGGAGGAGCATTGCATGCATTCTGATCCGGTATGTTTTCGTGCGGCCATATTTTCAACAGTCTAACAGTCTTGGCGCAATGGTGTCGGGAGTAGAAGGTATCTTTTGATGCCGATAGCTACTTTGCGGGAAATAAAGAATTTTGGTTCATGATTAAGTTACAGTATCGTAGTACCCGACATGTCCGTTTGCTTGAAGCTATGGCTATTACGAATTTTCACTATAAGAAACCTGTGTTTTTGAAGATGTCCTGTGCAAACACAGGGATGTCCGCTCCGTCACACGAGATGTCAACAGATGTCCGGAAATGTCTATATTTTGCGACAGACATGCTGGCATTAGGGATAAACATGTAGATGTCTGGCGTTTGATGTGGGGATGTCAGGGATGTCGCGCAAGACATCCCACGAGACGTCCAACTACCATGTTGGCAAGGGATTTGGGTTTGACTGTGAGTAAAAACGTGAAAGTTACTGGGATTTTAGGTAAATCGCAGCCCGGCAGTAAAAAAAACAGCAAAAAGGGCAGGGCATGCAAGTGCAAAAGAGAAAACGCTCTACCCTATTGTATAATCATTTCATTTTAGCAATAATACTTGCATTTTGTATACATTAAAATTATGTGATATTAATATTAAATGTCTTGCTTTTGATACATAAGATATTTCCATTCACCAACATTGTATAAAATTGTATACATCGTAGTATTTTATTCTTTTAATAATAAAAAATACATATTTCAGAGTATTTTAATATTTTAATAATAAAATAATCAATATTTTAATATTATTTAATAAAAAATGATTTCTCGAGTATTTTAATATTTTAATATTATTATTAAAATATTATTATAGTATTATATGTGTATTGTACTCAAAACCCGAGATTGAAAATGTAGTATGGTTTTCTGATTTTCTGGAAACTAATAATACGTGGATATAGTATACATTTTATAATTTATGACGCACCATCCACGTGGCATTAGAAATTCCACGTCAGCACAGTTGATCAGGGAGAGGATGTCAGGCGGACGTCAGTGACATCCACACGTTCCAACAGATGTTCCAGCAGACATCCCCGTAGATGTCCATCGGGACATCTATAGGGACATCCGCAACCGGAACAACGGTGCTGTACGTCTAAGACGTCTACAATAATATTGTACGACACGTTGGGCACGTGGATCAATACAACTCCATAACAATTCCATTATACTTTTGGCCTCTACGTGCATTGTCCACAGTGATGGTACTTTCTTGAACCCAGTCCATGCCGCACGATTTCACAACATTTAAAACACCCATGGTAGTATCTATCATGGTACCGTCGACAAGAACTTCCGCTTCCTCCCATACCACCCTTACCAAAACCCGTGTCCTGCTGCAAGCCATGATGTATCCTATGATGGACGCCAATGACTCCTTCAACATCCGAGATGATTTATCCGCAAATGCATGTCCGGATGCTCACCTGCATGCCATTGATGTCCACGCTAACATCTACCACGACATCCGCGCTGATACCTGGAATGTTGTCGTTGACGTCCCCAACGACACAATGGAGGTTGCCCTGGACGTCCACCTTCAGATCCTACCTCATGTCGCTTGAAATGTCTTCTCAGATGTCCACGTGAACGACAGTGATGTCCACCCTAACATTGACCAGGACATCCGCGCGAACAACGGGAACGTTGTTTGGGCATCCGCAATGACATCCAAGTCGATGTCTCGGCAAATGACTACTGGGATGTCCACGTCAATGCCAGTGATGTCCATGGTAACATCAACTAGAACATCCGCAGGAACAAGGGGCACGTGCTGTCGAACATCCCCAATGACATCCACGCTGATGTCTGGGCCACTGTCTACTGTAATGTCCCCATCAACGCCACTGATGTCCGCGCTAATATCTACCAGAATATCCGCGCATACAAGGGGAACGGTGTCTCGGACGTCCCCAATGACATCGAAGCCGACGTCTCAAACAATGTCCGTTTGGATGTACACGTCAACGCCACTGATGTCCGCGCTAACATTTTACAGAACATCCGTGCAAACAAGGGCCACATTCTGTCTGACGTCCCCCATGACATCGAAGTCGATGTCTCTGCACACATCCAAACGGATGTCCACGTGAATGGTACTGATGTCCGCGCTAACATCTAGCAGAACATCCGGGCCCAAAATGGAAACGTTCTCTCGGACGTCTGCAATGACATCCAACCCGACGTCTTGAAAAATGTCTGTGCAGATGTCCACGTCAACGCCACTGATGTCCGCGATAACATCTAACAGAACATCCGCGCGAACAACGGCCACGTTGTGTCGGACGTCCCAAATGACGTCCAAGTCGATGTCTCTACAGACATCCGAACGGATGTCCACGTCAACGCTACTGATGTCCGCGCTAACATCTACTAGAACATCCGGGCGGTTAACGGAAACGTTCTCTCGGACGTTTGCAATGACATCCAACCGGACGTCTTCAGAAATGTCTGTTCAGATGTCCACGTCAACGCCATTGATGTCCGCGCTAACATCTAACAGAACATCCACGCGAACAACGGCCACGTTCTGTCGGACGTCCCGTATGACGTCCAAGCCGATGTCTCTATAGACATCCGAACAGATGTCCACATCAACGCGACTGATGTCCGCGTTAACATCTACCAGAACATCCGGGCGGTTAACGGAAACGTTCTCTCGGACGTCTGCAATGACATCCAACTCGACGTCTTGAAAAATGTCTGTTCAGATGTCCACGTCAACGCCACTGATGTCCGCGCTAACATCTAACAGAACATCCACGCGAACAACGGCCACGTTCTGTCGGACGTCCCGTATGACGTCCAAGCCGATGTCTCTATAGACATCCAAACAAATGTCCATGTCAACGCGACTGATGTCCGCGCTAACATCTACCAGAACATCCGGGAGGTTAACGGAAACGTTCTCTCGGACGTCTGCAATGACATCAAACCCGACGTCTTGAAAAATGTTTGTTTAGATGTGCACGTCAACGCCAGTGATGTCCGCGCTAACATGTAACAGAACATCCGCACATTGAAGGGGAACAATGTCTCGGACGTCCCCAATGACATCCAAGCCGACGTCTCGAGAAAATTCTATTCGGATGTCCACGTCAGCGCCACTGATGTCCGCGTTAACATCGAACACAACATGTGCGCAAACAACGGCCACGTTTTCTCGGACGTCCCAGTAGACATCCAAGCCAATGTCTGGACTATTGTCCGAACGGATGTCCACGTGAATGCCACGAATGTCCGCGCTAACATCTACCACAACATCTGGGCGCAAAACGGACACGTTCTCTCGGACGTCCGCAATTACATCCACGCTGATGTCTTCGGTATTGTCTACTGGGATGTCCACGTCAACACCACTGATGTCCGCGCTCACATATACCATAACATCCGCGCATCCAAGGGCAACGTTGTCTCGGACGTCCGTAATGACGTCGAAGCTGATGTCTTCGCGAATGTCTGTCAAGATGTCGACGTCTACGCCACTGATGTCCACACTAACATGTACCAGACCATCCGCGCGAACAATGGGAACAATGTGTTGGACGTCGTCAACGACATTCTAGATGTTGCGGAGGACGTTGACGTTGACATCAAAAGTGATGTCCCCTACCTGTCTATTGGAATGTCGACATGATTGCCACTTATGTCCATGGTTACATCTGGTAAAACATGCGCACCCACAATAGGAACGTCGTGATTGAAGTCCTGAACGACACTGTAGCGAACGTCCGCAACGTCCATTGTTAGATTCTACAAACATGTCGTTCATGCCTTGTGGCATTCCGTGCGACGTCGGAAATCACTGTCGGCAAGTTCTGCCTACGGTGCTCGATGATCGTAACTTCCACACCTACACTGGTATCCCATATAGTGTTGTTGACGTCCATCTTCATGCTGGCCCAGATGCTGCTCGACAACTATGGTGTCATTTTTATGCTCGGGATGTCTCGCATGATCAACGCGAATGTCCCATTAAACATCCACAATGATGTCTCCGCAAATGTCTGTCTGGATGTCGATGTGAATGTCACTGATGTCCACAGCAACATCGACGAGAACATCTGCACGCGAAACGGGCACATTCTGTCGGACGTCCCCAATGTGTATATAGAATTTCAATTATTATATTTTCTGCAATTATTGGATTAATTAGAAATATTGTCTAACTATACTATGTTTTACTTAATATTGACATCATTTGGCATAGAGGCATTTTACACATATCAAAGAAAATTTGAATATATATAAAATCATTATAGTAATTTATATAAGATTTTATACATAGGAATTGAGTTGAAATTGCAAAATATTAGATATGAAGCACAATATAGAGATTTGCATGGTATGGTTCACAATATTGAGGGAATTCAGAGTTGTGAATTATCATGCCTTTTAGTGCACATTTGCGCACATTGTGCATTTCATTGAAAGAGATAACTTTTAATCCCCTTTAAATAATATTTAGAAATATTACAATGAAAAATGAAATGAACTAACTTTTAAATTTATGTATTTATTAATGATAGAATTAAATCTTAGTTTGTCTAAATGATTTAATCTTGAAGATTTTGAGTATAAAAACTCCCATTCTAATATCACTTTGAACAATATAGTTAAACTTTGAATGTAAATATAGTTCATGTTTGGTTCTATACTTGAAAATTTGAAAATACTCCCACTTGAAATTTTTTGTTATGAAGGAAATTCAAAAATGAAATCCATCAAAAAAGTATTTAAGAAATAGACAACAATTTTCGGTAACATATAATTTAAAATTTAAAATTCAATAATTTGGAAAAGCTTGGAAAAATGTGGAACATATTTCTCTTTAGATATTTGTAAATTGGAAAAATTTATAGCTGAAAATTCCATCCACAACCTTCTTTTCTCTTTCATAATTTCTGTGTGCACTTTTGCACTACACCAAGGCACTAATATTTTACATAAACATTAATTTGGATTGCATGTTTGTTATTTTTTACCTCTTTCTTGGCATTGGTAGAAGACATTACTTAGTTGTAGTAGTTCAATTTTTTTTTAACTTCTACCACCAATTTCTACTTATGAAGTTCTAAAAGATTAAAAAGAAGAGCAAAGTTTTGCATTTTGACAAACAAGTTGGTGAACCATACCATGCAAACACCCATACTCATCATTGAACTGTCATCGTGTTCATTACAATGTTTTATTTTTTTTAAACTTAGGTACTTTCAAAAATTGTGCTTGTATTAGATTTTATTTGATTAGAAACTTGTAAAAATTTCTTTTAACACATTTTTAGACAAGTAAAACATTTTTAAAAAAGCAAGACATCTCAGTAATATGAAGTCTTTAAGTTTATGTGAGTGCAAGATGAATTAAAAAATTACAGTCAATAGCCAACATTGGAACGTTTGGAAGGACATCAATGATGACATCCACTTGTCCATGAAGATGTCTAAAAGACGTCCATAACGTCCATGACGTCCCTGCAACATCTACTGGGATGACTTTCATCGACTGCACTGGATGAACAGAGGCGGCTAGGGTTAGCTGCCGCAGCCATAGTTAGGTCATGAGACCTTTAAGAGGAATTAGAGGTTGCACAAAGCTCATTTTTGCCTTCATTTTTCCAAGAAGTTAGAGTTTAGAGTGTAGAGGTGCTCAAAAGTGTTGCCATTTATTTTTAGAATGATTGTAAACTATAGTAAGAGAATAGAAGTTGTAGAGAGAGCCATGGAACATGCACTGCTTGAGAGATGGGTGTGCAACACTAAAAGGTTTTTCTATTTTTGTCTGAGCGGACAGAAGTGAGGATGCTACGCCGCCTTGGAAGCCTGGCGGCAAGGTCAAGGTCGGGGGGGGGGGCCAACTTGATGAAGAAATCGGTGTTAGTGGATTTCAAAGGCATCCTGTATGACACTATGAAGAAAGTGTTGTTGTAGAAGAAACCCTAAAACTTGTAGTACTTGATTTGTTGTGGAAGAAACCCTAACACTTGTAGTATTTGATTTGTTGTGGAAGAAACCCTAAAACCTACAGTATTTGATTTGTTGAGGATGAAACCCTAAAACTTGTAGTATTTGAATTGTTGTGGAAGAAACCCTAAAACTTATATAATTTGATTTGTTGTGGAAGAAACCCTAAAACCTGCAATATATGATTTGTTGTGGAAGAAACCCTAAAACCTGCAATATATGATTTGTTGTGGAAGAAACCCTAAAACCTGCAATATATGATTTGTTGTGGATGAAACCCTAAAACTTGTAGTATTTGCTCAGCAGCTTGACGACTGCTCAGCAGCATGTTGTTACAGTTTTGATGCACAAGGTATTGTACAAGGAAGTGCAGCTGCTGGCTAAAGACTTGGATCCCAGACACAATTGAGAAGGGCGGTCGCGGCTTGCAAATGAGCGATTACAGGAGTTACAGGAGTTGTCACGCGAAATCTCGTGAAGGACGTCAGCTTAAATGTCACCGAAGACATCATCGGAGATGTCTCCAGAGATGTCAGCAGACGTCCCGGCAGATGTTACCACAGAGGTTTGAGGATGGATGTATGTGCAAAAATCTCTCTTCGTACAGCTGCATCTTCCAAGCATGGTCATGAATCACCAGGTCTGAACCGCCAGCCATTGCAACCATGTGTGCATGATTGTAGGCTTACTGATGTGCTGGTGTTTGCGTTGGTCGCAGGTTGGGAGATGAAAGGAAAGGGACGTAAAAGGGGGATAGAGGAAATTTGGTTTCAGAAAATTGTGAACAAGACACTCATCAATGTTTGTTTTCGTTTGAATCAATTCATCAACAGAAATGAACCAGAACCTCCCGAATTGACGGTAGAGTGTTGGAACGACCTTATCGCAAAGCGAGCAGCACATTTGGCAAAGAAGAAGGCACCTCAGATGCGAGCAATATCCAAGAGAAAGGCATCGAAGTCCGCAATCATGCACAGCCTCCGTGAGGCAGCAATCATGAGGCTGGTATGGTGCTTGTCATGCATGTTGTTGCACTGTTAATGCCTGTGGTGGACGTTACCTTGCAATGCACGCGGTTCACTATTCCACTGATTGAGGATGTCTGGGCAATGTCTCACATGTTCCTTTGGACGTCTGGAAGACGTCTGAGATGTATCAGCCGACATGCTGGACGTCCCCACAACATCCGCACGTTGACAGTAGTTAAGTACTGCAGCAAGAAGCGCGGTTGTAGTTTTGTGAGTGTCTCTCATCCCCTTCGTGTTCGATTCATGAACATCATGTGAATGTGATGTGTGTGCATGGCATTGTCGCAGAGTCTTCGACATCAAAGAGAACCGTTCAAGAGTGAGATCCATGAAGAAGTGGAGAAGGAATACGAACGGCAGTGCGAAGCCACCGATACCGCGGAGCCAGATTTGGAGCAAGATATTGCTAATATGAGCATGAAGATGGATGCCATGGACTCCAAGATGGATGCATCCACTGCGCGGCTGGAGGCAAAGATGGATGCCGCTAACACACGGGTGGAGGCCATGTTCAAGGAACTTCTAACGGCTTGAGCTTCGCAGTCAGCGGCACCGACGGTGGTGGAAGCACAGTTGCATCCGACGGTCACCAACAGCACGCCCGCCGTGTCAAAGAAGAAGCGGCCAGCTTCACCAAACCACGGCGCATCTGGGGTGTCGAATCAAAGCGGCGAGGAGGTGGGGGGAGGAGACGGTACAGAAGAAGCCACCAAACGTGGGCAACAACACGACGCAGAAGAACAGGGGAAAGCCAAGGCAGAGAACGCTGAGAAGGAGGACGAATTGTCGTTGAACATCGACAATGCAGCGGCTGCTGCGGGGACGGACGACATCGTTCACGAAGTGCAGCCGCAGCAGGTACAGACAGCGTAGACACGAAATCCATACAGTAAGTTCGGGTGGCATGATTGTATCGTAGAAATCCAGGACATGTACAGGACGTTAGTGGTAATTCTGGGGAACATCCATGGAAACATCCCAGACGTTTTTGCAGACATCTTCGCAGACATCCTACTACCATGCAGGGGAGCGACAATTAATTTTTCTACTGTCATACACTTTTCGATATGCATGTCCTTTCTGGAAACCAATGGCATGTGTTGTTTACTTCATGTGTAGTATGTACAATTCTATCCTACAATGCATAGTCATAGCAATACGATTATGCAATGTCCAGAAATGAATGTCGATGGAAGTACCATAGCCAATGCTGGAATGCGTGTCCAGGCAGCGATGGACACAGTCTCCAACTCCGCGCTACGGGCGAGGCGAGTACTGCAGTCCGTAAGCACTGACGTTGCATTGAAGGCGGCGAGCTTGTCAAAATCGGCAAACCCCATTGCACCGAAGGGAAGAGGACCATCAAAACCGGAGAAGGCCGATACAGCAAAGGCACCGGGCCTTTCGAAACCCAGGAAGCCCGATGCGAAGGTGGGCACCTCCACGAGAGCGGAGGCGTCCAAGAAGAAATGAATCGACGTGCATGTCAATGGAATCTGGTGAGTGATCACACACGAGTCCCGGATTGAATGTTTGTAATTTTAAGTCCGGTCCAGTTTTCGCAACCGCAGTAGGCATGTTGCAAGTTCAGGTAAGACGCCATGGCGATGACTTGCACATCTGGGCAGACATCAGGAGAAACGATGGTGCATTTCAATTGACATCTCCAATATTCTAGGAAATGTCCAGGGGATGCCACAGATGTCCAAGGGACGCGACAGATGTCTGTTTTGGAACCGCAGTGACAGTACACATGCCGTTGTTCATGGAGCTTGACTCAAAGAAGACATGAGTGTGAGGACTGTCTTCTGCAAAGGACCACGGTTTTGCAACTACAACATTTACTCGGGTATTGAATCGTAAATTTTGGGTACAAAAATGTATTGAACTGTATATTTCGGGTGATTGTGCATGTGCAGACTAGGGGATGGACGGTGTTAGCTGAGATCGAGGCCTACATGTGCACGGACCGCGAGTGCACGGCATTGCAACAATGGCACTGCGTATGTCCATGACGATGTCTCGCAGTGGGGGGCACAGAGTGGAGTGAGGAGCCTGTCAAGGAACGGTAATCTCAAGTAGCAAGTTTATATTGTAGGTTGCAATTTGTGGAGGTGCGATATACGCACGTGCTTTTGTCATATACGTACATGTACGTTTTGTGCACATTCACCACGATGTTTTGCTCACAAATAATGGAGTCATGACTTTGAACTTGAAATTTTCAGTGTATTATGTATATGCAATGCAAATACGGATGTGTGACTTTGAACCCTAAACCCATTGTATCTTCTACGGTGTTACAGACATTGATTCTGACATCCGGCTTGACAGTGCTCGGACGTTCCCAGTGACACAATAGATGTTGGGAGAGACGTCTGGATTAATAATGTGGATGTTCCCATACTAAGGTTTGAATGTTGGTTGAAAGGCGTGCGATGTCCATGACGATGTCTCCATGAACGTGTACGACATCACAGTGCATGTTGGGAGAGACGTCCGACACAACATTGTTGACGTTCGCATGCAAACGTCTGTAATGTCCGGGACAATGTCTCGTAGAACGACTAGAACATCATTGTAGATGTTGGGCGAGACATCTGGCACAACGTCGTAGATGTTTGCATAGTGATGTCTGCATGACGACCGGCTGTCTACGCGGATGTCTTCAATAACGTGTAGAACATCATCCATGTCGTTTAGTGAGACGTCCCACATGACAATCTCGACGTTTGGCATACATCTCGGTGATATCAGTGGACATCCAAACTGATGTCTTCTATGACGTGTACAACATCCTCTTCAACGCAGACGATGTCTACACATTCGGAGAAAGATGTCTCAAGAGATGTCACTCTGATGTCTCAAAAGATGTCACACGGACATCGCACGAGTCAATACAGACATCTCCGCGAACACCGCAGTAACACCAAGGATGTCTGCCAAAACATCACGGACGTCACACGAGACGTCCCAATGAATGTCACAGACGTCCACATCAACGTCACAGAACGCCCCAAACCATGCTGACGGGGCAAGCCACATCATCTTTTGGCGGGTCCACGTCAACTTTTCCCGCCGCCACGTCGGATTTTGGCGGGACCACGTCAACCCTCCACATCACCAAGCGGTCGGATGAAATCCATTCCCACGTGGCTCTGCCCGTAATTCTGCCGCTTATGTGGCGCCTATGTGGCATCCACATGGCACAGCCGATGTCGGGTCAAAAAACGGATGTCTCTCAGACGTCAACAAGCATTTTCTTACATGTCTTAGACGTCTTTTTTTGGGAAATTTCAGGTGACAACCTAGTACACAGGCGCGACATCCTCTAAGACATTTTTGCACGTCATGGCGGACATCTCCAAAAACGCAGGTTTCTTCTAGTGTTTATCACTGGTGTGCATCGGTCTCTGGTCAATGAGTTTGGTGCTACTCGTTATGGACCATGTCAACGATTCTTCCTTTATCAGGACCGCCATAACTATACTGAGCTTAAAGCAGATGAACAACTGTTACTGGGTTTAACCCATGCACGAGATTGGGAGCGAAAGCGTAATCAAGAACAAAGTGGTCGTCGGAATTAATTTTGACAGGGACGTCAAAAGATTAAGTGGAGGGCTATGTGAACATAGAAAATTAGTATGAAACTTGTTTTTTCATTCTTTTAGTGTAAATAGGGTTCTCAATATTCTTAGATTTAGTTGTAGTGTGAACTTCTTTGAAGTTTTTCATGTCAAACCTTAAAGTAGTTTAAAAACGGTTAGGAAGTTAAGTTGGTTAGACAAGTTGTGATTTGAGGAGTTGCTTTGAGCTTGTAGATAGGTATTAAAAGTGTTATGTTTTCCTCTCTCTCTCATTATTTTTGAACTTGGAGCGCTATTAGATGTGAGGTCTAGCTCCAATTTCTTAGTGCAAGCATACTTTGCGTAAATCTATATAAAGACTCTTATTTTGTAATAGAAAGCTTAAAGCAGTTTTACTTGATATAGTTTGTGTGTGTGTTGGTGAAGTTGTGTAAGTCCCAGTGATTGGGCAAATGACTGTGATTTCCTGTGAGAGGAATTATTTGGTTGACAGAGCTTAAAGCTACTTTGTTATATTAGTGCTTAAAGCAATTTTGTGTTTATGTGCTTGAAAGCAATTGAAGTCAGCTTAAAGCAAAGACAGTGAGTGCATGTGCTTAAAGCTATCCAGTGTTTAACTTGCTTAAAGCAATTGTAGTTGTTCTGAAGCAGCGTTTGTGAATGTATGTGTGTTTAAAGCAATTGTTTAAGTCATTGGAGTTTGCATGTATGTAGTTATAGGTTGAACCTGAGTAGGAAATTGATTGAGCTTTGAAGCAATTAGTAGTTGTAACTGCCTAAAGCAACTGTTTAGTATGATCAGAGTGCAATGCCTTTGAGCAATAATTGATGTGAATGAGTGAGTGAGTGCAATAGTAATTGCAATAGTTTTATAAATTCCAAAGTTGAGACCGCTGAGGAAGAGAAACTGTTTGTCAGAGAGCCTGTTGAGTTTTCAAAGCTTAAAGCTAATTGTGGTCTGTTAGTGCTATAAGCAATACTCTGTGTTGATGTACTTCTGATATAAACAAACTAGTCGGGCTTAAAGCAATTGAGTCTCTTGTGTATGTTGAAAGCAACGTGTGCAGGTGGTTAAGAATAGTAAAGACAATGTCCTGATGTTGTAAAGCCTTGAGCAGTTGAATAAAAAGAATGCTATAAGCAAAACAGTACAAGAACTGCATAGAGCAATAGGAGGATCATAATGCTAAAAGCAAATTTATAAGCGTAAAGCTATACAGTTAGAATACATTGCCTGGAGAAAATTAGTAACTGGTTCAATGCTATAAGCAATAATTTAATATTTGACATGTGGTTGAGTGATGAATGAGTGATGCTATAACCAAACTTTGTGAGATTATGCCTTGAGCAAATGCAACAGGAAATTGTTACTTTCGTGCCTTGAGCTATATGTTTTGTAATCCCTTGAGGCTAAAAGCTGCCTTTGTTTATAAGCCAACATACTAGGATAAGACAGGGACTGCATATTTGTATTGTTGCATCCATAAGTCATGGACAGAAATTAGAGATAGGATAAAGAGTGTTTCTTTTACTTGTATCCAATGGGTTAATTTACCTTTGTTCCTTGCAATAATCAAACTACAATAGAAAACTACCTTATAAGTGACCTTAATTACATTACAATAAACTATCTGACCTTCCTCAAACTAAAGAACCTCAGGGTTGTCACTTCGGACGTCCTTGGACCAAAACGCGTCCGATTTGACGTCCGGACGTCCGAATGGCAGCGTCCGAAGAGCCAGACGTAGCGTCCGCTGGGTAAATCCCGATTTACTTTATCCGCTGCCTTTTTTACCCTGGCGGACGGCCTTGCGGACAGCGTAGCGGACGGCCTGGCGCCCGTCCGTCCGGACGGCTGGACAGACGGAGTTTGTGGGCGGACGGCGGAGCGGACGACCGGGCGGGCGGACGGCACGCGGACAACTAGAGGACGGCCAGATCGGTTTAGGAGTTATGAAGGACTAAACCCTCAACACTTCAGGCTGTTCTAAGGTGATTGTAATGGTGGAAAATACAAATTAAAATCTCACTAAGTCACTGGGGCCCTCTTTGTATTAAAAATATAGCGACCTTGTTTAACGGTTTAAAGTAAATCGGGATAAAGTAAAACGGGATAAAGTAAATAGGGATAAAAATAAAACAACAAACATAAAACATAAAAGTAGTTGTATATATTATATTTTGCAAGTAAACAAACATTCATAAAAGGGAACGTCAGCAGAATATTGCCATCTATTCATGTATGTCATACATATCACTATACAAATATATACTTATAAATTTTATTTCATGTCCAAACATCTTCAATTATTGAATAATGAATTATACTAGAATATCTTATAAAAAATACTCTACGAAAATACAGAAATGCTATTGAGTTTTCAATCTACTATGTAATTAGAATCTCCTTTCACCTCTGCTCTGCTACTGTCCTCTGGATCATATGACTCGTCGTCACTGTTAGAGTAATACTCGTTTCCCTTTCTCTCCTTGTATGTTGGTTGGATACTCTTCATTTTGCGCGTGGATCCACTTGCGTCAAGGGGGGTTTTAACTCGCTGTCCTGGCTTTGGCGGAGAAGCAGCAAATGGTTCCATGAGCCTTTTTCGTTTAGCGTTGTCGTTTGCTGTTGGGCCAAATTTCTCTCCACTTGATGATATATGTTTCGGGCCCACAAGTGTCTCCTTCACCGTTCTCTTCTCCATTGGGCGTTGATTGTGCCTTGGGGGCACACCTGAAGGCTTTTTTATTATAGCTACTAATAAAGGCAAATTTCCGTTGCTTTCCGAATTTGCATCCGATTCTCTCAAACGTTTATTCCCTGCTTTGGAAAGGGATACCAATGCCATTGAAGATGCAAGTGGAACTCTGGGTGTTGGTGTTTTAGATTTATCAAATAAGGCTCTAGATGCAAGGGTGGTCCTCTGCATTTGGTCTTCACCACGAGGAGAATCTCTCGATACAAACTTCAACGGACTCTTACTAATTGGACTAAAATCTTCCTCTATGCCTTTCCATTTGGCGTGACCATTGTTCACCATTGTGGCCTTTCGCCCAGGAGAAAGCTCCAACTCAGAATCTTTGGGGTCCTTCAAAACACCCTCATGCACGGAATCAATCCTTGTACCACCATCTTCATCACGTTTGTCCCCCTCTTCTTCACCCAACTCTGGGATTGAATTGTTATCTTCTCTGACATTCACACCAATATGGTCGGCATTTGATGCTTGCATGTGATTGCCCTCCTCTCCATCCTCAACAAACTCGTATACATCGTGGCTTGATCGACCAGATCTTGGTGGAGAGGATTCAGGCCTTTGTCGAGAGAGTCGATCACTCCAATCGTCAAGAGGTTCATCAGCCCAGGAATCATCGTCAGATGCATCATTCCGCACCCAATCGCCTCCATCATCTCCATCTGATTCTTCTGATGCGGAATCCGATTCCTCTGATGATACATTTTCG
Source organism: Pohlia nutans (assembly GCA_022496805.1). Classification (NCBI taxonomy): domain Eukaryota; kingdom Viridiplantae; phylum Streptophyta; class Bryopsida; order Bryales; family Mniaceae; genus Pohlia; species Pohlia nutans. Next base: position 5,510,294 of record CM040105.1, read on the forward strand.
TTGTACCACTTCTTCTTATCTTTTCTCTTTGCCTTTGCGAGGAGCTTCGAATTTGTGTACACGTACACTAAATCTTCAGCCCTCTTTTGTTGGAGGCGATTCCGAGACTTGTTGTGCACGAAAGAATAAGTACTCCAATTGCGTTCGCATAATGACGATGACACAGTTTGGGCTAGGATTCTCCGTGCTATTGGTGCAATGAGCTTTCCGCATGCCCCTTCAAAATCCCACCATGCATGAGGCGAACACTTCTGTTGTTTCGGATCCAACATATTGTGGAAGGACGGTTCCTTGTAACGAAATGCCAAAAACTCTAGCACCACATCCGGATATGTTTCTGGAGAACATAATTTCCCAAGCACACGCTTGCATGCTGTGATGGCATCTAAGTCGTCTGCCAGTTCCTTATCGTGTAGGAAATACGGATTCAAAAGTGCACCCGCATCGTGTAAATCCGTTCTGACCAATGCCCATCGGTCGCGGAAGTGCTTCTCCACATCAATGCTTTCTCCACCGTCAAAGGTAAAGAACTCATCTTTCACACTTCCAATGTGTTTCTCCACATTGCAAAAGATGTGTCGAATTTTGCCCATACCAAGTTCCCCACTGTCAAAATCCCGCAGTGCATACATCAACGGTGCAACCACCTCCTGGAAGTTAGTGCATCGTTGCCAAAAGTGATCGTCCAGTATGTACCTTCTCACATCTCGAGACATAGTGCGCGCTTTAATCTTTTTGTTGTCTCGGAGTGTGACGACATAAGACGTCCACTGTTCGTCCACCCTCGGGGGGTGTAGTGATATGTTGGAGTAGCAATATACGTGCGAACAAATGATAGGGTATTTTAAAAACATGGGAACGAAAAATTATAAATGGACTTAGAGGTAATATAGGGTATCAAAAATGGCATTGGACATCTTTAAAATACTATAGGGTATGGAATAATAGGTAATTTGGAATTATAAGTAATGCAAGCCCCTTTTCTATGAACCCAGAGTAGAAAATTACATAATGATAGCATGTGAAAAAAAAACCAAAAAAACAAGTAATACCCCCCTATAAAATAGTTGTTGTTCGCACCTATATCCTTAACTTTTTAACACACTGACCCCCCCGAGCGTCCACCACAGACTGCTCTAAGGCTTGTCTGACTTCGAGTAATCGATCCACCATCATGAAATTTGATCCAAATCTAGTTTTCCCTGCCAATACTAGGCTGTACTTCTTCTCGTGCTTTCGAAATACTGCAAGAGGCATGTGTCTCTTCTTTATAAACGTCACGATCGTCCGGGCCTTCTTCAACACATGAGTTATCCACTTTGCCTTCGCGATGTCCCCCAGTAAGAGGTTCATTGCATGAACAGCACACCCTTGGAAGTATATGTGGTCATATTTGTTCGTCACGATATCTGCTGCTGCCTTCATGACAGATGCGTTGTCCGTTGCAATTTGCACCACGTTCTGCGATCCAACGTCTTCAATGAACTTCTCTATGATTGACGCTTGATACGCTGCTGTCTTCGAATGTCCCGAAGTATCTACCGATCCAAGAAAATGTTCTCCTACCGTAGACACTATCATTGCATTGAATAACAGTTGGTTTGTGCACGAGCTCCATCCATCAAATGTCAACGTGGCTCCAAACTTGCGAACGCTATCTGCCATTTTACCTTCCAAGACCGCCCCTAGCTCATTCTTGGCTTGCACCAAGAGTTTCTTCCGTAAGTCATTGTAAGAGGGTGGTGTGTACGGTCCCCGGAAATCAGAAGTCTTCCGTATGGCCTCTTTGAAAGTTGAATTTCGTGCTATTGAAAAAGGGATGTTCGCCTCGTAAAAGAACTTTGCCCATATCTTGTCTAACTCCCTTCGTTTCTCTTCGTGAAAACCCTCTAGTATTCATGCTTGTCGCAATGGACGGTTGGCCCTGCCAGATGCGCTGTCACGTCCCGTGGATGGTGGTCCGCTCGCGGTAGTTTCGTTTGTATTAGAACCTGACCTCTGATTTGAAATCTCTTGTGGTGCATCGCGTGACTCTCGATCCATTGATTGCGGTGTGCAAAGCTCCATGATGTCCATATTTCCCGCTCTCGGAGTGCGACATTCATCGGATTGATCTGGATTTGGACGCTTTGGAGGATCTCCTTTGCAATTAAAAAAGAGCCCTTTAACCTGCGATGTAAGTCTCTTGCATATACCTACGCCAGTGTCACGGTTTCCTAATGCGTTCCGGTATCCAAGATGACTCAACATCCTCCCCGCCTTCTTTGCAAAAAGTGATGCACATAATAAGCACTTCACTTTTCCTCCAGCTATATCCACATACCAATCTTCCCAATTGCTTGGCATATTGAAAGGTTCAAAAGGGTTTAGGTTCCGCTACCCAATAGTTTTAAGTGACGACGTGCAATACCTCGTGATCGTGTGACGAAAAAATGTATCATGTATGTCAAATACAGTAGTTATCATATTCCAAACGGAATGTGACAACCGCGCATTCAAACTCGGTAATGGTCAAGCAAGGGATACCAAAAGGTTGCCCAAAGCCCTTGACAACTAGTGAGTTCGAATGCACTCGCCAAAAGAAAACCTAAATGATTTATACTACCATCCGGCGAACTAGCCGTTGAAGTAGCCGTTGAACAAGCGGACTGCACCGGTTGTCTGCTGTGCCGTCTGCCGTCCGCTGTGCCGTCCGATATGCCGTCAAAGCGCGTTGGGCTAGATCGGACGCACTGGAGGGGACGCACCGGATCGGACGGGGTCCATCGGACGGCAGAAACGTACAGACTGCATCGGACGGCAGAAACGGACGGACTGCATCGGACGCACCAGAACGGTGGACGCATTAGGGTTTCGAGTTTAGGGTCGGCCGGACGGCCGCCGACGTCCCATCGGACGGCGATGATCGGACGGACAGTGCGGTCCGGACGACAGATCGGACGGCAGTTTAGGATCGGACGGGCGGACGGCAGGTTCGGACGGACGGGCTGGTTCGGGCGGGAGGACGCGGACGGCACTATAGAAGGCCCGTCCGTCTCCATTTGTCTTCACTTCTCACTCCTAAAATCAGATTGCTGGTAATTCCCTTTGCTGGACTTCCTGGCCTTATTTACCACAGGCGTGAGAGGTCATATACTTACTGTGACCAATCACCGGTTGGTCACAATAAGCATCTTACACACTTTATTCACATTGTAGCGGTATTTTCACACGGACGGGCCATTCACATTGCAGTGGTTTTTTTACCGAGACAGTTCTTTTACATTCTCGCTGGATTTTTACGCATACGGTTGATTCACATTTTCGCGGGATTTACTCAACGTTTAGGGTACACGGTTGATTCACCTCGTCGCGGGACTTTGTCACGGTAACTGCACACGGTTCATTCACACATCGTAAAGCAATGGCCGATGACCAACGTGAGGGTCAGGTTCCCGACCAACCCCACTCTCCGAATGCTAATGCTCGGCCTAGGAAGAACAAACCTAAGGGGGCCCCTCATGCGTTGAATTACGACGTATTGGATGACCCAAATGTTCTAGCCGAACCAGAATGGGAACAATTTAAGGAAGAATATTGGTCTGCCACGACAGCCAGACAATATATCAAACTGTACCACATTGGTAAACTGTGGCCGAGGGAACAATTACCACAGATGTCAAAATCCTTTACTGCCAAACCATGGCTGTGCACTGATGATCATTTCCTTCACCGAGCAGAAGAGGTATGGAGGGCAATGTTTGGGGCTCGTTTGAAGTCAAAAGGAACATTCAACTACAATATATTGGCAATGGTCTATGCGGAACTAAAGTTGGAGCGCAAGGTGGATTGGAGTACTTACCCTGCAACTCGAAAGACTCCAAGTCAGTTGGCAGACGGGCAGCGAGACATTCCTGATTCGTATGATCCGGCGTCTACAAGCACAAAAGAGATGTTGGTCTCTTTAAAGAAACCGGGCACGTCGACTACGAGCAGCTCAGGTCGAGTGGAAGTCAAACGAAAGAAGGCCAAATTACCAGTACTACCCACGCCCGCTTTGGAGAATTTGGATGCAAAGGTGGAAACCGAAGTCAATGCTGAGCGGGAGGAAATAAAAGTCAAAGTTGAATGGGACTTAGAGGACAAATTCGAAGATGTGAAGACTTCCCCGTCTCGATCGATTTCGTGTAAGGAGGGCGAGGAACTGTTGCCGCAAAACCCATCGACGCTAATTCAGGCAACTGCGAAATCAAAAGGGAAACAAAAGTTGAGGTTCGATGCAATTGCCAGGGAGGACCGCGAAGAATAGTATAAGTTTGGACCGAACTGGGTGATGACGGTTCAGGGGGGAAATGTCGGTCAAAGCAATCCAAGTTCCTCGACTCCGAACGAGAAAAGCGCATGTCCGAATGACACGGATACACTAATTCGGGATCCAAATGGACGTTGGGAAAACTGCGATACTTCTTTGTCAAAGATGATGCCTCCTGACGAAATAATGATTTCATACGACCACTTGGCAGAGAAAGTTACCAAGGCGAGCGAAATTGCAGAAGGAGAGCAGTGGGAACTGTCCGACAAGTTCCCTGACTTGGCAAGTGATCTAGGTTTGTTGAAACTTATTTCGAAAAATGTGTACGTGAACTTGGTAAAAGCCATGGACGTAACTACTTTCCTTCATACGTTGGCACCACAGCTTGCACAACATCTCCAATCAATTGAGACAAAATTGGGCCGTTGGGGGCCAGTCATCGAAAAGGCGAAGCGTGTTGATGAGCTCACCAAGAGACTAAAAGAAACAACGGAATGTGCAAAGGGATTTGAGCGGTTGACGGGGGAATCCATAAAGCAACTGCGATCGAGCGCTATACATAACCATTTCAAGACCATGCATCTCCAGTTCATTAATTTTCAGTTGTTAGAAGAGTTAGACAAGTTGCGAGAAGAAACTACAAAGAAAGAAGCATTACCTCAAGAATCCCTCGTCCCATCGGAGCAGATCTCTATTCCATTGAATGCGAACGTTTCAGACGGAGCAGTACTTGAAGAAACTCTTGCCCCATCGGACCAGTTGTCTCATCCATTGGATGCGCAGGTTTTGGACGGAGCAGTACTTGAAGAAAATCTTGCCCCATCGGACCAGTTGTCTCTTCCATTGGATGCGCAGGTTTTAGACGGAGCAGTACTTGAAGAAAATCTTGCCCCATCGGACCAATTGTCTCTTCCATTTGATGCCCATACTTCGGACGAAACAGTGGTTCAAGATACTCTCGCTCCATCGGACCAGTTGCCCCTTCCCTTGGATGCCCAAACTTCAGACGAACGAGTGGTTGAAGATACTCTCGCTCCATCGGACTAGTTGCCCAATCCTTTGGATGCCCAAACTTCCGACGGTGACTTCCACGATCAACAGGATCCTTCGTATTTGGTAAAGCGTCTAGGTGTAGCGGAGGTATTCGTGGAACAAGATAGAATGCAAAAAGAACTTTGGATAGGGCCACCAACTGAAGCGGAAGAAACTAGTAACCCTGAGATTGAGACGTTGAGACAACGATTGATTCAAGCAGAGATTGACAGGGATATAGCGAGGTATGAATTACTATTTTGGAAAGGTACCGGTGAAATGAAGATGCCCAGACCACGTCCTGAGCAAAGCCTGCCTTGGTTGAGTTATGTCCACCAATTAAAGGATGTGGATGAATTGGTCGAGAGGGAGTTGGGTTTGATGTTCGAGTACGAGGACAAAAAAAGTAGGAATCTCGCTTGTCTTCTAGGAATGATGAGGAGGGTGCAAGAACTATTTGATCGACAAGCCGCATTGCCTGGAGCGCGTACACTGACTACGTGTACCACGTGGGGTGATGTTGACTTGATGATGACACGGGCACATGGAATTTCTTGTTCTTTGGAAGCTGGCAACCTGGACTGGGCTTCGGCAATTGAAGAAGGGTGGATGCCATATAACGTGTTTTCCTCGCATTTATTGCAGAAAGAGAAGACGGTGGTTCATACATGTAATCCAACTCCCGACTTTCTGAAAGAGACATGTTGCTTGTGTCAATATGGGTTTGGTCCAGAAGGAGCGATCCAACTGGGACAATGTCAGCATACATTTCATATTAAGTGCATTGCGGAACATTCTTTACACCGCTCTTATTGTCCCCTGTGCAATTCTCCTATACATGTAAGATTCTACGAAATGATGGGCCTTCGCGCCGTTATGCCTTCTGGTCATGAATACAACCAGTGGAACCTTCCTCTAGACCAACTACCGAAGAAGTGTCTAAATTACAAATACTGGGGTCAACCATTGGTATGGGATGTTAACTACGACTGCCACCTCTTGTACCATATGCAAGTAGCAGGGTCTGAGGAAGAAATTTGTATGGAGGTTGACGAACTTTTCTGGATGACCCGAGATTACAACATCGAAGTGCGAGCACGTGCAATTGAGAACGAGGCGGACCGGGAGGTGTTTTGCCGCAACTTTGGGGGACATTGGAGCGTACAGCACAAAAAGTTCTTTCGATTCCCAAAGAATGAAGTAAAAAAGAGAGATGATAACACGTGGTACGAGGCTTTCGGTCATGTCTTGGGAGAAGATCACGCAACGTACGACCGTACGTTGATTGGTAGAGCTCTGGTCCTTTCAAAGTTGGAGGAGGCGGCTAGGCTTCGTGCCACAACGACCGAGGACATGTTCATTGATGAGGATAATTCCTATGCGGATGTTGCAGGTGCATTTGATAGGAGGATCAATGACGTCATCGAAACGTGGCGACGTCATATGTTGGCACCGAACTGGTCAACGACATCTGGAGAAACTGAGCAAATTGTAACTATTGTTGTCGGTCGTGTGGAGAAGTACATGGAGGTTTTTAAGGCAATGTACAAAAAATGAATGAATGTATTCTTTTTTCATAATTTTAAAGTTCTAACTATACAATATTGTCTAGATGAATGTTTGGAATAAATTTCAACCCATTTGCCTTTATGGATTGCAAGATTATAGCCATCAAAGTAAAAGGATTCTTTTTTTGCAACTTGCCCAACAAGGTCATTGGACTTTGATCCATCTTTGTAAAGAATTTGAGTCTATGCAACTTTGAGGTTTATACAACCATTCTATAGGTAGTCATTTTAGTTGTTCATGTGCCAATTGAAAAAAATAGTTGAGGTTTCTAACATACCTAAAATTCTCTTGCAGTGAGAAGATGTCCAAAAAAAAATGACTACACTTGCAAGATTTAAACTTTATTTAGAAATCAAATTTTAATAAATTACAATCTTAAAGTGAATTCAAAACTTTACTACTCTAAATCAATTAGAAAAGACCACCTAAAAAACTCATAACTTCAAATTAGAATTTGATTTACTTGTCCCAAATTTGCTCTAAACATATTTATTTGGTCAATACACTACATATAACACCATGATAATGAAAGCCAATATGTTTTCATGAATCTCAAGATTTTAGTAATCAAAGTGAAGGCAAATGGTTGAAAATTCATTTTTGTAGCTTGCCCAACATCTCACTCCCTCTATTAGCATTGAGCCCGATGCTACTTCTAAAATTTTAGGTCACATAAAATTTGATCATATTGCGCAATGTAAAACAAAGTTATATTTTCACAAAGCTTATGCAAGCTTGTACCTTTGGTAAAAAAATTGAAAAATTCTAATCAAAATTTATTTTGTAGTAACCTATTTATATTTCGAATTGTCTATTGAATGAAAAACGTATTCTTTACGGGTTTATTCAAACTATTATTCAAATTCAACCAAATTTGGATTATTTTCAAATCAAATTGGATGAAATTATACAAATTGAAATTTTTATCATCTGGGTTAATTCGGAATACACACTATTCCAAAACCCGAAGTGAATGATTCGGGAGTCGCCGCACCCGGGATTACCACCAGCTCCAGCGCCCCCCCCCCCCTCGACGTAAATGCAAGCACTATTCACCCATAGGCCCCATATCTGATATTTCCATTTGGGGCACCCTAGAGTATTTTTTGACAATTTTTTATTTGCAAACTTGGAGCCTATGGCTCCAAATTAGTATAAGTGGACCTCCTCGGGAATTATAAATTCTTAGAAGAGGGGGTTATTTTTGAAGGTGGGCCCGTATATGCACAAAATAGAGGAAAGGTTTTGTCCAATTGCATTAACGTGGAGGGGGGATTTAGAGTCCGGGTAGCTCCAGAGTCCAGAGAAAAAATTCCCAATTCTCCCCAATCCACAAGGAGGAAATCTGGTCATATTGATCAATACCTAAATTTGGTTCCGCAAATCTGTTGACAAGAATCTAGAATTCTAATTAGAAATGTCAAAGTGGAGGTGACTATCATGAGTGATTTATCATCCAAGATCAGGGGCTTCGGGTGTGAACGTCTTAACACACGCTGCATTTAATTTAAAAACTCACAGAATAATCTGCTAAAAATTAATAGAAAGTAAAAAATCATCAACCCAATGAACTAGAAAGACTCGAAACCCGCCCGGACGTTAATGAAGAGGACAAAATTTGCCCCCTATTTTGTGCATGTAGGGGTCCACCTTAAAAAATAACACCCTCTTTCAAGGGTTTAAAATTCCCAAGGGGGTCCCCCTAGATCACTTTGGAACCGTAGGCCCCAAATTCGCAAAACAATTTGCCAAAAAATGACCCTAGAGTGCCCAAAATGGAAATTTCAAAAAATGAGACCCATGGGTGAACAATGCTTGCATTAACGTGGGGGGAGGGGGGGGGGGGGGGGGGGGGTGGATTTAGAGTCGGGGAATGAAGTATGACCTACCCGGGCAATAGGCAATTAACTCCTAAATGACAGAGGTCGTAATGGCAAAGAGAAAATGAGAAGCATGATGTTTAGTAATTATCCGTACGGTCAAACTTCCAAAAACGGTTTTAAATACTCATTTAATGAATTTAGAAGCACTTACCCTTTAATATTCACCAAAATTACAATTTATATTTTTAAAATTTGAAATTTGGTATGATTGGTTAAATCTAGACATTCTATTCTAAAATTAAAAAAGGAAATTTTTTCAAAGGAGAGAACATCATTACTTTCTCAAAACAATAAATTTTATAACTCTAGGACAATATTGAGGTCTTTGCTTTTGAAAAATTCCTTAGTGAACCTCAATATTGCAAATGAAATGCATCAAACAACACTAGAACATGATCTCTACCCCCAAATTCGACAAAAAATCAAAAGTTGAAAAATGTCATTTCATGACTATGGGCAGTCAGTGTTGTTTGGGCTGCAACCAGAAAATGTTCGTTTGGTCACTTAGGGGTTAAGTTGAAAAAAAAAAAAAAAAAACATTATAGTGGATAGCCTATAAACCAACGCTATAATATTTAACGCAAATCTAATATTGGTATAATTTAGAAGCTTTCAATAAACACATGTTGGAGATATTGTTGGTTTATAGTACACGTTGGTTATTGAATCATCCACCTTAGTAGGTGGTCTTTGAGCACTAAGGAAGAATGTCAGAACATGGTTCCCAAGGCTCAGATTGGAATCAAGCTAGTGCCAACATAGGCCTTGGGCACCATACTTTGACATTATTATTTGGTGCCCAAAGACCACCCATTCTACTACCGGCCGGTGAAACTCAACTATAATCGAATTGAGTTGAGTTGTATGAAGGTTCCATGCTTTAATTGTAAGCTCCAATGTTATTTATTTATTTGTTATTTTTATTAAATTACTTGGGCAAAATACTCACTAAAATTCTCACTAAAAAGTATCACATATGTAGAGCTAGGAGCTCAACTATCCTTAATAAAAAAAAAGTATTGATAAGTCTCACAACAAGTTGAGTTTGAATGCCGTTTTTGAAACCACATACAATGAATCAAGCCATGAAACAAAATAATGATTCAAGGACAATTATGATTCATTCTCTTATCTAACATAACATTCAATAACCTTCGTGCACTCAACTCATCACCTTGAACCTTCACCTGTCCACTTAGCTACTGATGAAGTATTGTTGGGTGTAGAATATTCTACACCATCTACTGTAGAGCCAAGGCATGCTACTGAATGTTACGAATTGAGCTTTGAAATTCGACCATAATTTAAAAAAAAACACTCAACTCAATTGTTCCCCACACATGCGGGATTGAATCTAAAAACTCAACTTCATTTTTCAACTCAACTGTCTGTGCGGGGGCCTTTGAAGACCGACACTGAAGTGAGAATGAGCAACAGTTCTAGTTATTTTATTCCCGATTTTATTGGCTCTGACCATACTAGAGAAGAGGCATTGTGGGAACACTCATTTTTGGGGCTAAATACCACTGTAGCAAATATATTTCGTCCATGATTCCACTAAAATGCATTCTCGTCCTTCACTTGTTCTAAGGTTGGATGTCCTAAAACCACCACCTCCCCCAATTATGACATGTAGAGTTTTCTTGGACTACCACAGTTTTCTTGAGACTCAAAACCACCAATTTCACTACCGTACCAGGAAGGCAGGGTCGGCACTTTTGTGTCGAATAATTAATAAAAGTTCAAAAAGTGGAGGTCGGCACTTTCAAAAACAATTATTAAAAATTCGGCTATTAATAACTAACATTGAATTTTACTAGCGGCTAAACGTTTTCTTTTGTTTTTTGTCTACGATTTTTGTTGACTTCATTTTTGTTGATTTCGACAAAATACTTGATAAATTTATTTATTTTTTCGGCATTTTTTTGGGGAATTATTTTCTGCCGACCCTGCCTTCCTAGTACGGTATTCAAGTAAACCAATGGCATGCCAAGCATTGCGAAGAAGTAGTTGGTGGTTTTGGGTATCATTATGAGTGAAAATTAGTACCACATGGTGTGAACATGGAAAAACTCAGAAACCTAGAGGTTTGATTTGGGTCACGAAGTCCTTTTCACTTTGAAAATTTGTATCAATTCGAATATTGGGAATTAAATTGCGAAAATTTGTGCATTCCATGAAAAATCTTCTTCCAAATGACTGAAAAATATTTTTCATAAATAACCTTGTTAAAATGGGGCCATATTTCTTAAGTTGGTGATTTTAGGACATCCAACCTTATTCAGGTCAGAGCTTCTCATAGCGTAGCTGCTTGTTTATTTTGGACACGCATTTCGGCAGTCTGTTATTGACAGTTAGGTTCAACTACCGCATCACATGAACAGTGTCGTGATAAGTAGAGTGAGTCAACAGATTTCTAGATACTTTTATTTTCTACTGGGAATATGGAATGTTTATGGACCCAGCAGATAAGCTGATGCCCGGCCTACTCGTCACCGTCGCTGAAAGAAGATGCAAACGGACTAAATTCAGTGAGGGCATCATGTCAATGGCAGACATATGGCCTGTCTGTGTTGGCGAGAACCAGCATATTCAATCGTGCTTATCTTGTTTGGGAAGAGCCCTTTCAAGTGTACCGTAATGGTTATCCGCTTCGGGTAACCGGCGTGAGAAATTTGTACTGTAGGTGAAATATTCAGAATGATGCTATTGGGCTGTCATAAAATTAATTAGATTTAATTTGTGTGTGAATAACAATAAAGTAATAGGAGGTGTCAAACCTCATTTGTACCCTTGAGCGATTAGAGTTAACTGAAAAGAAGTGCATCCAACCTCCCTTTTTGCTCTACTTCTAATCTCTTTATTGAGCTATACTTGGGTTGGATAGTGTCGGATTGTTCCCTTGTGGGCCATGGGCTTGGAGCTTTGGTGGAAGGTGTGGGGAGACAAAGTGAGGAATGGAGAATAATGACGGTGCCTTTGTTTTAAATTGTCTTCCAACGCGTCATAGACTAGTTTTTGGTTTATTTATATTTTAATATGAGTTCAAGAGGAATTCAACAAGAGTTTGCTAAAACTTTCCTCTTTGGGCTGACTTTTCAGTTAAATCTATTATCTCCTCTTGGATTCTTGTCTTCATCCGTTGGAAGATTACGGTTGGTGGTTGTGAATAGTCATGTATAGGGAGAAGCCCTGTCCCGAGGGCCTCCCTGAATGTGAGGACCTGCGGAAGAGGAGCGCTTTGTTCGATGACGACAAGGGTCCTCATATTTAGGGAGGCCTGAAAGGCAGGGCTTCTCCTGGCCTAAGGCCCTTTGAGTTTTTTTTTTTAAATTCTATAATGGGATTATCATTGATCTAGTTACATCTCCAAAGTTGATAAGAACTTCCACTTGCATCTGCGTGGTTTTGAGTTCGAATCATGGCGAGTGCATGCTAGTACCTGTACGGTGGGCAAAATTTTGGGAGGCAACCTCACAGGGTTGACCTCACAGCTTTTTGCCCTCTGAGAAATTGGGAGGGCCTCCCGTGACGTGAGGCCCCCACCAATCATGTACATAAAGAACCTCAGCGGGCCTTACAATTATGTGTTTTACTTTACCATTGGGGTTGGTTACAAGATAAACAAAACAATAATCGAGCGAGGGTTTTCCTGTGCAGTGGCAAAGGAGCAAATTGACAATAATTGGTGAGTGTAATTTCTCATTTTTATAACATTTTTACATTTCAGAGAGTCGTGACATCGAAGAAAAGGAGGGTTCAAGGTGGAAGATATGTGTAGGTGTAAAAAGGGGATCTCAAACTTCATTTTCATAATCTCCACTTTGATTGGTTGTTTTCTATGAGGTCTCTAATAGTGGATTATTTCGTAAAGGGGTTTGGCACCCATAATGTAAACATCCAAGGAGTGTCTTGCTTTTGTGTACTATAATGCACAAATAATGGGCTTTCCAAAAGCTTGGAGACGGTCTTAACCCCTAAATGTCTGGGGAGGCCAAAAAGTGGCTTATGAATGTTACTTACTATTCAATTCCAACTGTTGTATTGATTGTTTTCACCCAATTCTTTTTGTGAAGGATTTTTGTTGGTCATGCTACCTCTTCAAGTTAAATTTAGATTGTTCAAGCTCTTTTCAGAGTTTACATGGGGTTTCAACTACAAAAGAGTAGTAAAAATGGTTGACCATGTAGTGTATTTTGGATTTCTATGTTTTTTCTACTTAAACTAAATTTAGGCCATGAAAAATAGTTCTATTGCATTTGAGCTTAACTAACAAGATGAAGCTTACTAAGTCTAGTTTCTACGCCACTTTGAATTTTTAGAAAAATCTGAAAATTGAATGTTTTATTGGAGTTACAAGTTCAACATGTATTACCATGGTGTAACAAAAAATTCTAAATTTAGGTACACAAATGATTTTCATTTACTTTAATGTTCTTCATTGTAATTTACAGATTAGTTTGGTTAAAAAATCGGAATTTTTTAGTACATTTTGTAATTGATATGAATTTTTTTTCAAATCACTTCAAAAAATCATAGTAATTTCTAATTTTCACCAAAATTTATGAAAATTTCATGATTTGTAGTAGACACATGGCTTCATTTATCAAAAATATAAAATTGAATTCTTATCTTATTTATAGTGGCAAAATTGAGTGTGATGGGTAAATCATGATTCCCATGATCATAGGCCAAACATTTAACCCTTAAAGGACATATGCTTTCCCGATTCCACATCCAAAATCTCTTTTAAATTCCATTTTAACCATGATTCTCTTTCTAATTTACTTTGGTTTTATTCTAAAGAAGTATAGATCCTTCAAAGGTACCCGGTTTGGCATTTAATAAACCCCATTTGGTGCAACAGAGTAGAAGTTATGAACAAGATTCTCCCAAAATACTATCGAGCCCATGGGGCTTGCATTGTCCTTTAAGGGTTAAGTGTTAATCCTCCCATATACTTGGACGCAAAACTCATTTCCCCTGTGAGGTTTTTGTGGGTGAGCCATCTGACATGTAACGTGTAATTGGGTTAATATTTCCAGAACCCACTACCCTAATTTGTCACGTGTCACCGTATGATTGGTCGTCCCTCTTGTAATATGACGTGGACATACAATTTCGGTAGCAAAGTGCTGACCATGACCTTAACTTATAATTATATTACAGTTAGGTTTGGCCGATGTCGGTTCGAACACATAGTATTTTCCAACTGGAATTGTTTTAACGGTTAATATTATACAATAAACTAGGTTGGCTAGTGCTGGAGTTTAGCATAACAATTTCAGCAGTGGAACTGTCCTTGCGAGCGTGCATGCAATTAAAAAGGAAATAATGTTTGCCAAAAAGAATGGCTCAGTAAGTTTTCATCTGGATAATGATAAAAAAGCTGTAATGAGAAACATACAGGAAAGAAACAATACCATGCCCCCTCTGAAATTAAGCACAATAAAATATATTGCAAACAACAAGTTTCAGTACCTTTGTGACTGGGTCTGCATGAATCTGGAAACTTGTGCATCATTTCCTGATGAAGTTGTAGAGGATCATCTAATCTTGGACCTTGAAACTTCAACAAAAGCAATGATCTTACTAGTGACTGAAGATAATGCCATGTGAGTATGGTAGTTGAATACGGTGTCGTTTTTCGCCACAGGAAGGGCGTCACAATTGTTAAAACGAGACTGTCAGTGGTTTTGTTCAGTGGTGTTGGTCACAACGAGACAAAAGTTCCCCGTATTTCCCCATTTCCGGGGTGAAATGCGACAAGGTTTCTAGTAGTGTGGTTTCCAAAACATTCTTGAATATCTAGAGAGCCAATTTCTTGCATCTTGCATGGCATACAAGAGGAATTTGGGCAGGAACAATCACTCTTGAAGATGCATTTCTTGAACATGCAAATCATGAATCATGTCTTTCAACTTGCACGATTCGATGCCTTTCTTTTGTAACTTCAAGAGCCAAATTTTCATGGAAGTTAGCATTGTGAGCAAGTAAAATCCATTTGAGAGAAGAACAAAAATATTAAGACCAGAGTCAAAAAAAGAATCTCTTGGCAGGTACTTCCTTTCCGAGGTAGACTCCATGACACACAGACAATTCATTACAAGCAATTCGATCTTATCATGTACACGTTCCAGGGGCACTATGATTGCAGGAGAGTGAGTCAGTTTGCTGACAAAACGATGAAGATAAGGCTAACAAATTCCATGCACAACAAACTGATTTTCTGCGTTTCCATTGAACTCCTGTCAACGTTGTGTACATGTCTACAGTACAGCAAGGTGACTCAGACGGAGGGATCTGTCAAGCCCTCTAGAGGTATCATATTATATATATTATTGTTTTATTTTTTTGTTTTCTAGTAACTGACAAGAGTGCTCGTTGAATTCGAAAATAGGCTTGAAAGAGAGAGAGGTGACGCAGCTGAGATGAACCATTGGCTCCAAGGAGAATGGACTTATCAATCCAAGTGGCACTGACCCAGTCTCCCTCTAGTGACATGGAGGATTTGGAACCGTTGGATGCTTATTGGCTGATGAGTACTTGTAAAAAGCTTATTGGGTGAAAAAGATTTGTTGTCATTCGTCAACTGCCCTGGGATGAGGCGCCTCGGTGGCGGATGAGCACCCCCCATTTCCACTTTCCCAGCTCCCTAGATTCCCCTCTGTCATGATTTTTCAACCGCAAATCTCCCTTTACAATGCCACAACTTGTCATAACTTTTACTTTCAGTTATGTCAGTCGGATGATCTTTCAGTGAACCCAATTGATGAGCATGTACTCCATGTGAAGATTTGAAAAATCTAGAAGTAGGTTGGACAAATGTTTTAGTAGACTGGACTTTGTGAAAGAGCAATCTTGCTCATAGCACCTTGGTGTCGGGTCATGAACAAACAAACTATCATTCTTGCTACACTCTTCATCTTTTTTGTGTGGCATTCACTAAATAGCGACTGTTACATTATTTGAGATGATTTGTTGTGGTGGCAGATTAGCAATTGTTACGGTCTTTTCAGAAGTTGCAATTCTTTTAAAAGTTGTGGTCTCCCCAAATTTTATGGCTTGGATTGGTTCTATCAATTTAGAGACAATAAAAAATAACTCAATTATACTCAAAAATAAGGCACCTCTTTGAATAACTACACAAATGGATATTTCTTCATTAGTTTGGGTTTGGGTAACTTAGTTTTAGGTAGTATAAAGTCTGTCCTTAACTCCTAATTGCTCAGGCGTCCATTTTTTGGACGATGTACAAATTTTATCCAATTTTTCTCATCCGTCATGTATCTTTTGTTGTGTGGATTTTTTACTATGGATTTTATGGGAAGTTAGCTTCATGCATAGTTGAACTGATTAGAAAGGGGATGATTTGTGAAATTTTTACGCCTCATTTCATGTTGCAATGATTCACCAAATTTTTCTAAGTTCTTAGTTCAAAATAGTTCAAATGTGCTCTTAGAAAATCTCCAAAAATCACAACACTTAGAGTATTACATTTCAACCCATTATAAAAATTTCATCTACAAATTGTCAATATGTTGTTCGTAATCGAATTACAAAATAATTTTGAATTTTAAGTTTCAAATTTTATACAAAAATATTGGTGATAGCAATCATAAATCTAACCACATGGATAGAATCTAAAATTCATAATGTACAACTTTTATTCATACATCAAGTTCAAAATATCCCTCTTAGTTGTATTTTACAATGCATATTTGCAAAACCGCCCAATCTGGAGAGGATTGTGGACATTTAGGGGTTAAAGGGATATGTAGTTTTAGAATCACTCTCACTATCCAATGGGTTAGGTTGTAGGACCTTGAACAAAATAGACTCTTAATATACGCCACCCCCAAAAAAAATGATCATAGTAAATTCTCCATCTCTCAAAGAGCAGGATCCATCTTGCTATCAATTACTGCATATACCGTCAAGAATGCTTCAAACATCCGAAGGCAGCACAGTACAAGAAAAGCACCTGAGCAAGGAAAGATATATCCTCGGAGCGGGAAATGAACCCAAGAAAGAAATAAGAAAACCAAAGAAAAAGCACCCGGAGGCAGAACATGAGTTCGTCATTACTTATGTTTAACTCATTGTTGCCAATGAATTAACAATCAATGAATTTTGCGTTCATCAATTTTGTTGCAATTTCCATAATTCCATCAGAGTATAAAATCACGGTCAGTTACTGCATCAATTTTCAACTTCAAATCTCCAATAAAATGCCACAACTTAGCAAAACTTTTACTCTCCCACTGTCCTATGCACTTTGGTGTGAGGTCTTCAACAAACCAAGACTCGTCATTCACACCAAACCCAAAAGGAACTCGCGTTATTCTTCTCCTTTAATGTTCACCCAGCACAGGCAATCTGCGTTCTTCACTTGCTGCAATTTTCAGAAAGAAAATGGTAATCAGGGACACTGTGGAATTGATGTCACTCACCCATTTTATGGACCATTTTCTGAAATTTGGTGGTATGATTTTAGGCATCGTGATGGTGGAATCATAGATGAGGTGCCGTGTAAGTTAGCTTCTCCTTACCATATTAAGCATCCTGTTCCCTGGAGGAACAATTTGCTTGATTTGTCGGCAATTCTTTCCTCAGAAGTTGTCATTTTGTCTACTTCTCAATGCAAGCTTAGCAAAGACGGTACTTCTTCTACCTTGAGATTCAAATTCGAATGAATAATTTTTAAGTGGGTGATCTATGATTGGCAAAGATAGAACCTCCCGTTGATTCAGGTACGTTACCCTCTAGGATGCAAGGAACACAGAATATGCAGCAGTTAGGCAGGCATCTTGTGCACGAAAAGCATCCGGTGCCATGTTCCCTCTCTAGCAGATAATCATCAACGGGCCCTAGATTTCATAGTGAGTGCATCGAGATATTCCATATGGTTTATTCCATCAATTTCAAAGTTGAGACATGGTTTTTGAAACCTATGCATTTGTTTGATTAACCTTTAAAGCATAAGGGTTTTTCCTCATTTTTGAACACCATATTCATAACTTTTCTTTCATTCTTTTGAGAAACTTCTTTTTGTACATTATAGTGTACACCAAAATGAAACAAAATATGTAATTTATTACGTTAATTGATCAAATTCACATTTTGTTTTTCATCGCTACAAAGTAGATCGTCAAAAGGCGCTTTTGAGATAATTTTTTTGGTTTTTCTTCAATTTGGATGATGGGCTTAATCTAAAATTAGAAACTTAAAAGATCAGAACAAAGAAATATTCATTTGACACACTTTGAATAAAATAGAATAACATGATTGGACAAAACCTCATGGAATTATGCATGGTCAAAGTTGAGTTGATTTCAGGATATACAATTTTTTTAATGTGCATATTTCATTTAATATTGGCTATTTTAAAAAATAAACAACTCCAATAGATGAGTTGGGAAATTTTGGGAGGGGATGATGTTTTATTTTTTGTAAGAAACATCATTTTGGAGCTCAAAATACCATTTTCGGACTCCAAAAAGCCTTGTGAGGACCTCCTCGTTCTTTAAGGGTTAAGTCTAATTGGTCATCAAGTTTTGAAGGGGATTTTGCACAAGCTACAACAAACCCATATGCTTCAAAGGTAAAAGAAGAACTTTGATTCTTTTGCCAACGTGAATGAAGATTGTTTGTTCAAGACCAAGTCCACATGATAATGAAAGAAAGTACAAAAACTAAGTGACATTGCCTTCTTGCAAAAGCTTGAATCTATACTAAATTACTACAAAAATGGTCATTTGCACCAAAGGTTAAAAGATTAGTATTGGAATCAAAAAATTAACAAATTATATATATATATTTAAAATTCCCCCAAGTTAACTTGCCGTAGTTGTGAGCATTTGTATCAAAGCGACATCATGACTTAATCCCTTATGATGCTAAATTGTTCCACAATATTCATGCAAAATCTATATTCTTTCCAATTTTTTATATTCTTGAAGGTATTTTGTTACTTCACCTTATTCCTTCACTATCCTTTAACTACTCCTACTATAACCCCTAATATATCTCCATAGCACAAATCTAAAGTACCGTACGTTGTGATCGGTTTCGGACAGCCAGGTGTCGAAATTGAATTTCCACATCAGATTTTGAGAGGTCCACGTCACCCTTAACCAATCACAAGATGACATGTGGCACTTTGGGACAAAAAGTAATTAATTAATGTCGAAACCGACCACAACGTAGGGTATTTTATTTATTTTTTGTCCCCAATTTAATCCTCTATGCCAATGGACCTAAAGACTAATAAACTAAAACAACAAAGGTTGTAAAGGGTTGTTTTTATCACAATAGTCTCAAAAAGAGATTGTTCTTCTTATTCTTCTCACTATTGTATGCGGAAAGCAAGATCGGCAGCTCATGCCTAAATATTTAATTTTTTTGTCGAAATGATGCAAATTTTCTCTAAAAATATATGGAAATTCTTTAAAATTCTCCTTTTTACCACAAAAAAAAATAGCTTTTTAAAATAAAAAATAAAAAAATTCCACGCTTCTCTTTACATAATTATATTTTGCCGATATTTTACCCTGCCTTCCGGATACGGTTATGGGAATTTGCACCTGATATGCATTCTCAAACCCCCAATACAAATCTACAAAGAATCGATACAATAGAACCTCTTGTTTTGGTTCTCCGTCATCCCACTTGGCATCCCGCACTCACCCGGAATATGGACGCCCTTTATTCCCGCCTTGCCAGAGAACGGTTATAAGAGGAACGGCCACCCGGTCTGTGGAACAGTCACCCGTGGAGTTCAGAACAGGCACCCGGTCTCGGCCATCATCGTCTTCACCTTATAGAAAAGCCTTGGCTTCTTCGAGCATTCTTGTCTGTCTATCAACCTTCATCGTTTTCATTGCATTGTTGAGTGTTGAAATGGCGATGGCGTCCATGCGCGCTGTGCACCTCGGAAGCGCCTTTGGTGCTTCGGCGGTGGATCAGGGATCAGGTCTCTTCGGCGACGCTGTGCGCTCTGGCAACAGCGCTAACGTGCGATTGCACAAGACAGTATCACAGCCGGTGAGCAATTGGCCATTATTTCTTTTTATTGAACTGCAGAGGCTGCCATTGAAGTTGCGGCGTTTGTAATATTTTTGTTTCCTCCAAATTGATAGAGTGAGATTTTTCTTTAATTTTTTTTTCTGCAGGTCTTTGTTCTGCCAACGTAGAGTAGAATCAAAGTTGTGCAGAAGTGAAACATCTTCTTGGTAATTAGTAATTAGCTTCCGTCTTTTTTTTTTTCTTGTACTTTCCAGATTTTCCAATTGCTTACAATTCTCCAAATAGTGTTATAGTGTTTTGGAACTTTGAACACGGTGAATTTCATTGCCGTCTGGCTTTCGGTGGTGCCGTGGTTCACATTCGGGAGTTCTCAGGACGAGAGGTTAGCCTAGGGTTGCTGGACTCGGGGACTGCTGATAGTGTAATCATGATGTGCTGAGTGTTGTTGTGAATGAAATGTGAGCAGCGGTGTTTGGAAGGAGTGCATTGTACCTGTTTCAAACTTGTAGTGGCTTTGAGGACATCTGTAGCTGGTGGATTGGTCAGGTTTTGAGCTAATACCGTGGTAGAAAGTTTTCGAGGAGCTTAGTAAGAATCCTTGTTACGGGAAAACGGAATATCCTCGTTCTCACAATTTTTCAATTGCGTTTTATTTTATTTTATTATAAAGACTCTGTTCTTAAGAGGTAGGTACGCACATAATGAATGAAAAACGTTTAAATTTTTTCAAATTATTACTGTATTAGAAACTGGAGAACGAGAATACTTCGTTTCTGGTAACACTGGTAGGAAGTAGCAGACTAGCAGCAAAGTTGTTGACTCTGGCGTGGTTGGTCTTCTGGTGACCCGACTACGTTATGTTGTTGTGGTCGTACATGTAGTAGTAAGGAGAGAATTAGAGGTGGAAGCTTTAGAGGTGGGAGCTTTGGCAAGAGTCATACTGCCACTTGTTAGTATTCTTCTAGCCTTGTTATTTTGGATTCTCTAGTAAATGTCTCTCTTGTACCTTATTTGGTGTTCTTATCGTTTTACTCCGGTAATATGCTCACAATTCGGAAATCTTGACTTGGAATTAATTTACAGGATTTTTTTCTTGATTTCGATCCTCGACTAAGAGCATTGTTTCAATTGTTACAGAAATGTGTCATAGCGAATTCGTCAACAAATTCTGTTTCTTCACATGGACGGGTAATAATTCCTCCAATGCATCAGAACCACTGGAGCGACATGTCGTTTGGATCCAGGACTTTGACTGACCTGGCAGGGCGTGACCTGCGGAACGAAAGCACTCGACTGAAGATCTTTTCTGGCTCCGCCAACCCTCAGCTTGCTCAGGTAAAGTATCTCTTGGGGAATGTTTAGCTTTTCTGTTGAGGTGTTCGGACGTCCTGACCGGTTCTGTTGGATTAGGTACTTGAGTACGTGTGTATTCTGTGACGAGTTTTACCTCCGTCGGTAGCAACATTCAACGGCAGTAGCGTCTTCTCTGTTTGGTTGCAAAACATAAATGTTGGTTCACTATTGTTCCTCATCGAGTATAATCCATCCCTGTTTTCCGTTGAGAATTCTATCGCAACCTACCAACAACCTCTGGGTTATATCTGCAGGAAATTGCTTGTTACATGGGCCTCGACTTAGGCAAGATTAAGATCAAGCGGTTTGCGGATGGGGAGATCTATGTGCAGCTCGAAGAGAGCGTGCGTGGATGCGATGTGTTCTTGGTGCAACCAACTTGCCCACCTGCCAACGAAAACCTTATGGAGTTGTTGATCATGATAGATGCATGCCGAAGAGCATCTGCAAAGACCATCACCGCTGTGATTCCATACTTTGGTTATGCGAGGGCTGATCGCAAGGTGAGGAGACTGGATGCAGGGGGCTGGTGTGATTCAGTTTTTTAAGTTGTCGTCTTCTGAAACGTACCCTTAAGGCAGATGGTGAGTCATTGATACTAGTCTTTTTAAGGTGTGTTAAATTTTATTTGGCTCTGTTTTTCCAGACGCAAGGCCGAGAATCGATTGCTGCCAAACTTGCTGCCAATCTGATTACCGAAGCAGGAGCAAACCGTGTGCTTGCCTGTGACCTGCACTCTGGCCAGTCGATGGGCTACTTTGATATTCCCGTCGATCATGTTTATGGCCAACCTGTGATCCTCGACTATTTGGCGAGCAAGATGATCCCGTCAGACGACCTGGTGGTGGTGTCTCCTGATGTGGGAGGAGTCGCTCGTGCTCGGGCTTTTGCTAAGAAATTATCAGATGCTCCTTTGGCTATAGTAGACAAGAGGCGACAAGGCCATAACATCTCCGAGGTATGCTTTTGTGTCCATACTCGCCATTGTGTTTATTTCTAGTCACAATTTTGTCCCTCTTCAACAATAAGATGCTTTTGACGTGTGCTCTATCATTCATTTTTCTTGCTTTCTTTCCTATCACTCCTATTTTATGCGTTTATTTACAAATAGTTTCCTTTTATTACATGATCTGATGATTATTTTTTGAATATGTGAATGGACGCTGCAATTGATCTAATTTACAGCAGAAAGTTGGTATGGCTGGCTATTTACAAAACTGAGTGTGGATGAGTACAGGTAATGAATCTAATTGGAGATGTGAAAGGGAAAGTGGCTATCATGGTCGACGACATGATAGATACAGCTGGTATGGACTCTTCCCATAAACTGGGGAAATCAGGCGTGAAAAGATTATTTAATCTATGCTGGTTTAGAAATTTTTCTAAGCCGTATTGTTGCATGCACTTGTTAATGCTTTCTTTATGCGCTTTACACAGGGACAATTACAAACAGTGCAGCCCTTCTACACGCAGAAGGAGCCCGGGAGGTATATGCTTGCTGCACACATGCAGTGTTTAGGTGGGTTCTTTAACAGAAACTCAATCTAAGTCATCAAAAGTTGTAGATTCTTTGTGCGCTGGAATTTTCTCTGAGATATTCTTCTAAATGGAACTGGATATGAATTCACCTTAAATACAAAGAAGATTTGCGATTATTGTAGAATAAATATTCCAATTAGTTAGGAATCACTGCCTACATTGAACTATTTGAGTCTCCGCTAAACTTCTTGACGCAGAAAGTATTCTTTTTGTGAGCGGCTGAAATCCTTATTATAAACCTGTTTTTTTTACAGTCCACCTGCAATCGAGCGGTTGTCCGGAGGTCTGTTCCAGGAGGTGATAGTTACGAATACAATCCCTGTGACGGAGAAAAATTACTTTCCCCAACTGACTGTATTGTCAGTAGCGAACCTTCTCGGAGAAACAATTTGGCGTGTCTACGATGACTCTTCTGTGATCAGCATGTTCCATTGACCATCGCTTCTTCAGAATGTTCTGACGTCAATGATCCACTTTTAATTTTCCCGAGACTTTGGGGCTGCTTTCGAACGAAAGTTCCCTTTCGGTTCATTCTGTCTGGCACTGGAATGATGGGCCAGTTTTTCATTTTTGTAGTATACACATTTTCTTATTTATCACAGAAACAACCGACGCGCGCCCATTTACTACGGTGGATTCAGTATACGACGCTCACTTGCTGCGAGTTTTTGGTGGCGACCAAAATGACACGAAATCTGAGCGAAGGTCCTAGAGGTTTAGGTATGTAATCAACACGCTTACACGTCTTAATATTAGTTGGTATTAGTCTTGTGCACCACTGCTACAAGTCTCCAGCTCAGGCCTATTCTGGCTGAAAGAGAGCTTTCATAAATGCTGGAGCCCTTGTTTTATAAAAATGAGTAAATGATATGCCATTGATCCATTCCCTTACCCAGCTGGCTGTGGATTTCCAAATAGAATTTTCATGTACAAGTTAGATTTGTGGAAGTGGTTAGTATTTCTCAATCCTCAAGGACTTGTGTGGTGTGCGTGAAATTAATCAGTATGTTTTCCCATTTAAATGCCTTTGTTGTAATTAAAATGGTGGTGCTTTTGTAGTAGATTTCAGAGGCCCACAAAGTTGACATTGGTCAAAATATTTGTAGCAAACTTTTATTGAAATTAAAACGCTTTTCATATTGGGAGTTACACAAGATTTGTTGCAAAAATGTAAAAGATGAAAATCAAAATCCCTTTGTGGCCTTGGTGTTGGGGTTCACTACACTGATTATCCCATTTAGTGCGTGTGGTACTAATTCCCGAAGCACACACTATTTTGTAAAATATCGAAATTAGTGAGGGCTGAATTTTTTACTAAGTGGCTGAAATCTTCATATCACGCTAATTTTACGTCATAATGATATTTAGTATCACCTTCACTAATTTCCCACACTCACTATAAACCCTCCCTCACTAAATGGGATAATTAGTGTAGTTAGCTACTTACATATTCAAACTTTCCATCACGTGTTTAATTGAAAATTTTACCAAATATTTAAAATCAAAATTATTCTTGGTTGTATAGTAATAAAAAAACCATGACAATAAAAACTTTATATACAATAGAGATATCCGCAAAGTCCTTTCAATGAGGAAAGAATTTGCAAACTCTGGCCCAAACTCCAACACCACCGGGAATAAGTCAAAGAGTTTCACCCACCTTTTTTGCACCAATGAGAAGTAGAAGCGAGGGTGGAGGGATTTGAACTTGGGACCTACTCAATGCAAGGGTACATTCTCTCAATTGAAGCCCACGCTCCCATTCGTTGACCACATGTTCCCCCGCACCCATGAGAAGTTCACCCAAGCCAAGCCATGTACTCTTTGTGGTCTCAAATAAAATCGAACAACTAATATAAGGCAGAAAAAGGTGGGTGAGAAAAGGAGGTCATCCTCTTTACTTTGCGAATATCTCTAATATGTATATGTTTCTTTTGAAAATCCAAAATCATGTGAAATATAATGAGTTTTATTAGTTTCCTATTTGCCAATGCATTCCCAAAACATCACTCAAAGAATGAAAATCCACTTAACCCCTAAATGCCTAGAGCCCTCTCCAAATTCAGCAGTTTTGCAAAGATGCATTATAAAATGCAAATTAGAGGGATATTTTGAACTTGATATATGAATAAAAGTTGTACATTATGAATTTTAGATTCTATCCATACGATTAGATCTATGATTGCTATTACCAATAATTTTGTATAAAATTTGAAACGTGAAATTCAAAATTATTTTGTAATTCAATTACGAATAAGATATTGACAATCTACAGATGAATTTTTTGTGATTGGTTGAAATGTAATACTTTAAGTGTAGTGATTTTTGGAGATTTTTTGGTTGCTTAATTTTATGAGTTGACTTTTTTAGAGCACTTTTACACTGAAATCTTCATTATTTTGGATGAATCACTACAATATGAAATGAGGCATAAAAATTTCACAAATCATCCCCTTTCTAATCAGATCACATATGCATGGAGCTAACTTCCCATAGAATCTACAGTAAAAATTCCACACTGCTAAAAGTGCATGACGGATGAGAAATTATGGATGAAATCTGTACATCGTCCAAAAAATGGACGCTTAGGCAGTTAGGGGTTAAGATCAATACAATAAATTGAAAAATCTCAATGAATTGAAAAAAAAGCACAAAAAAAAAACTTAGAATATTTAGAAGATATGCATTCTAGAATAAGTGCTTGGACCAAAACCATTAAAGAAGTATAGAAAAAAATGTACATAAATGAATTCAATTCATAATAAAGACATCATAACATATAGTGACAGCCTCAAAACTCTCCTTCGCGCGTAGCTATTGACGCTCAACCCTTCCAGCAAGTGTGGGTCTTGGTATTCGTCCCGGGAGTAAACGCTATTACACCAACTCTCAACCATGCGTGGTACGCAGGTATGGCACCATATGGCAACAGCGTGGAAAAAATTGGTCCGAGTAATGGAGCTCGTGGAACCAAAATTCGCCGATGATGTCCTCGATACAAACTTGTGGTGGGCATCATAGTTTATTTGAGGAAATTTTGGCATCATAGAACCCGACAATTAGCTAGGAGAGGTTGGATACAATTCTCCAAATTTGAGACGAAGAAAAGAAGGATTTTCGATTATGGGAGGAGCTCGCGGTACAATTCTAATTGTCACAGGTGGAGCGTCCATACTACCACACATCGACAGAGATGTTACATCTGGACGCAACTTCCCTCCACGATCGACAGAGATGTTACATCTGGAGCGGCGGAAGTTCTATGACAATGATTGAGTGGGAGTTTTCCGGTTTCTAGAGAAGTATCACCCAACAATGGTTTCCCGCACCAGGGATGGATTTAGACTTGTCTTTGCCAAGAGTGTTGGGCTGATTTTTTTCCTCGGAACACTACGTGCTTTTAGGTTGGACTACAATCACGCCAACTGCGACCTTTGCCTATAGAGCCAGGTCCCACTACAGTGTGCACTACAAGTTTCTTGTACGAGTGTAGGTCATGACAATCCAAAAGGGGAAACAAAACAGTCATTTCTCTCTCTTGGTTGGGCGTGTGGAGGGCTTGGATTTTGACCTGGTTAGGTGGTGGTAGTGAGATGGCGAGCCACTACTTCGTTACCCTTCCAAACGAGGTCGACAACTTCTCAATTCTAAACAGGAATTACACAAGTCTATCCATGAGAAATGGATAGGGCTCCTTCCAAACACTTTAAACCCGTTTGGCCAAAGTTCTAGAAGAAGGCGAGGCCCTGCAAGGACTCCGTATGCATATGGTCCGTTTGGTAGAATGTTGTGGCAGTCAATGCCTGGAGATAAAAAATTAGTGACGAAGTCTCTGATCTATGCTTGAGTTGCGACCAAGGAGCTCTGGAGACACTCGTGCATTGTTTTATACTTGTCCCCGCACTCGTTGCTTGTGGGACTATGCACAAAGTATCCTCAACAAACTTGTTGGTACCCCGTTGGGACCACACTAGCGTTTCATTTGAAAACAATGCATATTCGGCTCGTATATCTCCAGACGGTACAATCATGTCCTCTATGTTTGGAATTTAATTTGCAGCTTAGTCATGTGGTTGGCATGGACATCACGAAATGCAAAGGTTTTTCGTGTTGAGACTTGGCCTGCAAACAACTCCAATATGACCTTTGGAGACATCACATTGACACTAGCAAAACTCCTTGGCTGAAAGTTCAAACTATTAGGGGATGACAATTAGGCTTAGGATCTTTTCAAAATTTGATAGCAATTGGGTTTTTTGGACACATCTTGATCTAAGGGATGGGGGCTAAATAGATTGGAACTATAGCCACCCCCTTCTTGACTTTTTCTTTTGAGACTTGCATAAATGAAAGGACATGAAATAATAATGCCATAAAATTTGCAAAAATGGTCAAAATTCATACTAATTTGGATTAAAAATTTAGTATATGCTACACTATACCTACATTACCACAATTACTACGAGTTGTCTCAATTACTCCGACTTGAACTTTCTTCTAATTCCAGAATTGGTCCAAGCTTTTCTTATTAGTTCATGTTGGATTAAATTAGATAATGGGTGTAGTGACAATTATGGGTGCACATGTCCTGCCTCCACCACGTGGCGGCCACCCAACAAGCCAATTGTCACCAAAAGCGCGCGAAACTCCGTCTCTTCCTTCGCCTTTGCTATTCCGAAGTCCAGTTTGCTTGGCCTTCCATAACCTCGTCCTCTTCTTGGACAGAATCAAAATCATTCCTCGCCCAATCTCACACTCCTGAGGCGCTTCAATTCCTGAGGTAAGTCACAATAGAGACCCCCTCGAAATTTCCCCATCTTTTGAATCTGGACTCAATCGGGGTTTTGCAGAGTACTTTGAGAAACTGAGGGTCAGTGCGAGAAGATGTTGTGAAGAAGCTTAGGGTTTTCAATTTCGTACGAGGCTGCCGTAATTCACAAGCTAACGTGGAGAAATTGGCTCTTGTGGGTTTTTTCTTGTGGAAAAACGGGGTTTCTTAGGGTTTAGCATGTGCACAACTGCAGATGAGCTTGAATGGGCTACATTGTCTGTGCGATAACACACCTAATTTAAGTGACTGAGTAGATTTCCTATTACTAGAATGACTTCATTTTTTTATTCCAGCATACAAAAGCATTAAAGCATGTAGTATTTTGAATGCGTTCCAGCATGTAGTATTTGAATGCTAGTTATGAATTTGAATACTTCAGTTAGCTTAACATGCATTCAAAATACTTCAGTCAGCATAGTTTTTTTTTTAAATTATGCATTCGAGCATGTAGTCTTTGAATGCTAGTTATGAATTTTGAAATTGACCGGAGGCTCTGTTGGTGTTCATCCTCACAGCATTCCTGTGTTGCTCAACTTCTACTGTTCTTAGGGTTTAGCATGTGCACAACTACACATGTGCTTGGGGGTACATTTTCTATTGTCAAACATTGATCTCTGTGCTACGTTACAAAGATGCCGAGTTACGTTAGAAACTGGCAGGTTTAGGTTTTCTGGGGCGAGGTTTTCTACTCCTAAAACTTGATGGATAAAATTTAACACATGCAATGTTCTTCACTGATTCTAATGATATACAATTTGGTTCCATTTTTCACAACATGATTGATTGAATTTTTCATTTTAAAGTCATGAATCCTTAGTCCTTTAGGGGTTAAAGTAGACTATTTTTATTTTTATTTTTCTATGGTGGTGTTTCTGGATGGTCAGAAATGCTCAAATTGGGCCTCATGTTTGTTTTAGCAATTTTGAGTATGTCCTATGTAGACTTCCTTTAGTTCAAATTTTGATTAACACATGCAATGTTCTTCACTGATATACAATTTGGTTCCATTTGAATTACATTTTTCACAATCATTGAATTTGTCCTTTTAAAATCATGAATCCTGTAGGGGTTAATAATTTTTATTTTTATTTTTTGATGGTGGTGTTTCAGAAATTGACAGAGGGGGTGTGGGTATGGCATTCAGGCAGTACAGTTTTTGATGCAATGAGTGCGTTGCGGTTGCACAAGGGCACAGTGCCCGGGGGGGAGAAACCTGGAAGACAAACACGGAGGTCGCTGCAACTGAGCCGGCAGCGTGCTTCACGAGGCAGCCTGTTGCAAAGCTTGAGGACGTTTCTCATGGCCGATTCGTTCATGTATGGACCGCTTCTGGAGTCACCACCGCCACCGCCACCATCACCTCCAGTGCACATCAGCTCCGACGACTCCGAACCTCATACTCCAGGTAACTTTAACCCCTAAGTGTCCACTGTGTATTTTCTGCAGTGTAGGAAAATTGGACCCCCTGCTGCAGATCATCTGTTTGTGTGAAAATGACTTCAGTTTGACACGATCATCGACACTGTTGATCTTGTAGTATAGAACAAGAGCTTTAAAATGATGTATTGCAATCAGAAAACCCAGGTAAAATGAGAAAATGCCACCGTTGCAGGTAAAATGAGAAAATGCCACCGTTGCGAAGTTCAGTGATGCAGATGGCCATATTGGGCGTTTTAGACGCTTAGGGTGCCGAAAACATTCTTAGAAAATCAATTGAGTTGAAGCCTCTAAAACATAGAAGTTGCATTCTTTAAATGCACCCATCGTGGATGATGATCGTCGAAAAAGGATAATCACAAAGTTCTTTTTCTGTTGTGAGTAATTCATGGGCTTTGAGTGTTGGTAATATTGCTCTCTTTTCCTGCATCCATAATAAGGTAATCCGCCCTATTTGTGCCACAATTCGGAATTCACCTTGTTTGTGCCACTATGTATATATCAAAAAATTTAATGTAAGACACTAATACATAATGGTCAAAAAGTGGCACAAATAGGGTGGTTTACCTTACCTCCACAGTCCACACCACGCCTTAAGGTAGAGGGATCCATAACTAATCTCTAGACCTTCCTACAAGCTGTGTTTCACGAACCCAAAAGCCAACACAACTTTGGCCAAACCAAAGGCTCAGCTTTATGTGCGGGAATTGATCTCATTGTTGTTGGTTATGGGTGAACCTATATATTAGTCATGGATTTAAAAGAACATTTCACTTTTTCTTTTTTTAATAAATTTAAGTTTGAGAATTTTGTTTTTGAAAAATTATCATTCTATAGTATCTCTCATTCTCTATGAAAGAAAAATATCTCAATCAGTGAAACTTCAACATTTCCCATGCTAAAAACCTTATTTTATCGGTTATGGGTACTTCTACTTTAGTTATACGTAATCCATAACATTCTAGAGCAGTGTTGATCGCCCGTCGTTTCACTGTAGCTGCATTGTGGTTGGCAGTAACTACACTTACCTATAATAGTTGACCTATAATATCAGCGCTTTCATTCTTGAACTCAAGATATGAGATGATATGTGCCAAAGAAACAATCAGAACGTCTTGGATACCCTGATTGTTCATTGAATGAGCACACTTGTTCGTAGCTCTATTTTCAAGAATGTTATGATCCCATCAGATTGTAGTGGTAAGGTAGAAGCACCAGAAACTGTTAGGTACCAATTGTGGTCACCTATAAAAGCACCTGTTTCAACTTCAGGAGTTCCCAATCTAGTTATCACAAGCATTAATTATGAATACCAAGTTAGCAATCTGATTGGACTAGAAATGTGATTGGACTAAAAATGAAAGATAGTTATTGGTACACCTACTAACAACATCAATAGTGGTCTATGCATATTAAGTTTGAAAATTTATAACAAAATCATACATTGTGAAAAAATTAATTAAAAATTGAGCTTAGTTATTAAACTCTAAGTTTTATGTGCTGAGATTTTTTATCATTAAAAATCAGCGCTCCATGTAGGTTGAAATGCTTAAACTGACAGCAACTGTACCCCTTACCTTAACCCCTGAAGGACCAAGAAGCCTAAATGGGTCTCATGTTTTTATTAGCAGTTTTGAGTAGGTCTTATGTGGACTTCCTTTTGTTCAAATTTATATGTTTTTTACCAACACATGTAATGTTCTTTACTGATTCCAGTGATATAAAATTTGGTCCCATTTAAATTATAATTTTTACAATATGATTGATTGTATTTTGTCATTATGAAACCACGAATCCTTGGTCCTTTAAGGGTTAATGTCAGTTCATCTGGTACTGTGATGCAGAGAGGGAGGAAGAGGATGGCGGTTTGGAAGACGGTAATAAGGCTGCAAACGGAAAAGAAGGCACTGTTACAATTGAAGGTGGGAAAAATGGCAATGGCAATGGCCATGATGAGACGACGCCACGGAGGGCCCAAGGCTCCCACTCTAGTAAAACCATTCTGTCATACCAGCGCATGACTCGCACTGGACGAACCCTAAAACTGCCTGCAGGCAATGGGACCCCTACAAGCACAGCTCCGGTAATGAGGGATCATGGGCCTCTCAGTTCTCCATGATAGAGGGCTTAAGTGTTTTTTTTTCTATTGTTTTAGCCTCAGTCTCTGCTACAAGGCCTGCAGCATGTTGTTGTGCAGTTTGTGTATATTCAACCAATCTAGGTAGTCAGGTGTCAGAGAATCACCAAGTTTGTAAATTAGTTGCTCAACATGTACATGTCTTTGCATTGTGATTAACTCAATTTTCCTGGGAAATCAAAGGCCTAATAGCTTCGTTTCTAATACGTGTATAGTTTCAGCTGTGAATGAGTGTATTCTAATTTTGTTGATGCTAGGTAGCTAGAGAGTCGGTCTGGATTTTCAGCAGAGATTTTTATTTTATTTGTGGTTTGCATCCTACCAGGTCAGGATTCCTCAAAGTTTGTAAATTAATTGCTCAACATGTACATGTCTTTGCACTGTCGTTACTCAATTTTCTTGAGAAATCAATGTCGATTTGCTATTCTATCTTCGTTTCTAAGACTTATAGTTCAGCTGTGAATGAGTGTATTCTAATCTTGTTGATGCCCATATTTTTTAGTACTTTTTGGTGACCATATTTTTTCATGAAAATTTCGAATTTCACTAAAGTTTATGGTCACCAATAAGTACATGGTTTTCACTAAAGTTTTGAAGCTATGTGTAGTCACCAAAAAGTACATGCCCACGAAAATATGGTCATACAAAAACATGACCATATTTTTTAAACTTTAAAACCTTAAATAGTCTTCTTAGGTTTGAATGCATTATTTTGAGCTTAAGTGATTTTAATAAGAATTTTTAGCTTTTGCTACAAGTTTGAATAAAAACTACCTAGATAACTATTTTTATTTTTTTCAATGAATTAGTATAAATTTGTATATGATTTAGTTGTTGATTTATTCAAAAAAAATGTTACGAACAAAAAGGTGTAGCAAGATGTGAAACTCGGGGGTGCACTCTTTTATGTGTGAAGAATCACATGAGTGCACAAGAGGGGGATTAATTAAAAACAGCAATGTACAGTACAAGATACACATATATTATTCATATTAAATTTTGATAAATAAATAAATAAAAATAGATATGTGTATAATCCTTGAAGATGTTGAACACATGTATTTTTACAATAGGGATTTATAGGTTTAATTACATTTAAGTTGGATCGAATGAAGCATGAAGGAAAAACGAGGCAGACCACATAAGTATGCATAGAATATAGGGATCCCATTGATTTGATGGTTTTTTTAATCAAATATAGAAGTTAGCTTGTGCTGGTATCATAAGTCTAGTGGGTCAAATTGGACTGATGATTTTAGTAATTATGTCACGATAAGTGTAGTCTCTAGTCTTGTAATTCTAGTGGCACACTTTTATTGTCCCACTTTGCTTGCATTTTTATTACTAAGTTCTTCATCTTCGTCTGTAAATATTGTCCATGGTCTTTTATAACTTGCACAGGCTCAGGTGATTGTTGAGGGGCCTCATCTTGTGGAGGTGTATGTATTTTCTTTAAAAATCATGGTTGATCTTGCAAATTAAGCCTTGGTGGGGCATCCTTTTCTAGTTGTAGTTGGATGTCCCTTTTGTAATGACGTTGATGAGTCCTAAAATCTACAAATCGAAATCCAAAGGGTTCATTTTGAATTATACATTCGATACATATGCATTTCACTTCTCTACTGCGATGTGGTAATAAATAATGATCTTAACTTAGAAAAAACTAGCAACTTTGCCTAATAATTTGGATATGAGATGGAAGGATGCGATTCAATATTGGGTTTCAAATTTAATTCAAAGGCCTAATTTTTTTAGAAATATTTTATTGGTTATATTGTGAAATTTTTAATTCAAATAGGGCCAAATTTTAAAATCAATTAAAAGATGTTGAGTATATTGATCACTAAATGAATTAAATTGAACAAAAGAATTTTTCTACATGATTCACTCAAAAGGGCTTAAAAATACAAGTGCTCAGAATTTGGGTCTTCAAAAGACAAACTTTTAGGGATCAAATGTAAATAAATAAATAATAAATAAATAAATAAAAATCATCACATAGTATTTCTAGGAAATTTATTTTATTGTGAATTGATAATTTATTGCAATATTGCAAAGAACTTTTATTTCTAAAGTTGCATTATGCACTTGACAAGATTGTCTTTTTAATAATATTTTGGAAGATTCAAATTGAGTATTTTGGATATAAATCATTCTAATCCTTCCTTGAAGTGTTTATTTCCATTATTTGTTTGATCCTCTACAATCATTCTTTCGATCAATCTATAAATCTTTTTGACTACCATGGTACCATACGGCTGGTTGCCAAAAAATAATTCAAAAAATAAAAAATGTAAAAGATTATAAATTATGAGAACCAAAAAACAAAAATAGAATAAATTATTTAAAACTAAATTTAGCTATTTCTAAGATATTTTGGGCCATTTTAATCATTTTCTTCCTCACAAATAAGAATCAAGAAATTCATTTTTTGAAGAACAAACCATATTTTTCAAAAAATATTAAATATTTGTTTGTGGGGTGGCAACCCTACTATGGTACTACAGTATAGAGTCAACTTTTTAAAAATTGACAAAAATTTATTATAGTATGTTTTAATTGACAATTGGCTTTATAACACTTCATCTTGTGTATGAAGAGGAAGACTAAACAAAAATTCAAATTTTGGATGCATTGATGTAACTCTCCAATGTTGCTAAATGTTTGTAACTCTTCTTGACACATATTTAATCATTTATAGAGTCATTGATTGTTGACAATTACAAAATGAATAATTGTTTTTCAGTTGTCAAAAGATCAACATAGAAACATTTGATACTTTGCAACTCAATCTTCAATAATGATTCAATTTTTATATTTCAATTTCCATCATACTTTCTATTGCAATGACATTAGATGATGTAATTTTCTACAAAAATGAAAAACATTCATTGGTAGCTATTGTGATAATTGTGATAATTGGTTTGTTTATTTGACAGTACCTTTTTTAAATCATTAATTATATATATTTTGCAAAAGGATATATATAATCAACCAAGATATATTGAAGAGGGTTTCATCATTGAAGCACGACAAAAATAACAAATGATTCTACATTGAATCTATCAAAAAATATGGCAGAAGATGTTGAAGGATCAAGAGAAGATATTGAAGGACCAAAAAGAGGGATAAACGTTGCTACAACAAATTTGATGGAAAGTCAAGAATGTAATAATTTCCAAAATGAATTTGAGGTGTTGAGAAGAGTACAAGAGACGAAAATCACAAATAAAATATTAGACGTAGTTGAAATAAACTTGTCACAATCAAAGAATCGAGTACGGAAACAAAAAAGGAGGAAGAAGAGCATGATAAGGAAGATATGGAAGTATTAATAAGATATAAGTGTTACACAAGATATGAAAGTGTTAATATTTTCTATTTAAATATTAGTGATATGAACTTAGTTTTTTAGAGAATCATATAAGATCAACACAAAAATAAAAGTTTTACAAATCTATAAAGTTGTATTTCAATTTTATTGACTTTCAAAACAACAATAAAGCTTAGAAATATGGAGCTTGCAGTAATTACACACCCTGGGTTGGGTGCTGTTATGGACCCGATTATAAACATAAATAAGCCAAAGCAGCTTGAATCTCCGCATGAGGATGAATACTCTAAAATTCCAGTAAAAATTCCAATAATAGTGGAAAAATTACCTCCAGTGCCAACACCTTTGATGGATGCCATTAGAATTCGAATGCCTGGAGGTCCTGAAGTTTTAGAATATAGGTCTGTAACAACTCCAAAACCTGGAAGGGGGGAAGTTTTAATAAGAATTACAGCAACCTCTATCAATAAATATGACATTATGTTGCGCAAAGGCTCATGTTCCCCGGCACCCGGCGATAATATTTACCCTGGAATAGATTGTGCTGGAGTTGTTGAAACTATCGGTCCTGGAGTGACCAAATGGAAAATAGGAGATGAAGTACGTACACATTTTGATAGTGTTGTATTATGATTAACAAAACCAAGTATGTTTGATGATTGTTTCATGAAATCTGAATGAAATCCGAAATTGTAATCATGAAAATTGTAGTATACAACATATTGAACAATTATGGAAAAAAAATTCAACTCAAACTCAATTTTTATTTTTTTTAGTAATTGAATTTCACAATTGATCAACTCAAATACCTAGTTCCATAATCATTCTTAAAAAATAAATCAATGAATGCTTTTTCAATAAAATCCATCTTCATTAAAATGGACATACATACATTGTGAAAGGATAAATAAAATAAAACTAAATGTAAAAACTGTAGATAATACCAATAAACGAAATTGCAAGATAGAGACATTAATGGTCACCAATCCCCTTCAATTTGTAATATAAACTTCAAAAACTTTATGATAAGAGAATTAGCAATTGCCAACTTTATGAAATTTTGAGCTTAAATTCATAAGTATAATCTCGGGGAGGTCACTTCCAAATATTACGTAACATCGTGCGAACAAGTGATTTTCAACCCCATATATACTTTTTTTATAGAGTTTTATTTAGCTCCAAATTTTTGAGTGTGGTCACATAATCATTATATCTTTTATTTTTTAAAACTCTTATTTCAATTAAATTCAAAATCAAATCTAAAAACACAATTGAAACTAGCTCTAAAAACACAAAAATTAGCTGCATAGCGTATTTATTTACTTCAAAAATTCATAAATAATTAATTTGAATAAAGAAAATCTCCAAAAATTCACAATATAAACTTTCAGCATAAAGAAACATCCTATAAATTTTTCAAGTTGTTTGATTGATTATTTACAATGTAATATAGGGGGTCAAAGATTTGTTCGCACGTGATACTCATTAAATACATTGAGTGAATTCCCCGAGAGTATAATTTTGTATTATGTGGATTTTTCATATTGTATGTGCACTTTTAATGAAATTGGTATTAGACTTGAATAGCATTTGGAGATTTTCAATGGAGCTGAGGGCACAAAACCTCATCAACAATCACAAATAATCTATAGATTGCAATTAGAGTTGTTGGTGCATCCACTCCGTATAGTTTTAGAGATATATGCGATAGTGAATACGTACCAAAAATTTGGAAAATAGAGTTAAAAGGTTGAAAGAGCTTTTGACTTTCACGAATTGATGTAGTACAATATATTGTTTAAATTTCTTTGTAAGAAAATATTGAAAATTTCACAAAGTAGATTAAACATGTTACTCACAAACGCAATGATACCAAAAGGGATAAAATCTATATTACGCAACTATAACAATGTTTGTTCTTACTCTTTTCTTTTTTCTACAAGATAAAAATTATTAATTAAGCACTTCTATTTAGTTCAAAAATTTGTAATCAAAAGTAACTTTACAACTGTGTAATATATATAGATTTCATTTCTTTTGTTGTTGCATTTATTTTTGAATTTGATTTGTAAACTTTTCAATACTCTCTTATATAGAAGTTCAATACATTATATTAAAGGACTATATAAAAGTCGAAAGCTTCTTCAACTTTTTAAATATTTTTTCCAATTTTTAATATTTATTGAGTATTTCAAGTATCTTTAAAACCATAATAAGTGAATATAATAACATCTCTAATTGTAATTTACAAGTTAAATTTGATAGTTGATGAGGTTTATGCCCTTAGTTCTATTGGAAAAATCTTCAAATGATATTTAAACCTACATTTCTTGCATTTATTTATTTTTTTACTAATCTTCTCACACATGTTTTCCCACTTTTAGAATTTTAGTAATGATTGGTTTAAAATAGTGTAAATCAATATGTCAAGTAATGCTAATATGGCTATAGCCTAGAAAACATGCATTGTAATTGTTTTTGAGTGGCTATAAAATTGAAAATTTGTGCTAATCAACTTTGAAACTTAATTAATTACACATAAATATAGTATGGCTATTTGAATGAAAACAATCATCAAATACAATCTATTTTGTTATCCATTGTAGACATGATTTATACATCTTTTATAAACTAATGAAAATTTCATACTTGTTTTATTATTCAATGAAAATTTCATATAGATTGATAAATTATATTTTTAGTACACATATAAAGAAAGTGTTCTAGATGTAAACAAAAATCTTTACAAATTTTATTGTAAATGTGAAGTTTGAATAAAAGCCAATAGAAGTGTTCATCTAAGTTTATAAAACGGAAATGTCAATATAATTCTTTTGTCCTAATGAATGCACGGAAACAATAAATGATTTTTAATGTCAACTTTTTTATTTGCTATTATGTTATCTAGGTAGCTGCATTATTAAGTGGTGGAGGATATGCTACTAAAGCGGTGACTCACGAAGATCTATGTTTACCTATACCAAGAAATATTACAACCAGTGATGCTGCTTCTTTTCCTGAAGTTGCATGTAACATTATTTTAAGCATTTTTACATACCCAGGCATAACAAACAACTCTCCTCAAAAAGAGCCTCTGAGGGTGTTGGTAAGTTAAACTAAGTATATCTTTTTCCTCATTAATAATTATTAAACCAATGTATTAAACTTCAAGTTTTATGAGTTTATCAATCTTTTAACATGTTATCTCATAATATATCTTTTGTAAAAAAACATATTTCTAAGGTCTATTCAAAAATCACAAAAATCACATGGAACTAAACGTAGGAAATCACAAGTTACTTATTTTAAATAATAATTTAAAAAATAGTTATAATGTAAAGTATATCTTTTTTCTATAAGCAAATAGAGGACTAAATTATAGTTTAATTTTTCAAAACCATTTAGACAATATAGAATTCTAAACAAATAATAAAAATTAGAGGAATTCAATAATACAAGAATAACAACCTATATGTTAAATTTGTAAATAAATAGTATTTAAATATTGGAAATATTAGAAATAATATAGAATATACAACTGTAGTGAATATTGCATTCTATTGTCTGTTTTGTAGATAACAGGTGGCGGTAGTGGTGTTGGCACAATTGCTATTCAATTTGCAAAAGCTAAAGGGTGTAAAGTATATTGCACTACTTGTAAGAAAACCAAAAATAATAATGCAATCTCATCTTTCCACTTATAAGAGTTAAAACTCAATATAATGACCATCAAACCAAACTCATGTTGTCAATATGATACTTCATCAAACAATGTTTGGTATCTTTAACCCCTAAATGCCTACAACCCTCTTCAAATTTGGAGAATTGCAAAGATGCATTATAAAATGCAACAAAGAGGGATATTTTGAACTTGATGTATAATAAAAGTAGTACATTATGAATTTTAGATTCTATCCATATGGTTAGATTTATGATTGCAATTACCAATTTGAAACTTAAAATTCAATATTCTTTTGTAATTCAAATACGAACAAGATATTGACAATCTGTGGATGCAGTTTGTTGTGATGGGTTGAAATGTAATACTCTAAATGTAGCGATTTTTGGAGGTTTTTGGGTTGCTTAATTTTATGAGTTGATTTTTTCAGCAACACTTTTGAACTAAGATTTTAGAAGTTTTTGGTGAATCATGACAACATGAAATGAGGCATTAATTTTTTCACAAATCATCCCCTTTCTAATCAGTTCACACATGCATAAAATCTATAATAAAAATCCACACTGCAAAAAGTGCATGACGAATGAGAAAACAAAATTCAATTATGTACATCACGCAGAAAACAAGATTTAAGGAAGTTAGGGGTTACGCATCATCATAGCTTTATTTTTTAAATAAATAAAAGAACTCATAATAAATACAATTTCATGGCATTGAACAGTTTTAACTAACAAACTTTTTAATTGTCAATTTTTTTCATTGATCAGCTACTATAGACAAAGTGATCAAATGTGAACAACTTGGAGCACATATGGCAATCAACTATAATGAGGACAATTTTGTGGACAAAATATGGAGGGATACTATGACATTAAATGAACCAGGTTGGATATTGGTCTATAAATCATTATATAATTATATATAACAACTTTTAGAAAAAATAACCAATTAACCCCTAACTGCCTGAGCATCCATTTTTTGGACGATGTACAGATTTCATCCATAATTTTTCATCCGTCATGCACTTTTTGCAGTGTGGCATTTATACTGTAGATTCTATGCGAAGTTAGCTTCATGCATATGTGATCCGATTAGAAAGGGGATGATTTGTGAAAATTTTATGCCTCATTTCATATTGTAGTGATTCACCCAAAATTTTGAAGATTTCAGTGTAAAAGTGCTCTAAAAAAAGTCAACCCATAAAACTAAGCAACCAAAAAATCTCCAAAAATCACTACACTTAGAGTATTACATTTCACCCAATCACAAAAAATTCATTTGTAGATTGTCAATATCTTATTCGTAATTGAATTACAAAATAATTTTGAATTTCACGTTTCAAATTTTATACAATTTTTTTGGTAATAGCAATCATAGATCTAACTGTATGGACAGAATCTAAAATTCATAATGTACAACTTTTATTCATGTATCAAGTTCAAAATATCCCTCTAGGTTGCATTTTATAATGCATCTTTGCAAAACTGCCAAATTTGGAGAGGGCTCTAGGCATTTAGGGGTTAAAGAGTTGTGCCAATCGATGAGACCCACTTTCTTATTGATCACAAGGTTCTTTAGCCCTTCTATTGTTGACCTCAAAATCTTAACCACTATTTCCAAATCATTGTAGCAAATTCGGGATCGTGAACAAGTCCATATCATCTTTAGCTAAAGATTGGGTAGTGAAACATTGTATTTAATGTTAAAGTTTCTACAGTGCTACTGTTGAAAAGCGTAGACTCTACTAACTACTAAAGAACCTTATGTAAATGTAACATAAAATTGAATTTATGGTAGGAGTGGACATGATCTTGGATGTTGTTGGAGCAACATGGACAAGTCAAAATCTTAGGATATTGAAGAGGGAGGGAATCCTCTTCATCGTCGGTATGCGAACAGGGAAATTTTCAGACATTTTAATTGGCCCTGTATATACAAAGCAATGTTCAATTCGACGTAAGTTATTCACAAAACTCCAAATTGAATAATAAAATTTCAGAAAAAAGACTTATTTATAGTGAATACCGTACTTTAGGGACAGCTTCATCGACCCTCTGTCGAATAATTAATATTTAAAAAAATAGATTTCAGCAAAACAAATATACCCCAAAAACTAAAAATTCCTTAAAAAAAATTTGAAAAAAATTTCCCCAAAATTTCGGCATATACCCTAAGATACCATATATTTATATGTATAATTTTTAATTTTTAAAATTGAAATTGTTGGTGGATTGCAGCTGCGTCTTTGCGAGGGCAAAGCACTGAAGTAAGAGCTGAAGTTATAAAAAAAGTTCAAGAGAATATATGGCCCCTCATTGAGATCAAAAAAATCAAACCAGTGATAGAACATACATTTCCTTTGGAAAAGGCTGTTTGGGCTCACCGACTTATGGAATCCAATATCCACTTTGGAAAAATTTTACTCATTGCTGATCCAGAGAAAGTAGCAGCTGATGATGCTGCAAGGCCAGTGGAAAATCCAAGTACTTGTGATTGATTAACCCCTAAAGGATCAAGAAGCCCAAATTGCGCCTTGTGTTTTTTAAGTTTTTAATTTTTAATTTTTTTAAGGTAGTTTTAAATACATAACATTCAGTAGCATGCATTGTCGTTGGCTCTATAGTAGATGGTGTGGAATATTCCACACTCATCAGTAGTTCACCGTTGTTAAGTGGACCGGTGAAGGCTCAAAGTGATGAGCAGAGTTCATGCAAAAAAGGCAATGGGCATGAATGCTATTGAATGTTATGTAGGTCCTATGTGGACATGTTTTTGTTCAGATTTATTTGTTGTTTGACCAACACGTGCAATGTTCTTCACTGATTCCAGTGATGTAAAATTTGGTCTCAACTAAATTATATATTTTTTGAATATGATCAATTGAATTTGTCTTGTTAAAACCATGAATCCTTGGTTCTTTAGGGATTAAACATTGTAACTTTAGTTAAAAAGGTGGTTTTTGGGTACGAAGTAATAGTATTAGAGTGTGATGTCCAAGGTCGCAAGCTAGAGTCAATAATGACTTTGACGGCTAATTACTTCTTTGGTTACTTGCATTGTGATTATAGAGTTTATCCTAGAAAGGGGACATTAAGAGTAGTATGTACGAACTTGGTCCAGGTGGTCCACTTGGCAACAAACTCTTCATTCTCGATCGCCCTTTGGGCTAGAGTTTCTTTCTCTTTGTCTCTCTAATGACTTTGGGCACTTAGCTTTGGTGCTCAAAGATCACCCTTCTACAAGTTGTGCAAGTAGAAGGCAGAGTGTGCACGTTGATGCCAATTTTATTTTATTTTGAATCTTTTTTTAACAAGTGGAATATTAAATAATAATAATAATAATAATAAAATTGAATTTTCTTTTATCATACAAAAAGACTTGGAAATTTTATTTCCTAAAAAAATTGACATTTAATTTTTTAAAACATTTTGCCGACCTTGAGTTCCCCTACACCTACGGCATGCCCTATAAACTTGTTACCAAAAAGATTGTTTGAAAAGGGCCTCTAGTTAATCTTGTAGATTAGGATATACTTTATTAAAATTTCACTTGTTGTACTATAATTAGGTATGTTTCATTGGATTTATGAGAAATTTATGTCTTGTTGTTTACCAAGGCATAAGGTGATGAATGACAAAATTAATTTAGAAAGGTGTGTTGATAATAAAATTCTAATTAGTGTATTTTTTAATTGGAGGTTAGTATAAAATTTGTGGATACTTGTTTGCAAATAAAGAGTAAATTTTTGTTTTGTTTTGTAGGTTGTTTAAATTTTAAATTTTTTTTCCTAAAATTCTTTTAAATCCTAAAATTCCTTTGAATCAAAATTATTATTTTCTAATTTTAGACACAGTGTATACAGATTTTTATTTATATTCAAATTGGTATTTTCATTACTATTCCAGCAACCTTGAACTCATTAAATTTTAAGCCAAAATGTGAAAGTGATAAATTTTATCACACAATGAGCCAAAAAGTGGGTTTTTTTGGTTGAAGAGCTCTTACGTGCAACCATGTGGTTCAATATTCCCCAAAGGCTAAAGGTATGATGCCAATATATAATTTATTTTATTTGCATAGAATTTGAGGTTTTCACTTTTTAAAGTTTTTTTCTCTTTATTGTTTCATTTTTCATTTTTCATACGGGGGTACATTTGCAGTATAACGAGCCATGGAAATTGTAATCAATGATTAAATTAACAGATTATTGAGCAATAATCTTATCATTTGAATTGATAATGCAATATAAATTAGTAACTACATATATTATATGTCATTCTACAATATACTAAAGTTTGACGATGTTTAAGAAGTTATTGGTACTCCAAAACGACTAAAATATGTTCGTAACCAGTCGTTAATAACGACAAAAATGTGCTAGAATGTTCACAATATGTCGCAAAATGTCCTTAAAATTTTCTAATATCTACATAAATTGAAGATCTAATTTTCTAAGCACTCATCAAGAGTCGTTAGATTTGGGCGGGGTTGGCTTGTTATATTGTGAATGCACCCATGGTTTTACACTATGTACTCTCCAATGTGATCGCTCAGATTTGAATTTGAAGTTTGTCATTATTTGAAAAAAGTTGCAAGTTTTGCAATGTTGGAATTTTGGATTGAAACCCCCCTTCACTAAAAATAAAATAAAATTGTAGCTCACTCATACACACATCTAAGACTAAAAAATTGAGCCATGTATTTTATTAAACGAATAAGCTTAGAAACAATTAAATCAATATAAAGCAATCACACCTATTCACTAACTTAATTGTTTGAATTTTTAATTTGTTTGCATTCATATTGTACATCGAGGACCACTTTACATTAGGAGTCAAGAAGGACGAAACTAAATAATTAAACAATCCTATTGATAAAGAGCTAAAATTTATCTCTAAGGATTGTACACTAGGAATCAAGATCAAAGTATGTCAAAATGTCTTGGCACCCACTTGGCAATAAAGTACATAGGAAAAAAATTCTCAGGTCTTTACGTGACCAAAAATGGTGTAAAGGCAACTCCATCGGTGAGGTTGGTACTCCTATTTCTAAACCATCGTATACCAACCACTCAAAACCTAAGGCAAGTTACTTTAGGTTATAATCTTTTGTTATTGCATGTGTGATTGTTTATTGATTAATCCCTAAATGCTTCAGTTAGGGTTTCTAGAAATGACTTAGGGCCACTCTAGACTACGGACCAAAAAGTCGTCCCATGATGTCCTTCTAAAATTTGTGATTGGCCTATTAACTCAAGATGACTTGGGTTTAC
Organism: Pohlia nutans; assembly: GCA_022496805.1. Lineage (NCBI taxonomy): Eukaryota > Viridiplantae > Streptophyta > Bryopsida > Bryales > Mniaceae > Pohlia > Pohlia nutans. The sequence goes on from CM040105.1 coordinate 5,553,679, forward strand.
ACTACCAAGAAAAAAGAAACACACATACACACATTAAAATTAAATTAAAAAACCACCTCAATTTCTTTTTCGTTCATAATAATTCCTCCCAATCCAACTTTGGTTTATACCTAATGAAAGGCTCGAGAGCTTTAAAATTTGCATTTTTATGAAGTGTAATCATGGAAGTGTGACCATGAAAATAATCCATTTTGCTTGATCACGGCTCTTAGTCCATAGTCTAAATTGGCCTTTAGATGTCACTAGTAGAAAGGTGTAATTGGAGCACCAAACAATAGTGCCAGAGCACGGCACTACATGCCCATTTGGGCAGGCACTCATTTAGGTACCTAAATGGTTGTCGCAACATGCTTTGGATCTATAGTGTGGTGCCCCTTTTATACTATTGTGTGTTATAAGATGTGGCTTCTTAAACTTATTTGGTTTAAAGAATAAATATAAGACATCATGATAAGAGAATATTTATATGGCCAAGTTTGAAAAAAACGTTTGAATATTTTTCAATTAAAATTAGAAGTTTGGAATTAGAAATTGACCAAAATTACATTCTAAACCCCTAGATGCCCATCTATTTTTTGAATAATGTAAAGAATCGAACTCCATTTTCTCAACCGTCATGCACTTTTTGCAATGTGGATTTTTTACTGTAGATTTTATGGGAAGTTAGCTTCATGCATGCGTGAACCAATTAGAAAGGGGATGATTTGTGAAAATTTTATACCTCATTTCATGTCACATTGTTCCACCAAAATTTCTAAGATCTTCGTTCAAAAGGGCTCTTGAAAAAATTAACTCGTTAAATTAAACAACCAAAAAATCTCCAAAAATCACTACACTTGGAGTATTACATTTCAACCCATCACAACAAATTTCATCTTCAAATTGTCAATATTTTATTGTAATTGAATTACAAAAGAATTTTGAATTTTTAAGATTCAAAACTTATACAAAATATTGGTGATTGCAATCATAGATCTAATTGTATAAATAGAATCTAAAATTCATAATGTACAACTTTTAATCATACATCAAGTTCAAAATATCCCTCTTAGTTACATTTTATAATGCATTTTTGCAATTCTCCAAATTTGAAGAGAGTTGTGGGCATTTAGGGATTCATACTTTCAACTTGAAATCATTATGATTGGTTATATCATAATGTTTCAGAAGTGGTGAAGTTATTCACATGAGTAATATTATAGTTTGATAGACATGTTTTAGAATTCTTCTAAAAGCAATTAAAAAACGTGTCAATAGATAATAATTTTTAAAAGTTTAATCCAATGTTGTTCATTATATACTGTTGAACAACCATTCCAAAATTCATAATAAATTGGGTTATTTTGAATTTGTAACAAAATTATAAAGAAAACAACTTCACATATAAAATTTATAATCTTTTGACATAAACTCTTAATCTAACCATTGAATTATTGTCATCATCTACAACTTTAATATGTATGCCAATTTCCAAAAATGCAATTTATACTACTTATTTATAGTGTTTTTTCTACCTACCCAAAATAGACATAAAAGTGTAAGGACACTCAAATTTTATTTTAAATCAAACTTTTGGTCATTCAATGAAATGTAACAAAATTTTAGAAAGTCAACTTTGTCTTTTTGTCAAATCAAGAATGAAAAATTCAAAAAAAATTACGTTTGAACAATTATTGTTCACCCCAAAAGTTTATGGTAACCAAATATGATTGCCCATGCACTTGAGGATTAAATTTATGGAAATACTACTTCATAACTGAAGTTTTGGTGCTATGCCTAAAGGTAAAAATAAGATTTATAACCTAAAGTAGCTTGTTTTAAGCTTTAACACTAAATAGAATGAATAATGTAGAATTGTAATTAAAAAAAAAAAAAACTTTACTCATAAAAACATAGATTATAAAAATGCTTTTAATATAAAGATATTTATATTCAAAAATAAAAATAAAAACAATTTTTGACAACATCTTACACATTTTATTTATTTATATTCACTCCAATTTAAATTTCTTCTCACAATCAAGGAAAATAATTTTAAACTTTAACCCCTAAATGATAGAGGGGTATTGGACAAAACGTAAATGTGTTATAATATGTGACATCTTTATCTTCAATGAATTTTGGTCCAATAGAGAAAATAAAAAGCACAACGTTCTAAAATTATCCGTATGGTTAACTTTCCAAAAGTAGTTTTAGATCTTCACGTAAAGAATTCAAAAGCATTTAACTTCAAAATTTTATCAAAATTACAAATTTTATTCTTTGGAATTTGGAATTTGGTATGATTGGTTAAAACTAGGCATTCTATTCTAAAATTTTAAAAATAATATTTTTCAAAGGAGAGAGCATCATTACTTTCTCCAAATAGTAAAGTTTATAACACTAGGACAATATTGAGGTCTGTGTCTTTGAAAAATTCTCCTTGATGGAGCCGCTTAACTCGGATTGACATGATTCAAATTGGATTGGAAAGTACACTTGATTTCCTATTTAAATTTTAAATTTATTTTTATTAAAACGTTTTTTTTCATCGTGGACAGACCGTAAAATTAGGGCGGTGACCATAAAATGGTCGTTTGGTCACTTAGGAGTTAACATCTTTCCATCTAACCTTTGATTTTGGAATAAGCCTCTTCGTTACGGCTTTTACGTTTAAAAATTAAAAATTGATTCTTTTAGCTTTGAACGTGAATATTTCACTATGAAAACTTATTTTTAGTTCAAATCAAAAATTACCTTCATCTACAGTTGTCAAACTTTCATTTACATGTGACAAAATCAAATTTTATAAAACTTAGAGCAAAATTAAGGTAACAATAGTAACTTTTATCAAGAGTCCATGTTTTTGAAAGCATTCTTTGAAACATGTCTTTGTAGTCTTACCACAATTATACAAGGACATTTAAAAAAAATGTTTTCAAAATAGGAAAGTATTGGCCATCAATGACTACAAGTTCTAAAAGAAATTTTGAAAAATAGTTGGCTAATGGAAATGCTTCAAAAATACACTATTTAATCAAACTGCACTTTGGTTCAAAGAAGAGAGTTTGATTTGAAATTTTTTATAGAGTATTTTGTAAAACTAAGACCAAGAAAATTTAGTGCCAAAATGATGCGAAATGGGACTCCCCTCTTACAAACGTAAGATACCTTCGACAAATACGAGTATCATACGCAGACATAGTATATACGAGGCGTACATGAGTCCGAGAATACATACGGTGGCGGAGCATCAACATCGAGCCAGAATGATTGAATGAGAAACGATCGACCCACAATCCATCGCCACCTTCAATCGAATTGCCGAGGAGATCCAAGTCTTTGCCGTGCTAATTTTTCCGGTGCTTGGAGCTCACCACTCTTACTGTTGCAAACTAGGGTTTGCTGAGAAAGCCAGGTACTTACTTCAACTGGTTCTTTTCTTTTGTGCCATTGCAACGCGTTTGGTGTTTGTGCATTTTGTCTTTGAGAACTGGGTCGCAGGTGGATCGGTGCCCCAGTTAGGGTTCCGGACTCTGGTGGCATCGACATTCATATCAAGGGTGAGCTTGTTTATAGGTGTGAAATATATATACGTATTTTTTTTAGAAGAGTTTTGAGACGATTAGAAGCCGACGAAGGTGTTTTCTCAAGAATCGGAGGTTTACAGAACAACCTCGTGTACTTTTAGGGTGGACGAGTGAGTACTGTCAACTTTAGGGTTTTAGTGCATTTATCGTTGACATTTCTCATGAAGAGTGAGCTCGTATGTGAGATTTTTTTTGAGTAAAGACTGCCAGAAAATGTTTTGTCCAGGATTGGAAATTTATTTATTGGAGGTTTAGAGAACAATCCCGTGAAGGTTTAGGGTGGATTAATTCTTAAGCCGAATCTTCAATTTTCCTCGTGTATTTTTAGGGTGGACGAGTGAGTACTGTCGACTTTAGGGTTTTAGTGCATTTATCGTTGACATTTCTCATGAAGAGTGTGTGAGAATTTGAGACTGTCAGAAAATGTTTTGTCCAGAATTGGAAATTTATTTATTGGAGGTTTAGAGAACAATCTCGTGAATGGTTAGGGTGGATTAGTTCTTAAGCTGAATCTTCAAATTTGCAACTAGGAAGTAAGTAGGTTCAAATTGATTTGATATGTGACTCAAAAACTGTTGAGTGAGAATAATCACTCGAAAGCGTCATTCGGAGCAGTGATTTTTTTGAAGGCTCATTGGATGCTCTTTTCATATTAATATATATAGGTAATATCAGGGTAATACACATGTGCTACCTAGGTGCTACTTAGGCAATACCTGGGTGATACCTAGGTTTACACATCTTAGGAAATCTGGCTATTATTCCTCCTTTTTTTTTTTCAAAAATCCTATGTATCAATTAGCCAGCCCAGATTTTATGTAGCAATTGGCTAAAATCAGCAACAATAAAATCACTGATTCTGAGTTTCCACATTTTTGGTGTTCTGTTCTGAGTTTCGAAGCTTTTGATTTTTCTGACAGAATGAATTTTGTTTGTAGGATCGTTGGCCTTTCAGTGAGCTATGGCCTGGCAACCGGGCCCTGGCTTCGATCAGTATGGTGCACCACCAGGAATGCAACCGGGGATGCAACCGGGAATGCCTCAAGCTCCAGTGGGGCCAAACAATCCATTGAATGATGTGTTTTATGGTGCCGGTTCAGGATTGTTGGGAACGTACTTGGGGAGCAGCAAGGATTATGTGCAGAGCAACGTAAGTTCCTGCTCCGAGTGCTTGTATGCATTGATTTTTGTTGTTGCTAATTTTAGCCAAATTGCTACATAAAATTTGGGCTGGCTAATTGATACAAAGGATTTTTGAAAAAAAGAGAGGGAATAATAGCCAGATTTCCTCAAGATGTAGCCTCTTTAAACCTAGGTATCACCCAGGTATTGCCTAAGTAGCACCTAGGTAGCACATGTGTATTACCCTGATATTACCTATATATTAATATGAAAAGAGCATCCACGGAGCCTGGATTGCTCTTCAAGCCATGGAAAAGTAGCAAAAACGCTAAACTGTCTCCTGACAAAAAAATCACTGCTTGTATGTTGTTTGAGATCCTTTTGTGTATTCAGGTTCGAAAGATGATTGACATTCATCTATGTGTTTAACAGGTCAGCAGGTATTTGGCAACTCACGACATTCAGTATTATTTTCAAGTGACCGATCAGTACGTAAAGAACAAGCTCAAAGTGGTCCTCTGCCCCTTCCTCCATAAGGTTTTCCTCCTCAAAGCCTCCTCTCCATCACAACTGATGCAATAAGAAGCTGTTGAGTTCAAAGTCCTCAAAGGAATATCAGGGTGTGTTTTGTTACCTTTCTGCTGACACTAGTTTTGTCAATTCGTGCTTCTACAGGGCCATTGGACGAGAATAGCAGAGCAAGTGGCAGGAGGTTTGAAATACAAGCCTCCTCGTCATGACATCAATGCTCCAGACCTTTACCTTCCTCTCATGGCTTTTGCAACCTACATCATACTGTGTGGCTTTACGCTCGGGCAGGCGGGCAAGTATGGATCTTCGTACCTTTTCCATGTGTGCCTTGATTATTTCAGTGAGAATATGTATCTTTAAACCGATCCAGGCTTTGCTTTGATGATATTGTAGCCAGGGCTTCTTTTTTGGTTTTTGAGATAATGCCCACATGGCTACAATATCTTTAAACATCAGTGATGTTGTGGCAACTTTGTGGTTTTTTGGGTTAAATTAGCTGGCTATATTAGTATGAGTTTAGTTAGATTCGTGTCATAAAATTTTCAAAGAGTGCATTTAAATGGCGACAATTGTATTCGTAAGAAGCAATTAAGCAATACATGTAAAAAATTGGTTAATAGTTGGAGCTCTAATACAAAAATTACAAGACATTGGGCCAGATAAGCAACATTGAATGATTTTGGTCTTCCCCTTGAGTGCTCATTGAATTTGTATTCAAAGTTAAACAACATCCTCAATATATTCCATTAATCTGGCGACAAACAAAGGATGCATCAAAGAATGTTAAGGCGACATATGTAGACATTTGTAGAGATGCAAAAAGTTGTATGGCTCCATTGAATATTCCTATGTTGAATATCTGGCTACAATCATTGATTTATACACCCAAATTTTGTAAGGAGAAAATTCTGGTGCAATTTAGCTTTTGATAACCTAAAAAGAATAGGACTGATTGTAGCCTTCACTTATGCACATGTTCTGTTTGCAGGTTCAAACCAGACGTTATGAGTGGACTAGTGACGAAAGCAACCGTTGGGTGGGCAGTGGAAACGATCATGTTGAAGTCACTGGGGTGGGCTTTAGGAAGCAAAGATGCTCCAACGTTAGATATTTTAGCGTACGGGGGTTACTCTTTCATCGGCGTTTCGTTGTCTGTGTTTGCCAACTTGTTTTCGACCTATGCTTACTACTTCACATGGGTCTATACAAGTCTCTGCATGGCGAGGTTTCTGATTACCACCATGAAACGCTTGTTGTTTGCCGAGGCAAGGAGGTACGACAGAGACTCTAGTCGCCACCATTACCTGCTTCTTCTCATGGCTTTGGCCCAGTTCCCTCTGTTTTACTGGTTAGTACATGTGAGATAGGTCACCTTTGTAATACAAACTCTCTTCAATGAGATTATTAGGTACATTACAATTTTGTTTTGATAGAGGACAGGACAACTACAGCAAATGGTGTTCCTTCCAATTTAAGTCACTCAGTTTTGCCATTGCCTCTCTTGGTTACTTCTGGCCTGTAATTTTCTGCTTCAGGGTTTTTGTAGAGTTTAATTCCATTGACCGACTTACAGGATGTATGTTTGTTGTCACTTATTTCTTTAAGTATTCCTGTTTGATTTGCTATAATTGTTATGGTTTTCGCACTCCCAAAAAAAATACACAAGAAATACTAAGAATTGAAGCTCAATGTTCATTACAAAAGAATTCAGCCAGAAAAAAGGTCGTGGGTTCTCCCTCCAAGAAGATTTTTTTATTTTATTGGCTCTGACCATAGGGAAGAGGCATTGCGGAGACACTCATGTTTTTGGGCTAAATACCACTGTAGCAAATATATTTTGTCCATGATTCCACTAAAATGTATTCTTGTCCTTCATCTTCACTTGTTCAATTTCGGTCAGAGCTCCTCGTAGCGTAGTTGCTTGTTTTTCTTGAAACATTACCACCTAGGAAGATTCGCCCACTCTCTTCTTTTCTCTTTCCTCTTGACACATAGCCTAGCCATGTCACTCGAACTTCAACCATGTAGGATTGAGTGCCATAAATCTGCCACATGGATTCTTCACTCATTTAGACCACAGTTTTGGGACCACATGAACCAAAGTTCCCACCCTCGCTCCCACACAGCCTTCACAGCCCTTTACAAACCTGAAATCTTTGTAATGATTTCGTTATTTGTTCCAAATGGCTACTCCCCTTAGTGTATAAGTACCCTTTCTAACTGTTATATTCCATTTTAGATATTTGATTCTTTGGTTCAACTAATCACGTAGCTACATTGTTTAAATATAATTGAATATTATGAAGTATTATGGAACATTATAGAGTGTCATAATGTGAAGGTTAGACCAACCCTTTTTTTCACTTTCACATAGAGCTAAATTGACAACACAAAATAATATGGTAGAACCATATATTTCCATATCTTCGATAGATTGAAATATTTCACATCCACATTTTAATGTTATTTTCATCCAAATCTGATGATAAAATTGAGATATTTGACCTCCTTTTTAGTTATACGTATAATTGTTACATCCAAATGATTCACCCTGGTTTATGGTTATATGTGATTCATGAATAAATGTAACAAACGTAATACTCTCAAGGGATATCATTTATATAGAGGGTCAACTGTATGATATACTAGGTCCAATTTACATTGTAGCCGTTTAGTTGAGTGAACCTTGGAAAACTCTATTTAAAATTAGTTGAGTGGACAAGGTCGAAGTCCATTAACATATAATAAATATGGCCTTTGGTAGTCATAGTGTAAAGGCCCAATGTACAAGTCTATTGGCCATCACACTGTGATCAACCAAAGGCTACATATTTATCAAATTTTGAATATTTTAATGAGAAAAACGAATCTTTGATCAATAAAGAGTTGGGTTTCTATTCTTGTCCTCCCCAATTCTTTATAATGGGGAGAACATTTTGCCATGTAAGCACGTTTGAAAAAAATGTCTTTTGGGCGTTGGCCTTTAGTGGAAAGGCCCAAATTTACTAATCAAATTTCTCTATCAATCAAACTACTAAAATCCTTTGTCTTCTTATACTACATTGAGATCTCCCGGACTGTGTGCCTACCAGTTGTGTTCTTGATATGGTCCAAAGACTCTCTACTAGAGGGGTGCACCAAAGTCATTTTGTAGCTTTTGGATCTACAGTGTGAAAGTTGTGGATTTTAATGGAATTTTGTGACAATAAAATTATTCTAAAAATAAAATAAAAAGTAAAATCATAGTCAAATTAAAAGTTTCACTAACCGTGTTTTTGGTATGGTTGGAAAGCTCTCAACAAGAACAAATACATTGAAGTCGTTTCAAAACTTTTGGACCTATTGTACGATACTTATGAATATTCAATCAAATTTCGTCACTTTAAATTGAATAAAATTATAAATAAAATATTTTAAAAATAAAATCATGGCTAATCCCTAAAGGACCAAGTGTCCTAAGTAGGGCATTTCAATGTTTGGTAGGTTTTCACGGTGTCAATTTCTATCCTAAATTTTTGAAAAACATTATATGAATTTGGTATGTAAATAAAAAAAACTGGGGATTCAATATTTTTTTGATTCCGACTTCATAAGTGAACGTTATGGAGAGAAAGAGGTTTTCTTGGAGAGAATGGGCAGTTCGGGCAAGGCTTAAGATAAACCTTAGAAATGATTATTTTTTGCATTTATAACCGGAGGATCTTGCTTTAGACTATCAAAAGTAAAACTTTCATAGAATTTGACTATAAAAATTGCAAGTTTATAGTGTTTGAACTAAAGGATGAAATGACAGCGTTTTTTGACCTTTTTGGACCGTCTTTGGAGACATGGGAAAAACTGTTAAATTGGTCAAAATTTTCTTTAATTTTTTTGTAATGTTCAAATTCGTATTAACTATCAAGAACCCAAAAAAAAAAAAATTCACAAGAAAATGAATAGAAAGAGGAGAAAATGATGTTTAAAAACAAAAAAAACTCACGATTCTTTAGGGGCTAAATCACGGAGAACACTACACTACTTTTTTGTTAATAGTGAGGGAGGGTAATTCAGTGAAGGTGACACTAAAATGTAAAATTAGTACGAAATGAAAATAGTTCCAATTTCATGATTTTGCAAAATAAAGCGTGTCTTTGGAATTAGTACCACACGCACTATTAGCAAAAAGTAGTATAGTGTTTCCTTAAAATCACACACACTCCATTGGTCAAAAATTCCAAGGAAAAGTAGCACCAAGGGAACCAAAAGAGAGCTCACTCGGGAACAAGAGGAACCTAGGAATCGTGGGTGCGCATCTTCGTCTCGCACCTTCTGAGCTTCACCTTGAAGCCCCTCAGAGCCCCTCACACTCACTTTCTCACATTCTCGGACGGAAGCAGTGCGGACAAGGACACATGCACGTAAGTCGTCGATGCATCATCTCATCTCATTTTTCAATTTAAGCCATCGCCACTTGCTTCATTTCAATCGCGCCTTCTTCACACCTTTCCATGGAACCTGCAAAACATGGTTTTAGGGTTTTCTTTTGGCTAAATTGGGCGTTCAATCGATCGATGGTTTGCTGCTGCTGTGTTCTAGGGGTGTGGAGGAGCGGAGAGCGCATTGAGTAACGAGCCGGGCGTGTTGGAAAAAGATCCGCGTCAGGGTTTGGTTTGAGGCCGGATTCTGGGGTTTCGATTTTCTAGGGTTTGCGAGCGGAGGAGCGCTGCGAGAATTCGATTTTTTTGGAAATTCTTCCAGGGTACTGTCACAGGGCTTTCAAGTATCAGTTTTCTATTTCTATGTGATTTTGTTGAGGGGGTTTGACGATTGGCGCAATGACATATCGTGTAATAGATGTTTCAGATTCGTGATTGAACTACCGAAAAAAGCTTTATGGCATTATGATTCTTTAGATTCACCCCTGCTTTTTCACTGACACAAGGTCAGCACCCTGCTTTGAATGAGTTTAACCCCTAAAGGACCAAGAAGCCCGAATTGAGCGTCATGTTTTTTTTAGCAGTTTTGAGTAGGTTCTATGTGAACTTCCTTTTGTTCAAATTTGTTTGTTTTTTGACCAACATATGCATTGTTCTTCACTGATTCCGGTGATAGAAAATTTGGTCCCATCTGAATTGTATTTTCATAATATGAATGATTGAATTTGTCATTTTAAAACCATGAATCCCTGGTCCTTTAGGGGTTAAGGATAATTTTAAAGCTCGGCATATGAGAGAGAGGTTTTGATGAGATAAAGCTAGTTGTATCCATGGTTGGTGATGTTGTGCTCGATTCGTTTTTTTCGAAGACACCCGCACTATATTGCTTCTTTGAATTATGATATTAAGCGTTTCTATGCCATGTAGGTATTGTAGCTTTTAGCTTTCAACTTGATGGCAAGAACACAGGAATCACATGTGACTATCTATTATCGCAAGGTCCATTTGTCTTAATCAATTGTTGAGAGGGAGGAGTGGTTTTTTTTTGTTTTTTTTTTAAACTTAAGGGGTGGAAGCCCTTCGCTTAAAAAGAGACTGGGAGCGGTGACTTTGCTTCTCTGTTTCTATTATAATTCCAGTATTCTGTTTTCCCTTTTTTAAAATCTCTTTTTAAAACATTAGACATTGGAGGGCTGTTTTCCTGTATAGGTTTGCCTGGGAATCATGCAAGTTGTGCCTGGGAATCATGCGAGTTGTGCCTGGCTGTGATGTTTCAGGATTTTGTTGGAGTTCGTTTGAGGAGCTGAACAACAGCACGTTGTACGTGTGCGTATACTGGGTCGTGGAGGGAGGAGCACACCTTGAGGGGCTTAGGTATTTTGCAAGCTTTTCATGTCCAGCTCGTCTACCTCTGTAGCACCGTCGTCTGCGCCTCGAGAACAATTCAGAGACAAATCTTACGGACATGGAGCTGCAGGAGGCAGTGTCCACTTTGATGGGAGTGGGCACTTTCACGAAAGCAAGGGTGGCCAGGAATCGGAGGTTGCTGAAGAAATCCCAAAGCTCAACCCATTTGCCAAAGAGTTTGTGCCAGTTCCTTCAGCCTCCGCATCGTTTTTCCATGTTGGAGACCCAATTGACCAAGAAGTCTTCAACAACTCCGGGTCCGCTGGGCGAAAGGGCCGGAGTGATGAAACCGAGAGGAGTGTGACCACCAGGGGGTCCTCCAATGTGAATGTGAAGGCAGGGAAGGGCACTGGTTCTCCAGCCAGAAATGGAAATGGATCTGCAAAAGGTTGGCAGGTCGGTACTACCCCACCCGGGGGCAAGAAGAACCAAAGTTTGAGGGCCAACCATCTGTTGAATTTCCAATATGATCCCATTGTGCGGCCTCCTCCGCGGTCCCATCAACCTCCTCCTCGAAGACAGAGGCGGGCACAACCTTACAACAGGGAGCTTTTTCTGCAAGCAAACTTCCGGTTCCTGGTGTCTGATTTGGGCGACTATGTCCTCAATGCAAGTGATCCCGACAAGATGCTGCAGTGGGAAGATGTTGCAGCCGTGAACGTGACAGCTCCAGTGCCAGTGCAGTGCCCCATCTGTCTCGACTCCCCGCCTTTATGTCCCCAGATAACCTCCTGCGGGCACATTTTCTGCTTTCCATGCATCTTGCATTACTTTATGCTGGGTGAGCAGCGCGGGGATCCGTGGAAGAAGTGCCCTCTCTGCTTCGCCATGATTTCGGTGAAGGAGATGCGGACTGTGGTGATCAGTTCAGTGCAACAGTATCGTGTTGGCGATTTCATAAAGTTCAACCTGCTTACGCGTGCTAAGAATTCCATCACCCCTTTCGAGAAGTGCAAGGGCTCCCTGGGCGCACTGGCTTACAGTGAAGAAGGCCAGTTCCATCTGTATTCAAAGTTCACCCTCACTTCAGAAGCTGAGCATGTCACGGACCGGGCTGTGGCAGATCTTACGGCATGGGCTTCACGTGCTGAAAATCATGGGGGTGAGGATCTGGATGTCGTCCCATATGTTTATGAGGCTATTGATCAGCTTCATCAACGGAAGGTAGCATGGACAGAGCACCGTACTTTGGACTTCCTGTCCAGCAGTCCTCCAGTGCAACAGCGAATCGTTGCGCAGCCGAAGGCAGGGTTCCATACGTCGGCTGAAGCCAGCTTGGTGCAGTCACTGAACAGTGTAGATGGCGGTGAGCTTGTTGTTCCTGTGGATGTCAATCTGGCAAAGAACGCATTGTCCAAACGGCAGCCGGGTGGGAATAAGGGGACGGATATAGCAGCACAAACTGAAGCCGCTATGGCCAAGTTGAAAGAGGAGGCTGGTTGGGTTTATGAAAGTGCTTTTGCAGATGATGCAGAAAGGCTTGCCTCTGATACAGTGGGAAAGGGAATAGAACCAGAGGCTGCTCCGGAACTAGAGGAATACGTTGCTGTAGAAAAGGAAAGCGATGTTGGGAGTCCATCAGATTGGGAGGATCTCGTTATGGAGACGAAGGATCCTGATGTTGATAAAAAACACAAAGATGTGAAAAGAGACCAGGAAGAGTCGGATGCTTACACGTTTTACCAGTCTGCTGATGGGCAGTTTCTGATCCTGCATCCCCTCAACATGAAAGCTTTGCTCCAACACTATGGGGATTACGAGTCTTTGCCTTCAAGTATAGAGGCAGATATTGTAGAGTTGGAGTCTGTCACGCAGACGGAGGGGACCCGGAAGCAGTATCGCTACCTCAGCCACCTGCCATTAACAGCCCACTTTCAGTTATGTGAGGTGGACTTGAGTCAGATGCTACCCCCTGACGCGTTTACTCCGTTTTCAGAGGAGATTCGCACTCGTCAGCAACGACGTCGCCGCGTTATTCAGCAGGGAAAGGTGGAGAAGGCCAAGGAGGAGCGCCTGGCTGCATCGATGGCATCTTCGCAACCAAGGGCTCCATCTCCCGCCGACTTTGTAGCATACATGCAATTGCTGCAGATGGAGGACCCGGTAAGCGGTGATTTTGAGCTTGAGGAAACAACCACGGCTGTGACTGCAAGTCCACCCAGTGAAAGCCGCTCCTTGTTTTCTAATGTTGCCAAGATGGGATATGCCTCTGGCTATGATGCGCCGCAACTCGCCCCTGCAGAGTCGGGTCCTTCCTCTCCGTGGGGCTCATCTTCTCGGCAAAACTCCACTGTCCCCAAGGCGGAACCAGGTCCATCCAGCTTGTCGTTTGCAGATATTATTCAAGCACAGACTCCAGCGAAAGCAAATTCAGAAGAGGGTAGTGTTTCAGGAGCGAAGAGTGGTAAGAAGAACAAGAAAGGCGCTATGGTCTTGCTTTCTACAGCAGGAGGCAGGCGCTATTGACAACTTGACAAAACCTACCGGAGTGCGTGCATTATTTTCTCTTGAAGACGAGTGTTGAGAATAGATAACAGAGACCGTAAGTTTTGTAAACATGTTGTACCAAGATATACCCTGTTGGTGGGGTTCCACCACACGTGTAGAAACCAGTCCTAACAGATAATTAGAAAGGGAAGAGATGGTGTGAAGGGGTTATTGTTTCCTATTCTGGTAGCGATTCACCAATAACTGAATTTTTGGGTGTTTTTTTGAATGCAAGTGAGAGCTAGTTCCTGGCTTTGTAAATTGTAACATGTGCCATGAGCTTGAAGTTATTTTTCTTTATTTTCTTCTTGATATGTAACAGGAACTTGGTATATGGTATATAGCTTGATTTGTAAGTTGACAGGAACTTGATAAGGTGGTGTCACCTATAACCGAGTGAATTTCTGCAGCAGTCTCGAAATCTTTGGTAAGGTTGTATCACCTATAGCCGAGTGAATTTCTGAAGCAGCCTTGAAATTTAGTTGTCACTGGGAGTAGAAAACAAGTGAAAGTATTTTATTTTAGTATTGTATGCAAAATTTATAAGAATTCAAAAATCAATTGATAGATTGTTCTAAATTTGTGTCCTAATTTCGATGTCTTAGAGTTGTATATTCTACAATTAGTATTTCTTTGTTGTCTAGACTTTTTTGGGCAAGCATTTGGGTTTTTCTAGGGCACTCTTGGTAATAGATCATTTGGATAGGCGCTTGTGTAACAGAAACTTAGTTTATAGCTTGATGTGTAACAGGAACTTGGTTTAATTATCGCTTGACATGTAAGTTAACAGGAACTTGGTATGTTGCTTGATGTGTATTCAGGAACTTGGTTTATAGCTTGATATGATAACAGGAACTGGTTTATGGCTTGATATGTTAACAGTACCTTTTGATTTGTGGTTGATGTTCTATGCTAGTACTGGTGAATCTGATATTATTGCCACTGAGCTTTTGATTTCCATCCTAATTTTCTCTCACCATCTTTCTTTCCTCCCTGCAGTGAGTCCCTCAATGCGTTCTGTTGTAAGTTAACAGTTATGCTTGAGCTCTTTGAAACTTGTAAACAGTGGTTGCTTCACTTGTCAATCTGTGATTTTTGAGCAACTACAATCTTTTGTTTATTTCTGTTTTTAGTTACCTGATTGGTATGATTTGGCATGGCTCCTGATAAGTGATATGTGCGGACAGGTCACTTAGTTTTTTATAAATCAGTGCATGTGCTTCAGCTGAAGATTGTTTCTTGTCACAGGAAGGGAAGGACATTGAATGGGAGAAGTTATCACGTACTAGGTAAAGGTGGTTGGGAGGAGTTTTCCTGCAAACAATCTGGTCTTTGGGAGTGGCATACATAACATTCTATAGCACTGCACTCTTCATTCTATTTAGTGTATGATACACTATTTTATAGTTTTAATGCTAATTCAAACTTTTATGGAGTAGGGTACAAATTGATTATAGTGGATGGCCCATAAACCAACGCTTTAAGCTTTTCATGCAAATCAAGTACTGGTATAGAATTAGAAGCTTTCAATGAACACATGTTGGAGATATTGTTGGTTTATAGTACATGTTGGTTATTGGGTCATCCACTTTAACACCATTTATTTGCTTTGGATTTTGTGTTGGTCCCTTGTGAGTCACTATTCATTGAAAAATTAAGCTTCATGATGGTGGACTCCATGTACATCCTAATGTGACGTTACATTAAGTTAGAGATGAAACTAAATAAAATGAATTTATTTAAATTTGAATCTCTGGAACAATGTAAAGAGCTCTATTATTCATGAATTTGGTAGTTTTGTTCCAATGGGATCCCTTTTCTACGAGTGCCATGTGCATGGTCTCTATAGTAAATGCACACTTTTAAGTGTTTCATTTTTTATTTGCCATCCAAAGTGAAAAAAATTAGAGAAGAATGAGCTCTTACAATTGCATAAGGTTCTTTAGCCCTTGCCAGGGTTCACCTTTTTGCTCTCACTGCATGAAAAATAAAAAATTCAAAACATGTGATTCTTGAGGCAAGGTTATTGTGGACTTCCAACTCTCCACCATCATTCTTTAATTAAAGAATTACGTGGCATGTTCAATATTCTAGAATCCGCTACATCGATTCTCGTGCATCGATTCTCGTGCAGCGATTCTTATTCCTAGGTGCAGCTTACAAAGGCTAAAGAACCTTTTGTGCTGCAGAATGTTATGCTAGCAGCAATAGATGGACACATTATTTTCAGGAAAACTCCATCCAACAACCTTTGCCTTACGTAATCCAAGGTTGAAAGGAAGCACCCATTGGTCATTGGGCCAGAGGATGTTGTCATTTGTGCCAATTGTCTTTGTTATTGCAAGCCTACTTTTCTATGGTTAACTTAGTTTGCAAAGTATTCAGTTTGCAGAATAATTAGACATCTTGAATTCCAAAACAATTTTTACAAAATTTTAAAAATTACCAAAAAAAAATCACCAAATTGTTTTTTTTTTTTTTTTTTTAAAAAAAACTAAAACTAAAACTGCATATTTTTTAACACTGTTTGATTGCGATTGCAATTGATGGAATTGTTCTTGACTTCAAAGCCAACATAACATTCTTTAGCATTAGGGTATTGCATCCCTTAGTGCTTGGTTGATTTTTTTTACTATTCAATAACTTTTTTTGGAATTAGAGTGAAAGATGACACTTGCCATTATATGAGGGAATTTAGTAAGAGTCAAGCAAGTAAGATAAGCTTAAGATTTGAAAACAAAGAGCATTGGAGAGCATCGAAAAGAATCTTGGAAACTTTAGTAGGGGTAGGCTAAACAATGTTATAATGGTCGAACAGTTCTTGTTTACGGTGTAAAACTAATGAATTTCATTTATTTTTTTGTGAAACTTTGTGAATGTCATATTCACATCATGGAGTTGAGTTTAGGTCATATTAGCTATGTTATAATTTTGCATAGTACTTTCTTTCAAAAAAAAACAACATTGTGTAATGTATTTTAGCGTTTTGGACTTTTGTTCCTAAAATTTGATTTTGATCTTTACAACGATATTTTTTGTGTTTAACCCAGGGTTCTCAAACTCGTGCAAGAGAGGAATGAATAATGCTATATTAGGGTTTCTCCTTTTCTATGAAGATCTTGGGTCTAAGCAAACCAATATAATGAAATTTAATAACTCTTAACTACCCAAATGTCCAATTTTTGAACGATGTATAGATTTCATCCACATTTCTCATCCGTCATGCACTTTTTGTTGTGTGGATTTTATGGAAAGTAGGAAGTTAGCTTCATGCATTTGTGAATTGATTTAGAAAGGGATTTATTTGTGAAATTTTTATGCATCATTTCATGTTGCAGTGATTCTCCAAAACTTTCAAAGATCTTAGTTCAAAAGTGTTCAAAAGTGCTCTTGAAAAAGGTTTACTCATAAAATGAAGCAACCAAAATATCCCCAAAAATCACTACACTTAGAGTATTACATTTCAAACCCTTCACAACAAATTTCATCCATAGATTGTCAATATCTTATTTGTAATCGAATTACAAAAGAATTTCGAATTTTAACCCTTTACCGCGCCAGCGTCCATATATTGGACAACGAACAGATTAAAGTTGTTTGATTTTCATCCAAAGTGGACAGTTTTCATCCACCAATTTTTTTTTGGGTTCTTGTGTAAGTTGACTATCCTTTGCACGGTGTGGATCTTCAAAATAGATTATCATGATTTTTGGAAAAATAACACAATTGGTTTATGTCAAGTTTCATTCTTAGTTCAAAAAGTGAAACCTTAGACATGATTTTCCAAAATAAGTAGAATCAAATAATGGAAACCATACCATCTCGTAGTGCATGTCATTCCAATTTCATTCCAATATTTTTCAATTTTTTGGTGTTAATTCAAGATTTTTAATTGAATTTCAAGAGAAAACCTTGCAAAATTATTTTAAAATTATTAATAAAAAATATGATACATCTAACCGTACAGATGTGATCTTCACATTGGCATTTACAAATTTTCTTTGAACATCAACTCCATTTTTAGTTTCCATCAAACATTTTATAACACTTCTTTGAAAACAGTGTTGAATTGGGACGTTAAAGGGTTAAGTTTCCAATTTTATACAAAATTATTGGTGATTGCAATCATAGATCTAACTATATGGATAGAATCTAAAATTCATAATGTACAACTTTTATTGATACATCAAAGTCAAAATATCCATTGATAAAATTTGAGTACAGTAAAATTTCAGCCTATTTTGTATATGATTTGAATTTTCTTCATTTTTTCTTCAAAAGTTTACAATAGTTTCAAATTTTCACATAGAAAACATGTGATATTGTCCTTGAAAATTACAATAGGATAACTTTGGCTCACAAAATAAAGCATACAGAGGCAGTGCAATCATTTTACAGCAACTTACAATGCACCAATTCTCTATTACAAAGTGTCAGTGTTGCTAAACATCATTCAAATGAATATCCGGAGGCAGACTATGATCATGGTCTGATTCTTCAAAAATCACAGAACCACAATGTCCACATGATACATCATGCACAACACTCAGATATCATGTTTTTGCAGCAAGCTTCTACACCTAGATGCTAGAAAGAAGTTTTCCTCCAATACAGTGGTAGACCATACCAGGCGTGCTATTCTCGCAAGCACCGGCGTATTGGAGTGCTTGCGTTTAAAGAATGTCATAAAATATAAAAAAACCAAGGTTCCTTACTTTTTCCTCTTTCCAGGTTTCTTCTTAGGTCTCTGGTTCTTCGGGACCGACTTCTCTCGCCTGGAAAGCTTCTTCATTCTTTTCTCAGAGACGATTTTCTTGGGCTTGTTCACTGACTTGGCTTTCTTCGGTTGTGTGGCGCCCAGTGGCACAGCGGCTCTCTTGCCTAATAAAGTCTTGGGCTTCCGGATCTGTTTTGGAGCCTCCTCAAGCTCCTCTTCTTCATCATCGTCAGGATCTAAACTACAAGTTGTCACCACTATAGTCGTGTCCCCATCATCATAGGTTGTGGTTCCTGCAGTCATCAGGTCACCCCCAAACTTACTGTGAGCTTCTACAACATGACTGAAACTAAACCACCGTAACACTCCTAGAATAACTTGCAAACATATAAACAACTCCAAGCAATACAATCAGAATTGTCAGCTATTGAAGCAAGTTGCAGCTGACAGATCTAAAGCCTGAACATTACCACCAAACTCTAAAACGGGCAGAAATCGGACACAGCTGACTGAAGATCCAATTTCCTCGAGCAATTTCACAAAGGAAACGGAACTGAAAAGGTGACCAACATGGTGATAACCCTAGAATTCAAATGTGATGTAGTTATTATAGACCCACACCAGCAACGTTTGGAGCATCGTCAACTGCAACCTCTGACTCTTCGGCTTCAGTCTCATTCCCTTCTTCACCATCTTCAGCTGGCTTTCCCTTCTGCTCCAGTAAAGCAGCTTTCTTTGCTTCTCTTATCTGCAATGAAAGATATGAATTCAGGATGAGCAATACACCAGAACCTCTCTGACTATACTCAACCCTCTCTAATGACACTGCCTTGGCGTTACAAATGGACTCCTTGCACGGATGTTCAGAACTTGACATGTGGACATTGTCCAATCAGATGTGTACAGTCATCCCTCTCTTATTACTTCCTCTGTCCGGAAATAACTGTCCTAGTTTTAGGCATGTTTTAACTTAACGCTTTTTTTTTCAAAAAAACCGTCACCGTACTAGAAAAATGGTCTATCTTTAATAGTAGCATGTAGTTTTTGTGTCACTCTCACTGTCCTAGTTTTGGCATTCTTTTCTTTTCACATAATTGTCCTATGTTTTATACTTCAAAATTGAGCCTTGTTCACTTCAAACGGGGCAGACTCAAGTTTGAAGTATAAAACATAGGACAATTGCGTCGAGAAAAAAAGAATGCCAAAAACTAGGACAATTATTTCCGGACAGAGGGAGTCTGACATGTCTGGGAAGCCCTAACTAAGATGGCAGGCATGGATTAGTTACAGTTGCTTGAAATAATATCGTCATATTATAAAATGTCATATTATGGAGGGTAAACTGTACAGAACATGAGAGATTCTGAGGATATACATGGGATATGCGATTACAGAGAGTGATATAATTTAGAGTGGGTTGGGTGTACTGAATTCGTCACATCTTCGGTTCCATAAACCCATGATACATAAATTCTAGGGTGAAATAAACACTGCACGGTACTCATCAGATGGAAAGAGAAAAAGCTTACTTCCTTCCTCTCCTGAAGCCGTCGTTGTCTATCCTTAACTTCATTCTGCTGAGCTGCAACTTTCCGCCTTTTATTCTTTCTTTTGCGGAATCCAGTCAAATACTCCCTGCAAAGACAATGTAAGCAAGTCCCATTATCTTCAGAAACTTAGATTACACTTGCCACGCCAATGTTCACTTGCAGCAATCAGGAAATAAAAAATAATCAACCAGCAACATAACATGTTTCCCTGCAACACTAAAAGCTCCAATTCAATTATAACCCTAGATACCGCTTTAGCAAATAAAAATGATCACTCTACAGCATATCATGTTTCCCTGCGACACTAAAAGCTACATTTCACTTACAAAAAGGTCGTCAATAAAAGGAGAATATTCCGTTCTCAAAGAAAATGGTGACAAAGATTACGTTCTTTGCAATTCTTTCTTTAATCCGATTGTTTTCTTGACCTATAAGTACACAGATGAAGATTGGAAAACGTTCAAAACCGTTTAAGACGTTACTAAGGAAGAAACCAGGAATCGCCAAGATAACGTTTCTTTAACGACCTAAGCTAGATATCGCTTCAGCAAATAAAACCGATCACTCCGCAGCATATCATGTTTTCTAAAAGCTCCAAATCCTAAATATCGCTTCAGGAAAGAAAAATGATCACTCTGCAGCATATCATGTTTCTCTGCAACACTAACTAAAAGCTCTAACACTTCACTTCAGCAATCACTCTGCAGCATATCATGATTCACTGCGACACTGACTAGAAGCTCTAACAATTCACTTAGAAACCCTAGATGTCGCTTTCTTCACCAAAAAAAAAGACAATTCGTCCATAAATCAACGAAGGCGATAAAGGAAGGAAGTGGCGGCGTACTGGCGAGCCTTCTCATCAAATACTGCAACTGCAAACTTGTTTTTCCGGAATCGCTTCGTAACATGGTGCCCTGTGTGTCCTGGCGTAGCATCGACATCCTCTTCGTCCATGGCTAAACCCCTAAACCCTCAACAACACTGATTGAAATCGAAACCCTGAAACTATTGCAATCCTTGAAACCAGATAACAATTCGTAAATCGTGCTTTTCGTCTTCGGGTTGCTCTGAATCATAAAGGAGCCATGGAACCCTAAAACCCTAAACCCTCCAGCCCAGATCGATACTCGGGTGTCGATCTGTGTATAAACCATGGTATCGTCAACGGTTCTCAGCTCAGTCCCAAGAGCATTGCCCCGTCCTTCGAAATAGATGAGAACGGCATTTTTTTGGATGAAAAGTAATCATAACATTCTTAACCCCTAAACGCCGCCGAGACCAAAAAATGGTTTATGAATGAAGTCGATTGTTCAATTCCAACTGCTACATGGATGATTTCCATCCAATTCTTTATGTGAAGGGTTTTGCTTGGTGATGCCACCCCTTCAAGTTAAATTCAAATCATTCAAGCTATTTTTAGATTTTACATGGGGTCCCAACTACAAAAAGAGTCGTAAAAACGGTACACCGTGTAGTGTATTTTGAATTTTTTTGCTTATTCTACTTAAATTAAATTTAGGCCATGAAAATGAGTTCCATTGCATTTGAGCTTAACTAATAAAATGAAGCTTGCCAAGTCTAGTTTCTACTCCACTTTGAATTTTTGGAAAAATTCAAAAATTTAGTGTTTTATTGTAGTTACAAGTTCGGTAGGTATCACCAAGGTGTAGCAAAAATTCTAAATTTAGATACACGGATGGTTTTCATCAACTAAACTTTTCTTCGTTGTAATTTACACCTTAGGTAAAAAAATCGGAATTTTCTAGTACATTTGTAATTGATATAGATTTCTTTTACAATCACTTCATAAAACCATAGTAATTTCAAAATTTCACCAAAATTTATGAAAAATTCATGATTTGTAGTAGACATGTGACTTCATCTATTAAAAATATAAATTTGAATTCTTGTATTATTTTTAGTAGCAAAATTGAGTGTGACAGATAAAACATGATTCCATGGTCATAGGCCCAACCTTTAGGGGTTAAGCCCTTCCTAGACCACATCCTTTACACTGTAGAGAAACTGCAAATAAAATAATTCAACCCTCAAACCTCGTTGCTTGATTCAGCTGAAGCTAAAGAAAATGCTTTGCGATTCTTGCAATCCACTAACAAATGTTTGAGATTCGGAGGTGCAATAGTAGGACCCTAAAGAACATTGTGATTAACTCTTAACTTCCAAGGCGTTCATTTTTTTGGACGATGTATAGATTTCATCCATGTTTTCTCATCCGTCATGCACCTTTTGCAGTGTGGATTTTTACTACAAATTTTATAAGAAGTTAGCTTCATGCATGTATGAACCGATTAGAATGAAGATGATTTGTGAAATTTTTATGCCTCGTTTTATGTTGCACTGATTCACCAAAAAAAATTAAGATTTTAGTTCAAAATAATTCAAAAGTTGTGCTCTTAAAAAAATCAACGCATAAAATTAAGCAATCAAAAAATCTCCAAAAATCACAACATTTAGAGTGTTACATTTCAACCTGTTACAACAAATTACATCCTCATGATTGTCAATATCTTATTTGTAATTGAATTACAATCGAAAGAATTTTAAATTTTGAGTTTCAAATTTTATACAAAAATATTAATAGAGTGATAGCAATCATAGATCTAACTATATGGATAGCATCTCGAATTCATAATGTACAACTTTTATTGAAACATCAAGTTCAAAATATACTTCTGAGTTGCATTTTATGATGCATCTTTGCAATTCTTCAAATATGTAGGTGGTTGTAGGCATTTAGGAGTTAACTGAATGCTTGGACTCGTCAAAATATCCTCTTTAACCCAATAAATAGCCAATTTATGCCATAGTGTCGTGGTTGTGTAACTCTGACAAATACTAATTATTTTTTACAATAGCTGATGAAGATTCTTTTTACTTTTGCACACTAGGAGACAAAAGATCGGTTAGAAGTCAATAAACACCCAATTCGCTAATTTTGCACTTGGCCATATAATCATGCACTTGGCCCCCAAGCGCATTAAAAAAATAGTTTGAAAAAATCTCTTAAAAACAGAGATTTTTGTCTTTCTACAATCCCCTACACTATAAAGAAACAATTGTTTAATTTATTTCTCATCCTTATCTTTATCTTTTATTTTATCTTTATCTTTATCTTTTCTTTTCTTTTATCTTGTATTTTATTCTTGTCTTCTTTTTTGTCTTCCTCTTGTCTTCCTTCTTCTTTTTCTTCTAGTCTTCCCTTGTCTTCCTTTTTTTTCTTCACCTTGCCATTTTTGGAGTTTAAACGATAATTTAAAAAAAAATAAAAATCAAGGAGCAGGCTGAATCCAATACAGGCCCTGAAATGAAAAAAAAAAAAAAAAAAGTTTTTTTTTTCGGATTTTCCGGGCAGGGAGGGTCCGCGCGCGCGGACCCTACTCTTATTTTGACCCTCCCTCCCTCACCCCCCTCTCCCCTATATAAACCTTCTCTCACTCTCCCTCCCTCACACTCTCCTTCCACCCCTTTTCCTCTCTTGTTCTTCTCCCTCTCTTCCTTCTCCCTTCTCCTCAATATAAAGGAAGAAGAGAGAGGAGGAAGGAAGTGTGAGGGAGGAAGAATGTGGGAGGGTTTATATAAGAGAGAAGGGAGAAAAAGGAAAGGAGAGAAGGGAAGAAGAGTGGGTCAAAATAAGAGTAGGGTCCGCGCGCGCGGACCCTCCCTGCCCGGAAAATCCGGAAAAAAAAAAAAAAAAAAAAAAAAAAACTTTTTTTTTTTTTTCTTTCTTTTTCATTTTTTCTTTTTTTCATTTTTCATTTCAGGGCTTGTATTGGATTCAGCCTGCTCCTTGATTTTTTATTTTTTTTAAATTATCGTTTAAACTCCAAAAATGGCAAGGTGAAGAAAAAAAAGGAAGACAAGTGGAAGACTAGAAGAAAAAAAAGAAGGAAGACAAGAGGAAGACAAGAAAGAAGACAAGGAAAAAAAACAAGATAAAAGAAAAAGAAAAGATAAAGATAAAGATATAAGATAAAGATAAGGATAAAAATAAAATAAATAATTGTTTCTTTACAATGAAGAGATTATAGAAAGACAAAAATCCCTGTTTTTTACAAAAAAATTCAAACAAATTTTTTTAAAGCCAAGTTTGCTCATGAAATGAGTGCACTTGGCCAAGTGCAAAATTAGGGAATTCGGTGTTAATATAGTGAGTTGCATAGGTAAGGTAATCAAGTGACCTACTCTCTAAATAAGTGGCCTCCACTAGTGATGAAGTTTTAATGTGATGAAATTATCTCGTACAAGTGGAGATGCTCTAATAAAACCGTCACCAAGTCTCATAGTCGGATCACTATAAATATGATACAAATACCTACATTTTTGGACCCGGACCAAAGATAACTTCATAGTAGCTTCTAAGCAGTATTAACGCTTAGAGGATATTTCCTAATTTAGAAAGAAATTAATATTTCTAAGTTTTAACATCAAAATATAGAAGTAACTTACATTCAAAAAATGTAGGTTCATACTATTTTTGTCACAAACGATGTCTAAAAATTTTCATAAATATATTTCTCCATTACAAGCAATTAATGGTCAAATGTGGTTTAAAAATTGAGAAAACTAAGCCCAAGGGGCTTAGCATGTCCTTTAAGGGTTAATTTTTGACAATTCCCCCCACTCCTCCAACCTCTCATTTGACATACTCTATTTTGGATTATCAGTTTTTTTGTCAAAATCAAGTTTTTTTTGGCTTTTTGTTTGACAATTCTAAGTAATTTTTTCACAACCACTTTTGATAAAAATAAAATGAAATGTAAAATGAAACCTCCATGGCAATAGGGGTGTTAGAGTTTACAACTCATGTCCTACAACAGTAGGCAATTTGAAAATGAGACTCAAATCTCACGGCTACTGCATGCAATTGTTGTTTTCATAATTGTGTTGGGTTTGAATTTGGAAGTAAAACTAAAATCTTGCATCACACTCTTGAACTTTGACACTTTCGAATGCTAAATTTATGCAACAATGAAAATTGAATAAATATTTCAGATAAAAATCTAGGCTGGATGATTTTTGGGCAGGAGAAATTATAGGTACCCATGTTATGTAAACAATTTAATTTTCTTTTATGCCTTATGTGCGGATAGTCTTTGTAACTTAGAAAGTCCCTATAGTAAGCATTCTTTGATGTGTAGTCCGTTTCAAAAACTATCATTCTTCATTACAATTTGAGGAGAACAATTTAGTTAGTCAAAACCCATTTTTTATTACATTCATGAATAAGTACATATTTAAAATAAAAAACAAAAAACTGATGTATTTAGAAGAGATTGGAAGGTACATCATTATATTACAACTATAGGATTTTTATGCTGAATTCCTAAAAATCAATGCTCAAAATTGATACTAGTGAGTAATCATAAGAACATGGAGTTTCATTGTTGATTCCTAATTAATTTTGTTATGGGACATAGATACGCAATCACTAATACACGAGTAGTTCTAATGATACCCAATATATATATTATATTGAATCTTATTGTGTTCTTATATTTAAGCTCAAAACAGATTAAGGTCTTCTTGCCTTAACATGTGAAATTCCTCATGAAGCACTTCCCAAAAGATAGCACTTGTAAAGCATGTAGCGTAAGTCTGGAAGAAAGAAATAATTGTCAAGAGTAAAGCACGTGCAAACTTAGTTTTGGTAGCCAAATTGCCGCAACACTTCCTCCAAGAGATTTTTCATTCATTGGGCTAGAGTTTCTCTCTCATGACCAAATGAAAATGATTGTGTAAGTCAACCCTTCAACTCGACATATGTGTAAGTTTCACGAACAGAACTAACATCCAACTTACTATAAATTTAATATGAGACTCCATATCTCTCAGCCCCAAATTAGTATCCTAACTCATAGGTAGTCCTAGGCCCTAATACCGGTAGAGTGTTTTTTCTTTGAGATCTTAGGATCGATTCCCTATGGAGGCTTACTATATGGAAGAATTCCATTTACTTTGTGTGGAGGGATTCCTTTTACTTTGCATAGAGAAACTCCTTTAACTTTGAACAATGGTAATTAACATGGACTTCACTACTTATGATGTAGAGAACTATTGATTGGTGCTTTGATTACCGTAGTCTATTTGAGGGGTGTTTTCACACTAGGATGTGATAGTTCTCACCAAAAAAAGTTTCTAATGTTGTAAAGCATTTGCATTAATGACGTAATATAATAAATAGGGAAAATACCAAAAAATATATATAGTAAAAATGGAATATTTTCAAAATGTTTTATATTAATTTTGAATATTTTTGAATATTCTTGTTGATGTCATTTAATCCGCTTGCAAACCACGTCGAATGCATATTTTAAGCACATCACAAGCTCCATTTTAATTAGCCAACCAAGCTCGCAAGATTTTTTTTGAAATTTGCCATTTTAACGAGCGTTTAGTGTAAAAGAACAAATATTTTTGCCATAAACCTTTAATATCCACCTTGCTCACATAATCTTTTGGAATATTTTTTGAATACAATACCTTTATGTTATAGGAATCAAGGAAAATTATTGCCATCACCATATCTTCAATGAAACATATCAATTAAGGCAATAAAGTATTTATACTACAACGTCACTGAATGAAATGTCACTGAACGTCACTGAATGTATTACATTTTGGTCCAAATATTATTTTGTATTATTTTAAAATTTATTAATATACATACAATCCTAGAATACCTTTTCATTGTGGTTAACTTTTTACCAAAAAATTAATTTCAATGACCAATAAAAAATGTTTACCGCCACATTTTCGCTTGTTATGCGATGTAACACTACACATTTTGGACGCCCTACTGTGAAAACATTGTGAGAGTCTAACGATATGTACTAGAGAACGTGCCAGGAAGGGAAAATTTTGTCTTCCCCGAGAGGTTGCCTGATGTAAATAGCTTAAGGAACGTCGAAATCGGTTTAAGGGGCCAATTCTGCATCAACAGCCGATTAAGTTACCTAAATAAATCCTTGAAATCGACTGAATCAGCCTCCTCAACTATTTATGTTTATTTTTTAAATTCTAAAATAGATGCCAAAACTTTTAAAATTTTACTTTAAAAAGAAATTGTATCGGCGTAAAAGCAAACTTTGGAGAATACTCGTGTACATGCGAGTGTACAGTGGGGTGACACCGAAATTGGCACCTTGTGCAATTCCAGGGATAGTGCCCACACTGCTGCCAACTTTGACACCCTCCCAAGGGCTCGAAAATTGTTATTTTAACATGAAATTTTAGAAACAAAATCATTATTATGTTGGAAACATGTGTACCAAATTTCAAGGCCAGAAGATTGATACAAAAAAAGATATTCAAGATTTACTAACAAGGGGTAGCTATAAGAAATGTTTCACAACTGCCAACTTTGACTCCCTCCCAAGGATTGAAGATTTTTTTTTTTTCCCATGGAATTTTTGGAGTAGGAATATCTTTATGTTGTTTACACATTTGAAAAAATTCAAGTCCAAAAGACCCACAGAGAAAATGATATTCCAAATCTACCAACAGGTGTAGTTGTGAGAAACAAAGAGGAAAACCGTCTCACAACTTTGACAGCCTTCCTAGAGTTGAGTATTTGTTATTTCAACATGAAAGTTTTTGCACGTGTTATTAACTAAAAAGTGATTTTGTGCCAAAAATTCCATTTTAAAATAACAAATTCTCAACCCTAGAGAGGCAGTCAAAGTTGTGAGACAATTTTCCTCTTTGTTTCTCACAACTACATCTGTTGGTAGATTTGGAATATCATTTTTTTTGTGGGTCTTTTGGACTTGAATCTTTTCATATGTGTAAAAAACATAAAGATATTCCTACTCCAAAAATTCCATGGGAAAAAAAAATTTCTTCAATCCTTGGGAGGGAGTCAAAGTTGGCAGTTGTGAAACATTTCTTATAGCTACCCCTTGTTAGTAAATCTTGAATATCTTTTTTTTTATCAATATTCTGGCCTTAAAATTTGGTACACATGTTTTCAACATAATAATGATTTTGTTTCTAAAATTTCATGTTAAAATAACAATTTTCGAGCCCTCGGGAAGGTGTCAAAGTTGGCAGCAGTGTGGGCACTATCCCTGGAATTGCACAAGGTGCCAATTTCGGTGTCACCCCACTGTACATGAAACATGCCGTAATGGGATCTTCCAAAAAAATAAATTGTTCAATGGATCTGCATCAAATTTGATCTTCTTGTAGTATGTGCTTTCAATTAAAGAAGATCACATTCGGTGCAGGCCCATAGAAGATCATAATATGTGGCG
Organism: Pohlia nutans; assembly: GCA_022496805.1. Classification (NCBI taxonomy): domain Eukaryota; kingdom Viridiplantae; phylum Streptophyta; class Bryopsida; order Bryales; family Mniaceae; genus Pohlia; species Pohlia nutans. The sequence goes on from CM040105.1 coordinate 5,581,753, forward strand.
GGTTAACTACTAAAAAACACGTTAACTACAAGAAAAGTAGGTTCACTACAAGAAGAAAAAAATGTACTACCAAAAAAGAGAAGAGAAATAGATTAAGAAATGAATTGACTACATTGAATGTAAGTTAACTATCAAAGCCTATGTTTACTACCGTATCTTAATAGTAGCTTTATTTTAAACAATTCTAAAAATAGGTACTTGAAATTTCGGAAATTTGTTTTTAAAAATAATAATTTTTGTACGGGAAAAAATGGATTTAAGAGACTATTTGGTTCTGTCAAAACCTATTTTTAAAAATAATTAATCATTCATCTGAGGAAGGACGAAGCTGCTTTGAAGGTTCGGCATGGTGAAAACAAAAATATCTCCAAAGACTCCAAATAGTTGAAATAGCTGAAAGCATTATACAAATTCTACAAGACATTCAATGAACACTAATGTTATGAATTTGGAAAATCTCTATTGAAGTAGTTTTGGGAAAGAGTAAAGGCTACACCTTCAATATACAAATGGAGCCAACTTTACATTTTGGACCCAATAAAGAATCAATCAAGTTGACAAAACCAAATGGCCTCTATGTTGCAAGTAGGCTAACATTTGAGATGTCAAGTACAAAGCTATTAGATTCAAGTGAAGGTCCAATTTTACAAGTACTATATGTACTATATGTAAAGTCTCAAGCAACTATATATCAATGCAAATGCACACCAATGGCCGGAGTTCGGGGCTCACTACTTCTCATACATTTTGAAATAAATACAAAAATAAATACACAACAAAATAGGTATCAAAATTTGCAAAATTAAAAGTTATAATTTAAACCTCTTTCTAGGTAAAATTAAATTTTATATTTCAATTAATGTGCTTCTCTTTTTAAAACTTCAACACCTCTTAGAAAAAAATATCAAACCCTAATCTTGCCTTCTTATGAATATCAATAGTCACTACTATGCATTGTCTGATTATATCTTAAAATAAGGCTCCAAATTGGAATTGGAAAATAAAATTTCATATCTAAAATTTCATGCAAATCCAATATGTTTTTCAAAAGCTTGTTAAAAATTTGGAAAAAAAAAACTATAAATAAAATAAAATATAATTGATAACTAAGTTATCCTTTTTTTTGTCAGATATAAATTTGGACCGAACAATTAGTAATGTCTTCAATAATGAATCGTTGTCGAACCGAAATTATAGTGAATTTAATATAAGGGTATCTAAAATCTACAACACTTCAAAATTTGAGATAGAGCAAGGCAATTTGAGATAAAATCTACATTTGCACAAACACCATGATCAGTTGACCGTGCAGCTCAAGCAACGAAAGGCCAGATCAGCCTGCCGTTTGGCGGGAATGCTCAAATATTCCGAAAACTTAGATTCGGTAATCGAATGTACTGCTATCGTACATGACGTTTTCCAAAATCTAGGTTTTCTACAGACCGATGGCAACAGTGCTGCCCTTGCGTGCCTTCGTCGTTTCGAAGAGACCATCTCCGACGCGAGAAATTTTGGCGACGGGAAAACAGGAAGATCGGATCGAAAGCATTCTGTATTCATTTCTGATTCGAGATTGTTGCATTTCGGCGAGGATTTTTTTCCAACGTTTGTCTCAGCGAAGAAAACGGCCAATGTTTGAATGCTTTACGGCTCATTTGATCCGTTCTTGGGGGTTTTAGAGCATTACGACATTTCATCTTTCCCATTTGTCGTTCTAAGGTAATTTTCAGTTTCATTTCGTGCTTTGGTGAACATTCTCGCACACTCGGACTCCGCATTGCATTTTGTGGATTTTGCATAGGCTCTGCGCTTACGTTTAGGTTTATGTATTGGTGAATATGGAGCGTCAAGAAGATTCTTATGTCTGGAAATTTTACGATTCCGTAGTGGTGAGAATGGTGCAGGTGATTGATTTAAAATGAAGAAATGGATGCGTGTGGTAGGCGGGTGCTTAAAGGCTAATGTAGGACATGAGGATGATAGAAATACATACAAGTAGGATAGCATGAGAAGTTATGAAGTAGCGAATGTAGCATGTTATGTTCATTAGTTTCATTGGCCTTCATTCTATAATAAAAACGTTTTTCTTAGAGAGAGATAAGACTGCAAATATGAGCGATGAGTTGCTACAGCAGCTGTCGTCGAATTCAAATTCCAGCCTCGACCCGAGCATGTCACAGAAGATGGCCAAATTGGAGGCTAGGATGGCTGGCAAGGCAGCTCCGATGTCCCCTCCGGCGCCATGGCTGTCAGAGCTTATGAGTACTAAGAGCAATGGCGTGACTACAATCTCGGCCTCAGGCGACTCTGACTCCGATGTAAGTGCTTAATTTCCGCCTCTCTTTAGCTGTACATCGCTGGATGTGGATCTTATTATGAGTCTTTTAGGTGTTCTGCTACTTCTTTAGGAATAATCTGTTACTAGAAATTGTGTCAGCATTGAGTTTCTGGAGCATCAGTTGATGCAACGGTGATAGATTCTGTTTCTTGATGAACAATGCCCAATTCGAACTCTAGTTTTTGGCAATTTTTTTCCTTAGTTTTTGTCCTATGTTTTATACTTCGAACGTGAGCCCTATCTACTTCAAACGGGGTGGACAATGAGAGTGACACATAAACTACATATTACTATTAAAGATAGACCATTTTTGGAGTACTGAGACGAATTTTTTTGGCAACAGCAATGTTAAGAAAATACATACGTTGAAAAATACATACATATTTTGAAACGGAGGGAGTACTTAGCATACTCATTTCAGCATGATGGCCACCGTAGATACCTGAAGAGTTTTCAAAATGCCAGAGGGATGGTTTTGAGAATTGCCTACGCTAATTCTTGAGTGGTTCCTGTTTCATATGTGACAATTTTTCCTGCAAGTGGCACTTGTAGTCTGACTATAGAATTCGTAGGATGCGGGAGAGTTTGTGATTCAACCCAATCCAAGATTGAGCGCGAGCAGCAGTCAAGACGAGCAGTTTTGCCGAAAGAGGAAACGTTTGCGCTCTCATCAATTCAAGGTTGGTTACTACTTCATGTATGTTACAAGCGGAATGAAGACTTTATTTTTTGAGTACAAGCTCGTTGGCTCTAAGAAAATAAATGCCGATCAGGTCCCTAATATTAATTTTCTCGACCGCAATTGCCAGACGGGGTGAAGGGTGTGTTAGAAACAAGCCTCGCTGGCGTATTTTATTATATGGAAGGATGCTCCCGTAAGAACGCTGAGGGCCTAATAACTGAAGTTTCTGGATGGTTGACAGGAAGTTTTAGCTGCTCAGATTGCTTGGGAAGAAGAGAAAGCACAGGTTCAAGTAAGTGGATATTAGCCCTTTCTTTGGTGTACAATACATGACTTCGTCATACTGAGTAGATGACCTTGCCCTCTGTTTAGTACAAGAAGACGTCATGATTTTTTCCAACTGAAAATGCTTATTGGTAGAGTTGCAGCAACGATGAGTGTAGTGGTCCTACAATAATTAAACGTTGGATTCCGGGAGCAGGAGGAAATTACCAGCCTGCAGGCAAAAGTTTCTTCTCTGGAGGAGGAATTGGTTAGAGTTAGAAAAGAAGCTGCCAATGCTCACAGCACCATCAAACGATTTGAGAAGGTATTTTTTTGCTTGTTCGTCCAGCTGTTCATAACACTCAGAGCTAGAAAATATTTTCAAATACTTTTCTTACAGTCATATTTTCAGTGTATGCATTTAAGAGCGTAAGTACTGAATGCGGTTCAGGCTGTCTAATGCGTTGACCTTCTTCTTGGTTTACTCACAGGACTTGAAAGAAAGGACGGATAAAGAGCAACAGCGGGAACTAAAGGTACGCCCTGCTTACGTCATCAAAGGTATCAAGGTCCCACTACCATAGTGGAATAACCAGGGTTAGAAAGCTTCGTGTTCCGTTCAGTATGCTTAGAAGAGTGGATATTTTTCTATATCTAATTCTCCAATATCTGATAGTGGGCACTTTGTTCTGGCATCAGAGAATTAAAGTGGTTTCAGATCTACTTGTTCAATTGGCTACAGTGGAAAGGCAAGAGTCCCGCACCAAGCTTCAGCAAGAGTGCAACAGGCTTGGCAATGTTGGTGTGATGAGGTTTGAATTTCTAATCAACAATCTGAATGAATTTGGCCTGATTGCTCAACTATTAGTTGCTCCTTATTCTTCCTCTTCTCTGTTAGTCTTCCCCGAAACATTAATTGAGGTTCTTGTTGTCAAACGACAGTGAGGCGAATCACCTCGTAAGCACCTGTGGATGATATTTGAGGACTTGCTAACTGCTGGTATCCATATGTAACATTTGCTTGAAACAAGCCCTATTAGTAGTGTGTACTCAGCATACTCAGAGGGTGTGCGCTCTGTGTACATACATGCAACTACTCTATTTTGTTGTTCCTTCCAGAAGGAAGGGATGCACAAAGTTTCAACTCAGTCATCTTTCAATATCATGTCTTGAGATTTCCACCGATTGTTCCGAAATGTGATCTGAAATGTGAACAGGGCAAGGGCAATGCTATCAGAAGTTTGGGAAGATGGTCAAGCCTTTAAAGATATGCAAGCAAGACTGGTTTAGTGCCTTTCCTTTTGCTGCAACATCTTCTGATAAGCTTCATTACTTATGTCCATTTTTGTTATAAGCTCACTGAAGGAATGCTTTCAAAGTGTTCAATGCTCGTAGTCCCTGTATCTTCGTTGCCTACCTTTCTGTGACATTCAAGATTGATTGCACCGCTAGCGCCTCTTCAAGTCTGTTGAATTTGCTTGCGATGTTGTTAACAGAGGTCTTTGATGGAGCAAAAGGCTTCTCTTGAGAAACACCGCAAGGAGCTTAAGAAGCAGCCATCTGGTAAATTATTGCCAATCTACTACACACGCAGATGGTTCTCCAGGATGTTTCTCTACTTGAAATCAAATTTCTTCGTTTAAATGACTTCAGAAAACTGTTGTTTGATCAAGCATTGAGACTCTGAAATGTGATTTCTGATGGTAGATGGGAGCAAGGGGGAGCCTGCAATGTCAGAGGAAGATCTGTTGGCTATGGAGGAAGTTTACCGATTTCGCCTGCTAGGTGTAAAGCGGGTGAGAATCAAAATGCTTATGAATGTCCAAGGATCTCTGACTAGTATTTAATCTCCACGCAAATATATAAGCCACGTATATATCATATGGCGAGGAAGATCATATTTCAAGCTAGAAGACCCCGGCCAAATTTTCCTGGAGTATTTTAACGACACAGCTTATTGAAATGGGCATGTAAAACAAAAAATTCACACACATAGAGTACATATTGAGTGTTTGTTTTTGAATTGTATAGATTCAAGTTTGACTGAACTTTTTTCTTTTTAATTATCTATTATCAGGAAGAGGAAGCAGCATTGAAGGACCGAGATAGGCTAGAACAAGAAAAGAAATGTTTAATTCGGGAGTTGAAGCGTTGCCGAGATGAAGATGCATCGCCCTTCAACCATTTTCCAATCCTGAACAAGAGATATGCTGTGCTGAATCTTCTTGGCAAAGGTGGCTTTAGTGAAGTTTACAAGGTACATCTACTTCAACTTACTCTGGGATGGTTAATTGTGTAATTTGCAGGAGTTATAGGTTAATAGAACTGTCATGACTCATGACTGGGTATCTCCGTTTAATTATGGGGCATTAATTACTTCGACTTCTAGGTGAATTTTTACAATGGCTATCAATGATGTTGTGGTGCTACCTCGGAGATTGGAGGATTGAGAGGATGAAGGGGTAAGGGTGGGGCAGGCTTACGATCTGGTGGAGTACAGATATGTTGCTTGCAAGCTGCATAGATTGAATGAGCAGTGGAGTGAGGAGAAGAAACAAACGTATGTTCGACATGCCATTAGGGAGTACAACATCCACAAGAGTCTGGTTCACAGACATATCGTGCGCTTATGGGATATTTTCGAGATTGATCACAACACGTTTTGCACGGTTCTGGAGTTCTGCAGCGGTACGGAAATATTCTTGCTTCCTAGTCAGTCCCAACATCGTATCAAACATATAAAGTCAGGAGTCTCAGTGCGTTGGATATGTTTTGCAGCTGGTTTTATTAGCAGATTAAGAAGGAAGTCGATTTTCTTTGGCTGCTGTATTTGTTAATCTGCCATCATTTTGGCATTTTATTGCATCAATTTTCATCTTTGACAAGAAGCTTCTTAATTGACCTATAATGTAATTATATCCATCAACCTTGACATGCTATATAAGGGGCCATCATAGTCTTGGTTGGTTTAATGCATTAAATTGCTATAGCAGAATTAAGGAGTTGACTTTCATTATTAATACTACTTGGCCCTGTTCGCTCCAGGCAAAGATCTTGACGTTATTTTGAAAGAGACCCCCGTTTTACCAGAAAGGGAGGCGAGAAGCATTCTGGTGCAAATATTTTCAGGGCTTGTGAAGTTGAACAAGCAAGCACAGCGGATCATACACTATGACTTGAAGCCTGCAAATATCCTCTTCAACTCAGTTGGGGTGGCTAAGATAACTGACTTTGGTCTCAGCAAAATTGTAGAGGAGGAATCTGGATCGCAAGGCATGGAATTGACATCTCAAGGCGCAGGAACCTATTGGTAATCTCAATTGTGACGAACTTTTAAGATAATGCGATTTAAATTTACTTAGAATATTTCAGTATGGTTATGGTGTTCCGGCCCATATTGAGGTTAGATCGGTCAATGGCCAATGATATTCTTTCTAAAAATGATCATTAGTATTCATGTCGATGAAATAGCATGCCCACTTATTTATCCTCTGCAATGTCCCCTTTCTCAAGGATATTAAAGGCGGTTTAACTCTCCGTCACTAGATCTGAGAATAAGTTTCAATGCTTGTTGTCTCCAGGTACTTACCACCTGAATGTTTTGACCTGAACAAGACACCGCTAATCTCTTCTAAGGTATCCTTGTTACTGATGCTTTTATCAATACGCTTCTACCGGCATTTATTTGTGGGTAAACCCTTCATTAAAACAGGAAGGTTGTAACGGTTTTATTGGTACTTCTGTTTCAGGTGGATGTGTGGTCCGTGGGTGTCATCTACTACCAGATGCTCTTTGGGAAACGTCCCTTTGGCCACAACCAATGTCAAGAGCAATTAGTGCGCGAAGATACCATAGTTAATGCGCGGAAGGTGGAGTTTCCAACGCGACCCTCTGTATCCCTAGAGGCAAAGGTATGAGTCACGATGACTTGTAAATATAATTTCTTATTTCAATGCAAGAAAATACTATACGGTAATCCTTATCTTTTTCGTACTAAATCTGTTCGGTCTGTGAAGTTTCTAATTATTTCCCTACCAGCATTGATCCTTTCTTCTGCATCATCACATCAGGACAGATGTTAGTTCTTTTCAGCTGCCTAGCTCTGGTATATCGTGTCTTCGTAACCGCTTGACCCATAGGTCATGCACATTTCTTGGCACTTCGGGTGTTAGCAGCATGTCGATAAATATTTGACTGGTCTGATCTTTCTCTAGATTCATGAAAGTTCAGAGTCATTCTGTTGGCGTAGCACACTTATCTCAATCTTGAAATCTGCTGATAAGGGTGAAAATGGTTGTCATCATCATCAGGAATTCATGCGGCGGTGTCTAACCTACGATCAAGCGGGCAGGCCAGATGTGCTCACTGCAGCACAAGATCCTTATTTATCATATATGAAGAAAAAACCTTGACACATGGTGACATAGGAGATGAACTTCCAACTGCATGAGATTGCAGCTCATGTTTCCGATTATATATGTTTTGGTTGAGTGTTACACTGTAGATTGTAATGTAATGATACCTAGGATTTGAGTTCAGAAAATGAATTCTTACTCTTGGTCTGTTAATTCAAGGCAGTTCCATAGTACTTATTTAGTAGACATAGTGACCTACAGGTCAATTCTGTTAGCCTATGAGAAAAGCTATGACATGTTGCTCATGACTAACGTGAACAATGATGAAGTCCATGGGTTTGCAATTTGCAGAGGTTTATCCTCGTTCTAATTCTTTTGCGTAAGAGGTATTGAAGACCTTTTCCAGTGAGGCGGGTCTTTTTATTTGTTTAATAGAAATATTCTGTAATTCAAACAGAAGATTCTTACTCAGTGGCTATTTGCAGATTTGCATATTTACTCTTTGAATCCACGAACAAGAAGTAAAAGCCATAAAAAGTATAAACGCAAATGCAAGACTTCGTCGTCAAGACAGGTGTGTGCTGCCAACGACTTTTCACATTGGATTGCTCTCGTGGTGAAACCCACTCTGATTTGCTAAGTACAGTAACTTACATGTATTCAGATGGCAAAGAATATGTTTAGGGAATAAACATTCAGTTGTTACAAAAAAACAAAAACAAAGACTACCAGAAACACAGAAGTCAATAGGTATACTAGGCAACAGTAGTTGGACGAAGCAATTTCAGCGTAATTGTTGGTGGCTCGGTTCATTGACCTGTACAGTACTGTACAAGACATTGACGCATCTATTCAACAACGGCGCCTGTTTACGTTGTAACTTTCTTCTTCCAATACTGGCTGTAGAATCCAACGTTCTGTTAGCTTAATATAAATAAAAATTTGACATTGTCATCCGAGTAACGTAGATGTGGTTCGGACACGTTCTTCTCGAGATTCTCGTGTCAGTCTTTCTTCGGCCGACATTCCAGTTTGTCAGCTCAGAGATGATCATGCGGTTGATTCCTTGCAGAGAACAGGTCTAGGTTGTGAGCTGTCTGTCGGAGCCAAGCTAGGGCTAAGCTAGCTTAGCCTAGCCCTACCCTTATCAATAAGACCCACATTCTGGACAGTCACCAGAAGAAACTGTGAGATTGTTCTCATTACCACCTAACCTTCTCTGTGATAACCAGCTCCTTGCCATCGTAATCTTCTCCTCAATTTCTTTGCAGCTCTACGTCTAAGTTCAAGCACTTTGTTTGAATGAGCAACCTGGATGTAGTGCTTTTGATAAAACCTTTGATCGAGTGTAGTAGCTCCAGCTTCTCATGGCCGTTGATGTTCCTCGTCTGTCCTAGCTACATGAACGGTGCCCATTTGTACAACACGTCGGTTATTGCTGAGGTTAGGACTTTGGTCATGGTGAAGGACTGACTGGGAGACAGGGAATCAAGAGTGTATTGATTTTGGAGCAAGGAATTCAAGCATGTTGGAGCGTGTAATGAAGTCGTGGGTGCTATTCTGGAAACGGTACCTGCCCCACATAGTGTTGTTCTGGAAGCGCTATCTGCCACCGAGAGCCCTGCCTCTCACATTCCATAACCGGGGCCCTGCTGCTGCTGCTGCTGCTGCTGCAAGAAGGGGCCCATGTCAGTCTTTTCACTCCCACAAGGTCCAGAGAACGGCATTTCGTTGCAAGGGGGGTTCTCCAGCTGCTCGTGAGGCCAGTCGACGCTTGCAGACTTGTGGCTTCTGAAACTAACAGAATGGAAGAAATTATTCATGGAATCGACAGCCTTGATTGTGTTATTGAACACACCTGGCTGGGTGCAGAAGTCACACGAGTGCATCGAACTTTAGTAGCATTTCTATGCTAAAGAATTGTTCCAGTAATTCACAAAGAGACTGATACCCATCATTTCCAGACCGCTTCTGCTTTGGCTCAAACCTAGTGGGTTTTACGCATCGTTGATTAAGCGAGAAAAACCACTTGTTTGGTCTTGTTGAACCAATCGCCCACCTTTACAGAAAGCCCAAAGGGTGAAATGGAGGAAAATCAGTTGAAGGGCTTACGAAAGAGGCCCGAAGAAGGTTGTTTAATTTTCAATTGATTCAAGAATCCCACCTCACTAATCAAGCTTTCTGATAAGCGGTGTGTGCAACCCACTAATCATAGTTGGAAATTTGCTGATTCTGCTAACAGAGGGTTCTTAACCGTTTAGTGCCTAGCTGACCACATTCTGGTCACTGGAGTGTCAAAAATGCAAATAACAGAAAATTCGTGAAGAATTGGATTTTGAATTGTGAAGTTCAGTGTTGGAGATTTATAATACACATCTTCTAGTGAAAGAAAATTTCAATTTGGAGCAGTGCAACTATCAAAATACTTATGTTCAAAATGCCAAAATATTGTAAATATCTCAAAATACAGCAAATACTGACAAATACAACACATGTATTATGCTATATTTTTAGTGTTTGGAAGTTTGTTATCTTGGTTTTTTAAATTTCAGATTGTGTTCTCTTGTTCATGTTGCAGTAGTGTATGTATTCCGATCTTGATCAATGTACCAATTCCTTTCAATTTTTAACTTATAAATTTTTGTCCTAAACCGTATACTGATAAATCACTCTCACTTATAAAATTCACAATAATTATGTGAGTCTGTTCCTAATATGAAAGATTGCAATGGAGAGGTGTTGACATAGGTCATTGTTGAATTGCGTCACTTTCATTTTAGAAAATTTAACCCAAATTCTATGTAACTTTGAAGTCACAGACCCTCCAAAATCTCATTTTTGAGTCTGCATCATATTGTTCAAAGACATACTATAATCTTGTAATTTCACCATTGAATAATTCTCTAATTTTGGCAAAATTTCTCCACTCCAATTGAGAATACAATTGTATGGTTACTTTCTAATTTAATCCATTCTATTTGTGATAGTATCAATCATAGTGGAAAAAACTATTGAAATCCAATGCACGCAACTACAATACTCTAGGCACTAAAGGGTTAACCATAGCTTCAAAACATGTTACTTGAATTTGGAACTTTTTAAGATCCTTCTGTGTCAATTCTTTCTTCACGTTTCCTAGTTTGAAATGGTTACAAGAAGAATTTGACGCGTTAGCCCAGGAGCTAATGGGGGGCTAATTCCCCAAAATTTAGCTCCTTGTGGGGTAACTTTAGTTGGAGCAAGGAGAATGTTTTTGCGGGCTAATGTCTTTATAAAAAAGGAGGCTCCAAATCCAAGTTAAAAAATCCCATGCTACGCGGGGTGCTCTGGGAGGGGGGTAAAAGGGGAAGGGGGGTGGGGGGTGGTGGAGTAACGCCACCAAATCTTTATATGAAGGGGTTTCCAATGCTCAAACTACAAAAGAGAACCATAGGGGTTGTCACAGCTCTTGACTTCCTAGTGTAAGAATTTTCTATTTCTTTTATGTTGGGCAAGGCATGATTTAGAGCCCTAGAATCTTGCCTCAAAAACACTACCCCTTATAGAGATTTCAAATCATGTTTGAGAATTGCTTCTTGTGAAACAAATAGCTCACATCCCCTAATACAAAGCACTATCTCCTTAACTCATAAAAGACATGAATTAGTTTTACAGAGATCACAACAGACTCACTTAAATTCTCTATACTTTGCGAATGCACCCTAGGCTCGTTTGATGGTCCATTCTTGAATTTTTCACTATTAGTGAGTCTTGTTGAGATAATCAATGATGGAATGACCAAGCAGCACCCGTTCCCCTGGGGGTGCACACTTTATTAAACCTTGGAATCACATGTGTTCATGACCCCCTTAAAAATATCCTTTGTATACGTTAAAATATTTTTTAATTTGTTTATATATATATATATATATATATATATATATATAGATATATATATATATATATTTGTGTGTAATGTAAATATACAACTCTATTTTCAGCTCTAAATATGTTTTTTGTATTTGTATATAGTACGGTAGTGAACATTCAAACTAATTCCCCTCTTGTGCACTCAGTGATTCCTCACATATGAAAGAGTGCACCCCTTGAACCTGATAAAAACAATATACAAGGACTTTGTGAGTATAAGGAGGTGTTGGAAGCTGCTCATTGCAGTTAGTCATCTTCTTAGTATACTTCTTTAGCCTAGCCAAGTGACTGATCTTTTTGGTAGTCAAGAATAGAACTTATTTATGTACTTCTATTATCTTAATTGACTTGTTTATTTTTCACTCGACACTTGTTTGGTTGTTCGACATCAAACTTGTCGGTGAAGCAGTTGGCCCCAATTGTCCGACATCATACCTGTCAGTGAAACATTGGCCCCAAATCTTTAGCTTAAGGAAGAAAATATGGATTCTTTGCCTTCGTCAATAGAAAATACTTCAAAAGTAGAATTTCGATGGCTTGCATTTGAATGCTTACAAATCTCAAGGTATGAGATAGATGAGGATTTGGATCAACTGCCCAACAAAAAATACATGATGGAAACTAGAAAAGAAAGAAGAATTTCAAAGGAAGGTGGTGATATACCTAGAGACAATACACAAATAGACAATTTTTTTATGTTTGGACTAGAAGATGAATTATCTTTGGAGCAAATCTTTTGACAACTCTACACAATTCACTCATCTCAATAATCTTTGTTTATGCTATGTCAATTAAGACTGTTTTGCTAGTCTTGGCATCAATAGATTGAACAAAGTCCAGATTGGAGGAAAATTTTAAGACTATCATGAAGACTTAGAGTATTTTGATGAAATGTTATCAAGCGGCTTAGATAGGGACTAGAATTTGAATAGCTAGTGATACACTACTTTGTAACAAAAGAAAATAAAATTGAATCAAATAAACTTTTGAGCCTCTTCAAGACTTATCATACCTAGTCATTGTTTGTCTGTTTCGAATTTGGCTTTGTTTAGAGGCTTTGTAAGCATGACCGTTGGTTTTTCTTGTGCTGAAATATACTCCACCATGATCACACCCTATCTTATCTTCTCTCTGGTGAAATCCCAATTAGCTTCAAATTGCTTTGTTCTGTCACGAAACACACTACTAGGTAAATATACTGCGGATACACTGTAAATTTCCTTGGTAAAACGTAGGTTTCGCTATATCAAACGTAGCTAAAAATTTAGCTATTGGAGGGGGTAACGATTACTACGTTTCAATATCAATGGGGAATGTGTAAGTTCCCGTGTGACTTTCGTTCCTATTGCTATCATCTTCAGCTAGGTGTCCACATGGTGCGATAACTGTGTGCCATTATCATTTTTATATTTAGATTATTACTGTGAAAAATGGTCATAAATATTTGGGTTACTTGTTGCACAGGTTTCTACAACGACCTTAACTATTTATAAACACCACTGTCAATTTCTAATCATAATCAAATAAAAGTTTAATTACTCAAATGTAATTTTGTTTTTTTCACTATATCATGCTGTAATGCTAGAGTAAATTTTCCCTCCTCATAAGGTGGACCTACCACATCGGACGTGCAAAAAGGCGTGCCATGTATCGATTGGTCATTCATAAGATATTCAACTAATTAAGGCTCATTCCCTTGCTATGTTTGGACCTGTATGTGCCAATCAAATAGCATGTTCATGTGTCCTAGTTTAAGTTTGTGCACCTTTGACTCACTATTTGAAACAATTCCATCCCATTGGACTTCTAATTTTGGCATTATGTTTTTCTGATGTGGCCTCCACGTGGCATTTGCTTTACTATTTTTGTGCATACCATAGGATTGACCAAAATCATATCCATTGACGTGTCTGGCATATAATGAATTGGAATGTTCAATTACTGTTATAGATATATTCTATATTCAACCAAATAAGTAGTTTCTATAAAATATCATATTGTCATTCAAAGTCTACGCTTAATTAGTTTTAAAAAACTTGCTAGAAGAGTTAGGTTTAACAACTTCAACTCCATTGCAAATACAAGAATCCAATGGAATGGAAATGACATGAGCTTTAGAAATTAAGGTCTCTATATACAAATTGTACATATTCTTGTTGTATTCATGCCATATTGATTGAATGAGTCCTCCGAATCAGATGACGTGGAAGTATTTAGGCCTTGTTGACGTTCAATGTGCTCAACACTGCCTTCCTCTTGAATCTCATTGTTCACTTCACCATCATCTTGCTCATCTTCATCATGTTCACTTGCACTGCCAGCTTGTTCACCTTCATTGTCAGCTTCTTGATCTTTACCATCATCCTGCTCTTCTTCATTGTCCTTGCTTTCTTCGGAACCTAAATCATTGCTATCAGATGAGCATGATTCACCACTGCCCGATGTACCTGATCCAGATGCACCGTCAATAGATTCTTCCTCTTCATCGTCCGATGAACTTCTCGCAGTTTCTTCGTCATTGTTGGCCTGACTCTCCCTTACGATTTGCTTACTTTTTGTTTTTTTTTCTTTGGTTTAGAAACCGGTTGAGCCAGACGTTGTATGCTCTTCCCTTTCTTATACCTTCCATGAGTACGTTCAAACAAGGCTGGTACTCCCTCGCGTTTTGCAAAAGCAACCTCCTCATTTGATATTGGCATTTCAAACTCTGCCTCCTACATATTGGAGACCGGAATGATATGTATTAACATACAAGTAACAACCAAAAAATTACATAAACTAAAAAACAACAAAAGCTACACTATTTTTTTGCTAATAGTGCATGTGAGGTACTTTCAAAAGCCAAAATTTACACACAATCAATTGTTTACACTAGGAACAACAACCTATTGCATATTCGCACACAAAAGAAGAACACATCAAAAGAGCACGTATTAAATAACCACCCACACTATTAAACAATAGTAATGTAGTACACAAACATAATTGAAAGTAGAATTTTGGTTTAGTAAAAACTTACAAACTTTGCCATTAGTCCCACAACTCCTTTTGGACCAAGTTGGTGAGTGTATGAAATCCTCTTGGTTTACTCATCGGCAACAACTTTGCATTTATTAGATTTTTCCAAGTATTTTTTGTTAGTAATAGATTCCCAAATAGCATTCCAAGATTCCTTTGTAAGTCCATGGGCAATGGGGGTAAATTCTTTGCAACCGTTTCTTTTCATGTGGTTCCTTACCCTCACTCTTTTTTGCCTGATATTGGTTGCTACTTCACTAAGAACAAAGCTCTCCTCATAGTCACCAGGATATAATCTTTTGACCCTTTGCTTAAACAATCTAATCATCTGAGGGTATTGTTGAGGCTAGGGCAAATGCCACTTAAAAAGCCACGGTGCTCTATCATGGAGGTAACTCTACATATGCTCCCAAAATCTACCAATAGGTTCCCCTAAAGCATTAACTTCACACGGTGGCACATCCTTTACGGGCAATGATTTGATATGGGTACCCCAAAAAGCCCTTTGAACTCTAAAATCTGCCCCTATAGCAACTTTGAATGAGTCCCTCTTTAAAACAAAATAAAAATTGAATTGACCGGATGTGGTTTTGATTTCCTACACTCATGCAGTATACAAAAAAAAAAAAACTCACATAAAAATTGAAGAGGTTTAAAGATTTTAAAAGAGACTTTTTGTACAAAAATCAGAATTTGCCCTAGCTGCTTAAAGAAATACAAAACATCTGTTTAAAATATCCAATGACGTCATTTTGGTACCAATTTTTGATATGAAATACATTTAGATATGTGTTATTTGAAATGATTAATTTGAAAGATTAAAAATATTATTTATTTTGTACTAAAAATGCCTGCAAATGCTAATTTTTGGCAATTTTTCCAGCAAAGCATAAATACATGAAAATTAATATATTCAATTAAAAATTTGAGCTTGAATTAAAGTGTTTCATGTCATCTAGGTGTGGATATAAAGTCATTGCCAGGACCAATGGTATCACTAACCAAACAGATTTACAGAACATACTTGGCACCACGCTACAACGGAATCATATCAATTGGTATATTGATTTTGAAACCCAACACCCCTAGTGGTGATCAATTATTGTTCCATCTTCATGACGTTGTATCTGTGAGTATACTTTGCTTTGGTCCCAAGTAGTATGTTTGCTGTAATTGAGAATAAGTTGTAGTGTTACTAAAGGCATTGGTGATGATTAAATTTTGAAATTGTGTTATACTACATTTCTGATAGACTACGATCAACAGGGGCAATCTAGTATGTAATATAATTAGGTGTGTTCTAATTCAATTTTCCATGATTTATTTATTTATTGATTAGGGATCAGATACTACATAAATTTATATAACATGTCGTCTTTGTTGAAGAAATGAAAGATTCAGGACCATGTTCACAGCTTTAGAGCCAGGTCTACAGAAGGGAGATTGACTCTTCAACCAGGTCATCAGTACCAGATTTGTGGAGGATCCCGGGAGTTAATCCCTGAGGAGAGGTTCAAACAACTAAATGGAGAGGTGGATTATGTCCCATAGCGAGGGTTTGAAGGACAAGAACTCATTCCAGGCATCCCTCTTGATATCGTGGCACAGGAAATTTGGCCTCTTATTCGAAAGGACAAAGTCTCTGAAAGGCTTAATGAAGTGGATAATATGTTAAACATGTATTTAGTGTCAAAGTTTTGGTTAGCTTTTGTTGATATGAGTCAATCCATGCATGAACAACACATGTTGCTTAATAGACGAGGTATGAATTCCTTTATGGCCGCACCAGGCCGTTTAGGACGCCTAGCTAGACAATATAGGTGTTAATCTCCTTGTACTTTTAATGTAATAAAATTTTCTTACTCTTATTGGAACATTGTATAATTTGTGCAAACTTATGCAAACTTATGCCAGTTACAGCATATGTCTCCAAAAACGAATGGGAACGTATTGTTCTCAAATGTTGCAAAAACACCGTAGCAAATTGTTGTGAACGTAGTTGAAACGTTGCTTTAATCATATCGACGTAGCTTTGGACCAACCGGGAGCTCAAAAACGTGTTAACGTAGTTAAACGTAGCTAAATTTTCTACACGTAACTTTTCAGACATAGCTCCCAGTGTATTGTCCTAGTAGTGACACAAATTTTTTGGCAATCTTGATTGCACTTTGATTGTCACATTTGAAAATCTTTTGTTGGGAAGGTCCAAGGTCCAATTCGTTTAGGAGCCTTTGGAACCAAATTGCTTCACAAGTGTTGTTTCACAAGACACAATACACATATTCACAATTATAACGGCTAGTAGTTGTTTGTTTCTTGGAAACCCACGAAGCTAGATTTTGTTCAAACAAAAACAGACATGCTTCGGCTAAAAAGTGTTCATCAACGTCTTGGGTGTAATTGGCATATGAAGCTCATCAGATAGTTGCCTTCTCCCAAACCTTCCCCCTTAATGTAGTACAGACCATTGAGTGGGTAACAACATATGTGAAGTAGAATATTCTTCACTAGATCGAGGTGAACTTCTGGGTGGAAGTATGGTAAACGAGACCAAATGCAATCCTGAGTGAATTCAATAATGCAAGGCCGAAAAATACATAATACATTGGAATTTTGGAACTTTTTTGGACAGTATGATGAGAGATATAATGTTCTATAAAGCTCAATATCAAATGTTAACAAAAACATTTCAATCAATAATTACATAAGTTTTAGTCAAGTTGTAATAGCCAAATTTGAAAAATCAACGATGCACCAATATGAAAAGTAAATGAAAAATAGGCTAAAAGTACATCAAATGTAGTTATTTTTAATTATTTTTCTTTTTCTATATTAAACTTAATCATAAACTTCAAGAACGTAAAATTTATATATTTATGAAACATAATTAAAATCATTTAACTTGCATTAAAAACTGAATTTGGATTTCAGTTTTCAAACGCTACTTTTTGTAAACTTTTAAATATATATTTTTATTTGAAACTTTGGATTTAAGTACATACATGAATAATAGAGAAAGCTTCTAATTATAAGTAAAATATAACATTTTACTATCAATTTATGGGCTTCGACAAAAAAATGTGCAATTTCAGCTTCAAGGAGTGCATTTTTTGGTTGGAGTACTATGCTTTCACCCTTCTTCAAGTCATTAGTAGAATGTTGGATCAACCAAAGGAGTTCTAGGGCTCTGAGAAATTATAGTCGCGAAAGCAATTGGTGTGAAAGTTGGGCAATAATTTAACATATTGGCAAGGTTCAATATAGAGTTGCCAAATTTTGTTTGATGTTACAAGAGAAATCCATTGTGAGTACAATGGAGTTGAACGCTTAGGTAATAAGAAATGTTTTCAAGTTCTTTCATTTTGAATTTTGCTTGAAGCCGTTGCTTTAGTTTGCTTATGGACCGTGGGTTGTTGACAATTAGGATGATGTCATCAACATAGTGTAATCATGTGATGATTTCGGCCCTGGTAATTCTAAAGTATAGATTAGAATCAATTGAGTTTTTGAACAGTCCTTTAGGATGGAGAAATTCATTAATTTTGAAGTACGACATAGATGAAGACCGTATAGGGATCGATGAAATTGTAGCAACCTGCGACAATAGAATTTTAGAAGTTGTGGGCGATGAAAGACGGCCCAAATTTGGTGTTGATGACGTTGATGATGATCCTAGTGGATCAATATTGGTGATTGTGGGCATTTGATATAATGGTGATTCCGATGAGGTTGCCATGAGACTTGAAAGAGTTGAGTTGTTCCCATGATGATTGAAAGTCACTTGTTGTGGTGAAAAAAAGATTGGAAGTGGTAATTCACTTGTCATGTCAAGTGGGCATGGCTAATGGTCTGATATGGGTACCCCGGTTACGCGTAACCATATCTGTGACTGTGTGTAACTCATTTTATGCATGTCAAATATTCCGTTTTTTAACATAGTGTATGTGGCTCCTACTATGTCATCTACAACACCATCTAATTTTTGTAATTTTTCAATATTTTTTCCTTACCAAAAAGATTTTTTCTAAAATCACACTAATTCTGGAGGGGGTACCTATATCACGCCATCACCTGCATGCGGATGGTATTGTCAACAACCACTTCTAAAGATTCAACAATCTTTAAAATTCATGAAATAAGAACCTTCTTGGAAGTCTGGTGATAGACATGCCATTCGTTTGCTTGAACATTGTGGCTTAGGAGAATGATCTTATCTAAATGTGAAGCAAGTTTGCTTGAATATTGTGGCTTAGGAGAATGATCTTATCTAAATGTGAAGCAAGTTTGCTTGAATTAGTTAAGAGTATGTTGCGGTCAAATGTAGTTGCTCCAAAAACACAACGCTTTACTACTGATGGCTTTTGTCTAGTGAACAATTTTTCTGGTGTCTTTTCAAAATGACGTTTAGATGAACATAGGTTCAAAATAATAAATGCAACTCAAACTGCCTCGTCCTACATGACAGGAAATTGGACAATCCTCTATTCAACAAGTAATGTTCAGTAATGAACAATTACGATACTCAACAACCATTTTTTGTTGTGGAGATCTTAGCACAATGAATTGCCGAGGGATTCCATTTTTCTCGTGGTAAGAGTTGAAAGCACGAGACATGTATTTTTTGCCATTGTTCGAAAATAGACATATGATACGATGATCAAAAGATGCATTCACTTTAGCATGGAAAATCTTAAATGTTTTTAAAATCTCAAACATTTTCAATCAATAATTACATAGATTTTAGTCAAGTTGTAATAGCCAAATTAAAAAAAGTAGTAGTGTACCAATTTGAAAAGTAGATGAAAAACAGGCTAAAAGTACATCAAATAAAGTGATCTTTTAATTTTTTTTCTATTCCATGTTAAACTTAATCATAAACTTCAAAAAGGTAAAATTTATATATTTATGAAACAAAATTAAGATCACTTAATTTGCATTCAAAACTGAATTTGATATCAATTTTCAAATGCTACTTTTTGTAAATTTTTTGAAATATTTCGATTTGAAACTTTGGATTTAAGTACATACATGAGTAATAGAGAAAAACTTCTAATTATAAGTAAAATATTTGACATTTTATTATCAATTTATGGGGTTTGACCAAAAAATGTGCAATTTTGGCTTTAAGCAGTGCTTTTTTATTGGAATACCATGCTTTCATCTATCATGTACCTTGAAATCTTGTTAGATTATTTGCTCCACAAGGCACTGCCCTTGTTTTCATATCATCTTTGAGCCACCTTGACTTGGTCCTATCATTATAGAAAGTCTGAACCTTCCAATATGTAGGCCCTTGCTATGTTACCAATAAAACCAACGAAGCTATATACAAGTGACAAGTTTTCGACACAATTATGACAGATTCGAGCATTGACTCATGTGAATTTTGTGAGTGTGACAATTGCTGGCCAATTAAAAAGAGCTTGCCTCCCAAATACATTTAAGACAATTGCTGGCCAATTAAAATCATTTATGGTAATTTTTTGGAAACATTTATGATAACCACTTATTTTCAAGGGGGGATTTATATCTAAAAATTGGAATATTAGGAGTCCTTTAACCCTTAAAGGACAATGCAAGCCCCACGGGCTTGATAATATTTTGGGAAAATCTTGCTCATAACTTCTACTCCGTTGCACCAAATGGGGTTTTTTAAATGCCAAACCGGGCACCTTTGAGGGATCTATACTTCTTTAGATTAGAACCAAAGTAAATTAAAAAGAGAATCATGCTTAAAATGAAGTTTAAAAGAGATTTTGGGTGTGGAATTGGGAAAACATATGTCCTTTAAGGGTTAAGTAGAAAAAAATCTACTGAGCTTGATTTTTTAATACCTTGTAGGTAATTAGAAATCTAGAATGCATTCAATACTAAATACCCTATATTACTTACAATTTTTTGATAGCCTCTAATTTTATTTTATTTTTTGGGAATAGAGGGAGATGAATTGTGAATTGACATTTTTGACAGAGGAATTGCATTGTTGTGATATGACAAAAGGAAAACACAATCAAATGTAACCGTAAATTTAGAATGCAACCTTAAATTTATAGTATTAAGAAACACAGTTGTCCTGCATCAGAAAGATACAATTTTACATGGACCATACAATTTGAGCCTCCACAATATTCAACTCAGGATACCCTTATCCAGGGGATACTTTTAATAAGAATAGAATAAAATAAAATAGCACACATTCTATAGTATAATATTTTTTTTGTGAGTCATTTTCAACATTAATTGGCCCCTATATTTTATCTAGAATTTTTCAAAATTTCATCTCAAATGAATATTAAATACCCTATATTTTATTGCACATCATTTCTAAAATACCGCTAGTGCACCCAACAACAAAAACAACATAATGTTCTTAGTACATTGCTAAACCACTCTTTATATTGTAGTAGCGCAGTAGAGAAACTGCTAATAAAATAATTCAACTCTCCAACCCTCTTTACTTGGACAAGCTGAAGTTAAAAAAAAAAGTTCTTTGTGATTCCACTTATCCCATAACAGATGCTTAAGATTCAGAGGTGAGCATCACTGCTGCTGCTCAAGAAGCACGAGAACTTCAAAGAGAAATTATGGTCCACTATAACTGTAAATGGATTGTAAAACACGTACTCAAATAATAACCCTCTGTAAGGTTTGTTTTAGACACTATAGTAAGTACACTTACTGTACCCAACTTGACAGGTACTCTTACACAACATAACATTCAGTAGCCTTCATGTCCACTACTTTTCCTTCATGCACTTTGAGCCTCCATATGTCCACTTAGCTACTGATGAAGTACTATTGGGTGAGGAATATTCCACACCATCTACTGTAGAACCAAGGCACTGACAGTGCATGCTACTGAATGCTATGAACTAGATCTACAAAACTCAACATCTCTTTTTGTTTTCTACATTCTCCAATTAGCTTTTCTTCTTTATCTTTTTTTCTATATCTTTTCCATCGTCAGAGGATATACAGCTCTCCAAAGTTATCACACAATTTGAGCCTTGTGATCTACCCTCTGAGCCTCATCACTATGAAAAATTGTGTAGGGTTGGAAATTCAAGGTATATCATTGTTGTTTCCAGGATCCCTGCCTTTCTCTTTCTCTTTCTCAATAGCCAGTTTGGTCAGGTTGGCAAAGGCTGATGGTTTTGTTGGAGCTGCCTTGGGCGGCGTGGCAGATTCATTGGCATTTGAGCTTGATGGAGTGATTATCAGTGGCGCTTGATGAATCTCTATATTGTGAGAATCATCTGAAACAAATCGCACACGTAAAATTAATAATCAGTGAAATAAAAAATAAAATAAAAATAAATAATCTAGTCATACTAATTTGCATAATTTACTAAAATTCTTTTACATCATCTTGGCATCAAATGAAAAGTAGTACATAACATTCCTGAACTGCCTTGGCATGACATTGTTTCTTTAGTCCCTTTTCTACACTGTAAAAAAGAGATTAAGTCTGATAGATCGAGAATGTTATGTAGTGAATGAGGAAAACTTTGATTCACTTTACCCCTTAGTGCATGAATTATTAAACATAGAACGTACATTTTAAACCTCAATATCTAAGAATATAAACATTGTAAGTATACCTAATCATTCATTATTGTAAAACAAAATTTCTATTTCTATCAATGTACTAAATGAGTTCTATGGATATAAACATTTTGATCCATGTAGACATTTAGGGATTTAGTAACATAAACCAATATGTGACAAGTCATTTCTAGGGCTAATCCCAAACATGTCATAATAGAGAGGGACAACTGTACAAAAGTTATATTTGGACTACACAGCAATACTTGTTAAGTTTATTTTTTTGATAGATTTATGTGAACCCTTAGATATGAAGGATGCTAAATACAAGAATGTATCACTTAACCCTTAAAAGGCCCTTGGGGTCTCTCTCTACAACTCGTATTTTGCCTTATAATTGTTCAATTGTAGTTTAATATATGAATTGTGATTATTATCATATTACGATGATTACTAATTTTACTCTGTACTAAAAAGTGTTCGGTCATTTTTATTTTGATGAAATACCACCACATACAGAATATACTATACGGCTTTTCAAGGGTTAAAGACAAACATCCAAAATAGCACAAAGTAATTCATGGTTTTTCACCCTGAGGGTAAAAAGAATTATGACGTAGTAATAAATTTATAAAGTTGGGTGATTACCTTGGTGGGGATGGGGATGTGGATGTTGATGGGGATGGGGATGTGGATGTTGATGGGGATGGGAATTGGGATGCTGATGGGGATGGCCATGAGGATGGCCATGAGGATGAGGATGTGGATGTGGGTGTAGCTGCTCATTGCCGAGTTTTTGATGGGGAGGAAGCTCAATGTCTCTTTCCGTATCGTTGGCATGACCATGTTCGTGTTTATGCTTATTCAAGCCAACAATGCCACCCAAACGGTGTGATAATGGATGGCGCTGATGCTTCTTCACTGCAGCCGAATCGCGCCATTTTTGGATGCCAGATGCGGTGTGCTCCGAGTTGAAAATTGTGAACTTGACAGTAGATCCCATCTGTCATCAACATCAAGTGATTAGTTATGAAATAATATTATAAAAAATTCAACAAAAAAGGTTATAAAATTTATAAAAATAAAAGGTTATAATTAATTGGTCGGTTCTAAAGGGTTATACCAAAAAAAGGTTATGGTTATGATTAATTCTGAACGGAATTGGCTGGTTTGCCCATAGGATTCTTTTCATTCAACACTTTAGAGATAAATTTAGAGAATATTATATACATTCAAACTGAAAAAATTCAATGAAAAATATTTATCCTAGAATTCAGGCATAAATTAAGGTAGATGTACCCATAGCCGATCAGTACCCTATAACTAATTTGTAAACCCTTGAAGATGCAATTCATGAACTCAAAAGCCAACAAAATGCTATCCAAAAGTCAACACATTGTTGACCAATCAAGAGTCAATACACTATTGACCACATGATACATGCTTTATGTTCGGGAACTGATCGCATTGTTGTCGGTTATAGGTGAAAGTATATATATTAATCATGAGTTTCAAAGAACTTTTCACATAAATTACTTTTAATAAATTTAATTTTGAGAAAAAAGAAATTCAAAAAATTACCATTCTACATTATCTTTGTTTCTCTATGAAAGAAAAATATCTAGTCAGTGAAACTTATGCTAAAAACCTTATTTTATTGGTTATGGGTACTTCAACCTTAAGTATTTTAGTCTGAATTCCCAAAAAGAAAATGAAGTTTGTGAAAGTTATTGACAAATATTTTGCTATTGTATAAGGAACCTCACTCCTAATTTATTTTGTCAGGATATTGAAAAATAAAAATCAATGCTCTTTCTACTAGAAAAAAGATACTATTTCAACACCTACGTGCGAAGTTTTGCGAGGAGAGGGCTCACCTGGCTAACAATAGCATACAAAGGAAGAGTGCTGGCGCTACAAACAATTTGTACAAATACCCTGCGTTATCAAACCACCCAATGGTAAAATATTTTCTGGAAGCTTTTTTTTTTTTTTTTTTTGCATTTCATCCTCAACGAAACCAATAATTTCTGTAACAAATAGCAACGTTTGTTTTGGTTGTGGATGAAAAACATCTACAATCAAAACTGTTCATGGATGACCAAGTGGTTGTAGAAACATACTCCCTCTGTCCCACTACAAATCCATGCTATTCTTTGTAATTTACAAAGGAATGCATGGGTTTTTAGTGGGACAGAGGGAGTACAAGTTTGGTTTGAGCAATACTTGGGTCTTTGGTAAATAATCATTTCTGAAGGCATATAAAACCACTTGGTTGGTTCGACACAACAATTCCAACAACAAAACTGTCCTTGCGTGTGTGCATGCATAAGTCTATTTATTATATAATCTATTTATTATATAATGCACAATGGTTAATTGGTTTTACAATATTGAGAGCCTACCCCATTCCAAGGCGGACGATGATCATCCATTTCTTCCCCACCAGACAAGAGTTGAATCCATACGTAAACTGCAGAGCAACAAGATTATAATTAGTGAATCATGCTTTACAAAGAGCAGAAAACCATTTACAAAAGTACAAACGTAATACCGTACGTTAAGGTCAGTATCAACACTTGTGTGTTGAAAATAGTTAAATTTCAGATTTCAGAGCGTACAAAATTCCATTTCTTAATTTTCAAAATTTTGGAAATCTACTAATTATGGCATTTCAGATTTCACAAAGAACTAAAGATATCCAAATAAAATTTTCTAAGATTTTCAGAAATAGTTGTTCAAATTTTTCATATTTTAGACATACTCCAATATTTGTCTAGTTATTTACGAATTTGACCTTAACGTAGGGTATATCAATGCAAGATTGGTTGCATAACCCTTTCCTCACTTTCATCTTCACATGACACATTGTGATTGGAAAAGAAGAAGAGTAGATTTGCTCACCAGTGCCCAGAAGAAGAAAGCAAGCTCAAAGGCATTCTGCAGGGGACAAATCAACAAAAAAACAAGTCAACCAGGTGACAACTCAGGATTTCATCACTGCACTAACAGTTGTACTTCTATTTTTTAAATTTTTTTTAAATTTTTTTTTATTATTTTATTTTATTTTTAAATTGTTGGTGGAAATGAAAATTTTATTAAATTTATCCTTGAACTCAAAAAAACTTGAACAGTATGCATGCTTATATTGGTTTCTTATTCATTCATGTTGAAACTTTGATAGTTGAAATCTTGAAATCAAAGTGGAGTTCAAAACTTTGAGTTGAAGAAAAACTTTATCATAGATCCAATAAATAGAATACCTATGAATATTCTTTGAGACTTTTTTTTAACCATTAAAATAAATAAAAATAAAAATAAAAATAAAAAATAAAACAAAAATTCCCAAACATTTTGGCAACTACTTTCAAAGATATTTTATGTTGACCCTACCCACCTCCCTACGGTATTCATTCCAAAAGGGTTACAACACCCACACCCAACTTGTAATAAAAAAAATATCAATATAGGATCTAGAGCACACTCCGGGGAGAATCGGCAGCTACACTACTTTTTGTTAATAGTGCCACCCACACTAATTATTTACTTGAGGCTATAATTTTTTTTTCACACTACATGAATATTTTTACCAAGAGAAAAGATATTAAAACTACACATGTAGGAAGAACTCTGGAAAAAACATAGTTGGTAAAAATATTCATGTTACGTAAAAAGTTATAGCCTTTTTAAATCAATTAGTGTGGGTGGCACTATTAGCAAAAAGTAGTGTAGTTATGTGCTAGCCGATTGGATTCAGAAATTTCCAATTCACTTTTAAAACTTCAAAAGAAATTTACAAAAATATAATATAATATAAAATCATTCATTTTAGAGGGATAATTTCCAAATAACTAGTATAGTGGATAGCCCATAAACCAACGCTTTAAGCTTTTCAAGCAAATCTAGTCCTGGTATAGAATTAGAAGCTTTCAATGAACACATGTTGGAGATATCGTTGGTTTATAGTACACGTCAGTTACTTGGGTCATCAACCTTACCTGGAAAAGGATGAAGTGGATCAGCATAACCAGGATATGAGGCCTTCGGAACCAAAAAATGTCGTCCCGGGGCTTCATAGGTTGGACGACTATTGCGTCACCTTTTTTCGGTTTCTTAAAATCATCATCCATGTCATCTAATGTAGACAAGCTCAGCTTCTGCACACCTCCTCGGATTTCGATTGCCAGATCCAGAATGATATGCTGCAGCTTCGCCCCCACAATTAACACTAACTGCAACCACAACCCACGAGTCTCGTCACAAAGTCAAACCAACTTTTATTTTTTTTAAAGTACGCTTTGCATAAGGTTCTTTAGCCTTTCTCTGCAACACCTCAAAATCTGGTCCACTATTCCTGAATCATTGTAGCAAATTTCAAATCATGGCAAGTCCGCGTCATCTTTAACTAAAAAAGTTGGGTGGTGAGACATTGTTGAAGCATCTACACTGCTACTATTGAAAAGGGAGGACTCCACTAACTGCTAAAGAACCTTATGAGACACAACAATTGATTATTCTAGTAACTTCCAAAACATATAATTTCTAATGTTTAAAAATGTAGAACATGATCTCTTCTATGTGTACTTTTGAAGTACACTCAAATGCAAATTTGCACCTAGGATTCCCTACTTCCAATGGGGAAGCCATTTGCACTGACACATGTAGAAAGTACATAGAAAAGATTACCTTTTTCTATTGATATATTTTGTTACCTTCCTTGAAGCTTCCTTGAAGCTTCCTGTATGATTTATTTTTTTAATATGAAAGTGGCACTTAGGGGTTACAATTTTTTATATTAGTTGTAAGGTATTCGGAGGCTTACGATTGTAGGAATGAATGCTATCCAGAAGTAGGTGTACCAACCTGCAATTCAAGATTTACAAAAGAATGATTACAAATATTGATGTTACTGATAATACACAAAGCAATAGATATGCAAAATTTGCACTCCCTCTGTCCCATAAAAAGACCATGAAAACTACTCTACGCTATAAAACATGATGAACGAATTCACATGAACATGTAGATTGATTTTTTTTAGAGAGACGGGGAACAAACCGTCTACATCCAAGAGTAAGAAAATGCAGACGAACGCCCATAGATAGGCACTGTCATACACCCAAAAAAAAGGCAAAAAAAAAGGGGTTAGTTAACCAGTATCTGGACCCAAATTGCAGACTAAAAGAAAATAAGTTTACTACATTCACATTCTATACAGCAACTAGAGACATTCAAGGCCAACCTAAGATAGAAGCACCTAAAACCAACATTGTGACAGAATCTAGGTACGATAGTCATTTTTGAACGTAAATTTAGGTAGACCATAGATAGCTTATCATTTTGGTCTACATACAATAAGGGCTCTATGATGTGCCTAAATTTACATTCTAAAATGATTGCATGGTCTAAATTCTGTCGCATTTAGGTGCAGTGTTGGTTTTAGATGCTCCTAGCTTAATCAATATGAAGAAGAGTCTAGAGACTCTCTTTAACCCCTATTATAGGACCAAGGATACACGGTTTAAAAACGATCAAGTAAAAAATCAATAATTCAACTGGGGCCAAATTTTATATCACCAAAATAAGTGTAGAACATTGCTTGTGTTGGTCAAAAATAAAGTTTAGAATAAAGAAAGTCCCCATATGACTTACTCAAAACTGCTAATAAAACCCTAGTCCTAATTTGGGCCCCTTGGTCCTTTAGGGGTTTAGGGTATACCTAAAACTTTACAAATCATGCAAAGATGTTTAGTTTCAAGACCTGATGCCAACTACACGTTTGAAGTCCTGCTCCATTGTTCGTCGGATGTAGCTATGAAAGTCATAATTATCTTTGAGTTGATGAGCCTATTGCCAAACATTACAGTTACATCATTTGCTCGAGAAAAGAAATTGAATTGAATTAAAAATAAATAAAAATAAAAAATCAGCAACATGAGAGCTTCGGTAATTTGCATCAGAAGACTGCAGGTAAAAACCAATATTCAGATTATCCCATTTAGTGTGTGTGGTACTAATTCCCGAAGCATGCATTCTCAAAATTAGTGAGGGCTGAAATTTTTATTGAGTGGCTGAAATCTTCATATCACGCTAATTTTACATCATAATGATATTTAGTATTACCTTCACTAATTTCCCACACGCACTATAAACCCTCCCTCACTAAATGGGATAATTAGTGTAGCATAGGTGGAGGGGAGGATCAATACATTTGTGTTGGATATTTAAATTTTTTCAAAAAATAAGGAGTGATAAATGGAACATTTTTTAATATTTGTTGAGATTATTTTTTTATCACAGTAATTTTTTTTGAAAAAAGCATTTCCAGAAAAAATTAGCATTTATTTTTAGAAATACTTTCTGTGGTATTAAAAGCAAGATCACACTTACTGCTATGAAACCCGAACGGAGACAAATGTAGTCTGATTTGTAGATAGGCTTTCCAAATTGCCGAAAGAAACTGTACTGCATACACATTCACAGTCGTTAATTGCCCACATTCATTTTAAAATTTAAAAAGAAAATAGAGTTATCCTTTTAAGTAAAATAAGAAGGGGTTGTTGAATATGTGTTAGTGAAAGAAAGTTAAATATGTGTTAGTTAAAGAAAGTGAGAAAACCTTTGAATTCATACTACTATGAGTTTAAAGTACTCTAATACTTAACCCTTAAAAGGCCCTTGGGGTCCCTCTCTACAATATGTATTTGGCCTTATAACTGTCCAATTGTGGTTTAATATACGCATTGTGATATTATACATGTTATCATGATTATTAATTTTAGAAAAGTATTTGGTCATTGTTATCTTGATCAAATACCACTTAATACAGAATATACTATACGGTTGCAAAGGGCTTTTGGGATGTTTAAAAGATTAATAGAATGCATTAGTGGGTTTGGGAGTTCACTTATAAAAAGGATGTGCAAACAAATATAAAAAAAAGTATAATTTTTGGATGTAAAATTTGTAATAACATTCAAAATCAAATAGGGTGCTTATAAATGTTCCTAAATTTTGAAGTAATATTAAAAGCATATGTGTGTTACTTCAAAGAGTGCCCCAACATACTTTTTTATTGCAATTTATCCTCAAAAATACAAAGAATCTCATGGAGTGCACTTTGTAGTTGAGTGAATTGTATTTGAGGCTTTGTTTTTGCAAAGGAATTTTCTTTTCATTTGCTAAATTTTTTTTTTTAAAAATAAAATACAAAGAGTGGCTTATACAAAACTTACAACATAAGCGTCTAGATTTAGACCAGTTCTTGATTGATGCAAGAATCTGTATTTTAGTCGGCCTTCTGTAAAGTTGGCATGATTCTCCTGAGACTTTTGTTGCATGTGATTGTGGTGATTTGTCTTCATGGCTGCACGCAACCAAAAACTAATACATAAATAAAAGGCAATCATACTCTCCATTCTTTGAGACTCCAATTTCAATATTTCAATCCACTAAAAAGACAACTCAAAAATACAAAGAATCTCATGGATAGCCATTCAAGATAGCCATTCATCTAAGATAGCAGTGTCACAGTGCTCTCTCTCTCATTGTAAATTCATGTTGTGAATTTTCCCTCCGTTTCATAATAAGAATCCACTTTGCAGAAAATTGAGATTTAAAATTTTAGAACCCATGTTGAAAGAGATGAAACACAATGGCAACTTTTAGAATCATGTGTCTCGATAGAAAGAGATGAAAAATGTAGAAAGTCAATGTTGGAAGGCAACACAATGAATGAGGACTGTCCATGTAGGGAGGCAACACAATAAATGTGGACTCTTAAATTGACGCAACTGAAAACATTTGGTTTTGGACTCTTATTATGAAACGGAGGGAGTAACATTCTACAACCTTTTGACATACCATGCTCAATAGTGCCAAGAGCCCCAACTATTCTTTGAGAGCCCCATTTATTCTTGCTTTTGTTCATCCCTAGATTATATGCTAGATTAGATTTTACATGAGAATGCTATATACATGCTCTCTACCATGAATGTCATTATTCTAGTATTTCTTTTCTAATTGTCATCAACAATAAAGGATTGTAACAAAATTTGACTTCTTACAACTACTTAAGAATGTTATGCACACAACATGAATAGGTGATGTTGTTATACCTTCATCTACAACTAATGATCCGTCTTGGCGAGCTTGATCCTCCCATCTCTTCCATCTGTGCACCTGGTCACATCAAGGATTAACGTCAATGATGAAAATTACAAGCCTACTCTAATTTTAGATGTATATTAAACAATTATCAGACATAACCTTCTCCAAATTAAACAACTCATGGATTATGACCAGTGTTGGACTAGTATGGCATATTTCTACATTGAAACCTTGGACAATGGTTCAATCGAAACACTGCTTCTCATAATGACTCTAGTTCATCCATTACAACATTGGTAATGACCAATGACGAGTTAGTATTGGTTGTAGATATCTAGAATGTAGTCCTCTGCTAGATTTGAGATCCTATTCTTACCCTTACTCTATGCATAGATATCTCAAATCTAACAGAGGGCTACATTCAAGATATCCTTTGTAGCCTCTCATTTTCCAACTACAATGCACCATGTGATCATGAAAGGGAAGAGAAAATTGTTTTTGGAAGATGGCCGTCTTACTTGTAACAAGCCAATAAGAACAGTGAAGCAGCTGTACAAGACATGAATACAAGCCAAGACGAAGATGAATAAGTGCAGCTGGTGGAGACCCTCCACAGATATCACTTCCACTTGGCCCTGCAACAAAACCCCAGCTCAGAAGAGAAAAAAAAAAAAACCTGAAACTTAAACCTAAAACTCCAGTAACTAATCAATTCTACTGACTTGACCCAAAACACTGATATATATAGAGAGAGAGATAGTGTTCATCCTTTTGTAAAAAAGACAACTCAACTCTCATGTGGTTTTCAACCCTATTTCAAAAGCAACAAAAAAAAAAAAAAAAAAAGGGTTTTTCAATACTTGCAGATTCATGCCAAGGCCACAGAGAGTCTTGAGCCAGTTCAAGGGTAAAATTTAATTTGGGAAATACGGAAGAAAATGGCACTATTTGCAAGTATGTTCTTAGTTTGATTCTCCAGTTTGGATGGTTGGATAGCTTGAGTACTTAATTGGCATTAGGAGAATGGGTTGTCAATTGGAAGAACATGATTTACAATGAAAAATTCAATCTATCATTTATACAATAACTGGACTGCCATCAATTTATGTGCTGGGCCATCAATTTATTGAACAATTTTAGATCAACCCCTACATTTTTTAGTTGAGCACCCCCACTCTGACACAATTAAAAGATACTCCCTCAGTACAGAAATAATTCTCCTAGTTTTTGGCATTATTTTTTTTTTTTTGCAATATTTGTCCTATGTTTTATACTTCCAAACATGAGCCCCGTCCACTTCAAAGTTGAGCCCCATTCACTTCATGAGATTGACCATTTTTCAAGTACTAAGACGGCTTTTTTTGCTAAAGAATCGTAACCCATTCGCGAAGGACGCCCTCAGACTCCATCCATCATCCATGCAACTTTTCCTCCATCAAGTACATTATTCATCCATCAAGTACACTACTACAACTACTTCTCATCCATTTGGTCACCTGTTACATAAATATTTCGTCCATCAGCTCATGGGTTTAGTCCTGTAACCTGCCTCATCTCCCACTGGGAACTCGGCGGTTACCGTACTCATTTCAGCGTACTCATTTCAGCTAAAACGCGCCAAAAACTAGGACAGTTATTTCCGGACAGAGGGAGTAATTCTAAGGTTTTGTAGGCATAAAAAACAAGGCGTTTGTTACCGCTTTGCATGAGGTTGTGGTGGTAGCCTCGGTTGCAAACAAGCGCCGCCGCGCCGCGGCAGGGGCTTCAGCAGGAGCTTCATATGGACAAGGCAGCATTTTGTGGCCCAGCCGCTCTGGCATACAAATGGAGGCTACTTTGGGCTGGAATACGGTGAGCAGAAGAGAGATGAACCCCAGCACCATCAACTCTGCAAAAAGGCACATTCATGATCTACGAATCCCATCATTGAATGCATATTCCTCCACTTTGGATCTCATAATGGCGAGGAATGTTATTTCACATTATCAGACATACCCTCAATGGTTGAATCTTAAAAAAGGACATCGTAATGCTAAAAGAAGGACAAGATTATGAGATATAAACAAACTCTCCATAACCGGCTGTTCACTTTTCAACGCCAACGTGGCTCCATCCCATTGGCAACCCGTCACCATCGCCATCACAAGTTGCAACTCAACCTACTTGCCGCTATCGCAGCTCGTCGATTATTTAATACATATCCAATACTCGGTTGTTGCCTCCATAAAAATACAGGTTATAACCAACAAGCCCCAAAAACAACGAGTAGGTTATGCCAGGTTCAAGTTCCAATCTACAACAATCATATTTGTCATGTCTGTTGCTCAAAAAGCTCAAGAAGAGCTATGAATCCTCACACCCTTCAGACTAACTAATGAAAGAATTGCCTTGAAACTTGGACATGACATTATAATTTCAAAAAGTGTAGAATTCTAATACAAAAACAGCCTCTCTTTGTGACTGGTTTGGCAGCAAGACTTACCATTCCTGATTTGCTCAAGCGTGTGAAACAATTCCTTTTGTTGCGTCCTCTTAAAATACTGCAAATCACACACACACAACATAACATTCAGTAGCCTTAACGCCCTCTGCTTTTCCTTCATCACCTTGGGACTCCACCTGTCCAATTAGCTACTAATGAAGTCATGTTGGGTGTGAAATATGGTTGGACAGAAAAAAGAAAAAAAAACCAGTGGTTTGTGCCCTCGTGCAAAAACACAATCTCACAATCACAACACAGTGTTGTTAATCTAGTCTATTTTCAATTCCACTTCAACAACTGATTGGAAATTCAGTCCTGGAAAAACCAGGACTCTTTCTAACACTTCCATTTCAAAGTGGCTTTGTCGACCTCACAAACTTCAATGGAAAAAGTGCTCACAGAATTGGCAGGTGTAGTGACAAAAAAGAATCGATCCTAGCCATGGCTATGTACTAGATAGAGTACTCCATGGGCTCTGCTAGATTCGCAAACTGACGAGGTGGTAGCATGCAACCGCTACATGCCATAGCAGAGCACTCTAACGAGACATGTCAAACAGTAGTAGAATCTTATTTTGAAGAGTACACTATGAAGAGTTGAGAGTAGAAAGAGATGAAGAGAAGTTCTCTACAAAGATTTGGAATACGCTACAAAGATTATGTGCATAGGAAAATACATTACAGGTTAGAAGCTGCCATAGTTGGTACTGATTTCTATGAAAACACTAACAATCATATTGCTAGTCGATTGATTGATTGAAAGGCAAGCAATCAACAGACCTTGCCGAGACTGTGGATGCCTCGCTCCAACAAAAGAGACGCCACCACGAACACCGTTGCTACCGCAGCTACCGCCCATGACGGAGTCTGCTCCAAAGATTTCTGCTCTCCTTCTCCCGACATCGCCGCTCTAGCTCTCAAACCCAGGCTCAATCGTTTCGCAGTTCAAGATCTGCAAACCGCAATCACAAGAGCCTCCCTTCGCCCTTCATCCTGAGTTCGACAAAAAAAAAGAATCGATGAAAAACCCACGCAGCGTGTTGAAACTCCTGCCAGCAAACTGTCATTGATTGCAAGCATATCCCAGCGGCCTTCCAAAGTACAAGCTCTACAATAAATATCTATCAATACATGCTTCTCCTTCGTCTGGTTCTGGTTCTGCTGTTGCAGCGAGAGTAGTGCCAGTGATGAGTTGATGAGTTGCAGCGTTTTCTGGACTGGCAAGACAAGCGTGTGGCGACTCCGGTGTTGTAAGTTATCAGGTGATCCACCGAAATCAGCACCATTCAAAGAAAAAGGCAAAAAAGGAGGAAACGTTTTTTTAAACTTAATATAACTTATTTTCAGAAAAGGGCTTGAGGAGGTGCATCTGAGATTTTGAGTTAAATGTGTCAGAACGTGTGGGAAACAAACAGCTTGGCTTTGGCTTTGGCTTCGCCAGGGTTGCTAAAATTGTGCCGTCTTTGCTGCTGTGGAATCCTTTTGATTCCATACCTCACTCATACTCAGTCAGACCGTACCCAGAGCTGATAGGGTTGATTGTCCTATTACCAACCACTTAAGCAATCTGACCTATATTTGGCAGTGGTAAATCCGGAAAAAAATTATGACCGCGTTCGAAATAGGATTTCATGAGGATTGCAAAAAATTGCAACTTATAATTTGCATTTCTCAATTTTATACAAAATTCCAAAGTGCAAAGTAACCTCCGACCCAAAACCGATCACATGCTCTAATGTACAAATGAGGTACATCTTCCCTTTTAATATCTAGAAATTAGGCAAGAATCAGGGTGGTTGGTTTTGGGTACGTGGTTGGTAATAGGACAATCAACCCTATACGGCAAAAATATGGCATAGATAGAACCTTCAGGCCTCTTGGGAATAAAGTGTCTATTTGTTCTGTCAATGAATCAGTACCCACATCAGAAAAGTTGGGCCAGACTATTTTGGTGCCATTTTGACACCAAAGGCCGCATACAGGTCATTTTAGTGTCATTTTATCCATACTAGGTTGGTATGGAGGTTGGCACCAAATTAATTTAATTGCATTTCAATGCACCTTTATGGCACCATGTTCACATGCCTTGAAGTTCCTGATGCACTGGACAAAGAGCCATTGGTGTAAGACTACTCCAAAATATGGCGTATTTAGAGCATGCCCAGCAGTGAGAGGGCAAACCCTCACCCCAACATCATATGATTTGGGATTCAATGAGAATTGGAGGGGGTGGCTACCATGCCACCCCAGCAGCAAGCTCATTTTCTCAACCCAAAATATTGGCAAATATTGAAAAATCCCAAAAAAGGAGCACATGTGTAAAATCTAGTGCATAAGGGAGTATAATAACAAGTTACTGTAGTTAGCTAATTATTGCAGCGCCATGTGTCGCATGCCCATTCCATGCTAGCCCCTCCCCATGCTCTGCTTGTCCCCTTGCTTCGTTGGTTCCCATGCTTAGCGTCAGAAAATCAAAGCCACCAAGAGAGGAGTATATAGCGTCCTCAACTCAAATAAAAGCCACCACCAAGCTATCTTAGTGTTTGACTCATAGTTTCCTACTGTTGTTGGGGTCATGTTTATCCCAAACCTCTACTATATTGGCGTTTGACTGGTACTTTTCTCTACTGCTGGACATGCTCTTAGAGCTAAAAAATGGCATACTAAGAGCATCTCCACCATCAACTTAGAATTGCACTCTGAGGTCATCCAAAAATTACAGGACAATCCACTAACATCACTCAACTAGACTCTGAAAATAGTAAGTAAGCCACTCACAAGCCGCCATGCATAGATTGTGCAATCATGATCATGTGCAATTAAGAAGAGAAGAATCACTATCTTGAGTCGTTTTGAGGACTTTGGATATCTAATAGATTTACAGAGTTTGGGATGATTTTGTGTCAGTTTTTCATCCATTATCCATGGACCGGGGCTTCTTCGATTTGTTGGTGGAGATGCTCTTACAGCTAATTAAAATACGGCACACTCAAAGATAAAATACAACATATTCATACCTTAAACATGGCATACTCAAAGCTAAAATATGGCATATTCACAACTAGAATATCACATATATGGCATATTTAGAGCTTGAACATGGCGTACTCATATATGCATGCATCCATTTTCTACATCCTCATATACAATAGATGGAGGATAGGATGGATAAAACATATTTCTTAAAATGAAATGCAAGAACTGTTGAACATTAGCCTTATTTTTTTATTTTTTTATTTTTTTATTTTATTTTTTATTTATTTTTATTTTTATTTATTCCTCAAAGATATACAATACGTTCATTTTATACAGAAATGGCAAAAGGGAAAAAAATTATGTAATCCTTGTACTAAGAAGCTCATATTCTACACGATCACGTATTTATATCAACCTTTTTTTTATGGTAACAAAATATAGCTAAAAGGTAAAAATTAGTTTTAGAAAGAGTTAAACTTGAACCAAAAACTCATTCATTTATAGCCAAAAATTCATCCTTAATGATATAGTTTCATCCATTTACAAAAACTTTGTCTAAAATCTACACTGAATAGGAGTTTCAAGGGGACCCATACTAATTTATCGACAGTTCACACTATATAAATATTTACTTTACTGTACAAAAAATCACTACATAAGAGTTTAATTTTTAGTTTGCATTAGAGTTAATCGAAAAGAGTGTCTCAAAGTGGAAACTCACCTCATACTTACCTTCAACTCATTTTCAGTTCAAAAAAACGGAAAAACTAGTCTATGGTGAGTTGGAGAATAATTTAAAGCAAGACCCTGCGCTACCATAGGGCGTGGAACTCGTGACCTCCCTAATGCTAAAGGAGAGTTCCCATCCGCTCCCCCAAGCCAAGAGCCTCGACCATGAGGACTATTCATGAACAATAAATGTCAGAAATTTAATTATAGAGGGGAAACTCCTCTTCAACCCCTCCTCAACTCCTCTTTTGTTTTCGATTAACTCAATTAACTCACTATTTTAATAAATATATAAAAATGAGTGTTGTATTGTTGTCATCAACTCACTGTTATAATAATAGATTTCTCAAGGTTCCAGGTGTCTGGAACGTTATTCAACTCACTATTTCAATGTAGAAAATTTCTTCACAAGCACTGTTTGGGAAGAACCAACGGCTAGTTACAAGTTAGTCAGGTGATTTTAAGAAATAACTGATTGAATCTCAAGAATATACGCAAAAGGCCAGACCAAATGACAAAAACTAGTTATATTTAGTATTTATAGAAGAAATATACATATAGGCTATATTCTTAAAAAATTAGTTGGTTTGAGAAAATAAAAGAACTGACTAGTTGGCTCAAAAAGTATCCCAAACACTGTTCACAAGGGTCAAGGGTCTAGGTGTTAGGAACGTCTTGGATATCCTCCTCAATTTCCACAAGACACACATGCAAATTTCAAATCCAAACACATGTCTTTACCATGAGTTAATTTTTACACAGTAAGTCCTTCTAATTTTTTTGATCCTCTTAACCCTTTAGTGTCCAGGGTACTGTAATTGGCTTCACTAGATTTTCATTGGGTTTTCCATTATAATTGATACTACAAGAAATAGAATGGATTAAATTAGAATGTAACTGTACGAGTGTATTCTCAATTGGACTGGAGACATTTTGCCAAAAATAGAGAATCATCCAATGGTGGGATTGGAAGATCGTAGTATGCCATTGAACCCGTGTAATACACACTCAAAAATGAGATGTTGGAGGGTGTGTGACTTCAAAGTTAACTAGAATTTGAGTTAAACTTTCTAAAATGAAAGTGAAGACGTTTCAACAATGAGATATGTCAACACCTCTCTGTTGCAATCTTTCATGTAAAGAACCGATTGGGCATTTATATGGTACAGTCCACTAATTCCTCTTGGTGAACTAACTACATTTTGGTGCACATTTGTGCACTTTGAGCATTTTGTTTAAAAAGCTAACTTTCAAACCAATTTGAAAGTTATGTAGTAATGATTCAATGAAAAATGAGTGAACCAACTTCTAGATTTATGTACATATTATCCAAAAAATGAATTTTTTGAATGTTAGAATGATTTTATGTTGAATGTTTTGAATATCAAAACTCCCATTTTAATAACAATTTTACCAATTTTTGATAAATTTTGAATGTAAATATAGTTCATATTTGATTCTATATTTAAAAATATAAAATAAGCCAACTTGCATAATATCATTCTCAAGTACATTCAAAAGGAAATCCATGAAATTTTTATTAAAAAATAGAGAAAATTTTCCTCCCTCCCAAAAATGACACATTTTAAAATTTTGAAACTTTAATCAATTCAAAATAAATTGAAAAAATTGAAAGATATTTTCTTTTTACATATTTGAACACTGGAAAAATTCATAGCTCAAAATTCCATTCACAACCCTATGTTCTCCCTCTCTTTTAGAATTTAGAGTGCATATTATGCACTGTGACAATGCACTAGTTTACCATTTGTTTCATACTCCATTGAAATATAATGCCAATTTTTTTAAATTTTTTTTCTATCAATTTTTTTTTCTTTTATTAATACGGTCTATCCTGTCACATGGTCGGAGCTCTTGGCTTGAGGGAACGTGTGGGAACTCTTGGGGAGGTCACGAGTTTCACACCCGATGGTGGTGCGGGGCCTTGCTTTAAATCATTCTCCAACTCACCATAGACTAGTTTTGCAGTCTTTTTGAACTCAAAATGAGTCTAAGGTATGTTTTCACTTTCCACTTTCCACTTTCCTTTGAGACACTCTTTTCGGTGAACTCTGATGTACGTTTCACTTGCTAAAAGGAAATCCCTGGTTAGTACTCAAATTTTTGGAGTACATGTACTTCTGTACCATGTGACTATGCCCATCAATGGACTACTTAGTCAATATAATCATTGGTGTGTGCCATTGATTTACCCAATAAAAAGGGGCCAATGAATGGTCGGCAGGGAGCACCCATGGGTCAATGGACCAATGGGGTATTTGAATCTTTTCATGTGATGTGCCTGTGGAAATGGTCATGGCTGGAATTGCGGATAGACGAAATGATGGATTGAATGGGCCTAAATTTTAAGGTGAGGTAGCAGTAACTATTTGCATGTGTGCCACGTTTTTTTTTGGTTGTCAAAGTAGAATTCAGACCCAACTTTAAGGGCGGGCTTCCATGTGAGCATTGGACCGGTGGACACAACTAAATGAGGTCTCAACTTCCACCCATGCTCATTGAGCGCTGAAAGGGGACTTTGCATTTCACCCACTCTCACTCCCATCAGTGGGCTACGTGATTCGTGCTTTGTAAAAAGTTTCTAATTATATCTATTGAATTGCTCTACCAAGGTGTGCATGGAAGTGCTTTCTGCTATTTTTATTGGTGGAGAGCAAGATTCAAAGACTGGCCTGACTCTGCTTGGAAGGAGGCCCTAAAGTCAGGCTTCCATGTATTGGTATCGGGTACTGAAAAGCTGGAAGCTACCGATTCACCACCGAAATAGGTGAACTCAGGAGTTTGTTTCCATTTGTACCGAAATGGGTGGAGCAATGATTTTTTTATGAAGAGAAAATTTAGCATTTTTGCTACTTTTCCATGTCTAGAAGAGCAATCCAAGCTCCTTGGATGCTCTTTTCATATTAATTTATAGGTAATATCAAGGTAATACACACAGTGTACTACTTAGGCAATACTTGGGTGATACCTAGATTTAAGGAGGCTACACATCTTGACTCCATGTAGGAAATGTAGCTATTATTCCTTCTTTTTTTTCAAAAATCTTTTGTATCAATTAGCCAACCTGAATTTTATGTACCAAGTTGGCTAAAAATAGGTACAAAAATAATTAGGGTGGAGTATGGGTGGTTCTTGAGACCTCATTTCTTGTCTTTTAGAGGTTTTCACTTGACCAGTCTTCACATGGAAGCTTGCCCTAAATCCTCTGTTGACATTAATGCAGGAACTATTCACCCTCGGCCCCAATTTTCTGAAATTTTCACTTTGGGCAACCTATAGGCATTTTTTGGCAATTTTTTTTTTTCGAATTTGGAGCCTACACGCTCGCATTAATCTTAGGGGACCTTCTTGGAAATAAAATAACCATGGAAGGAGGGAATAGTTTTTTTAGGTGGAGGCCGACCGGCTCAAAATAAGGGGCAAGTTTTGTCCTCTTGCATTAACGTCAGGGGTAGAATTAAGAGAATGCCACATTCAGAAGCATTAACCCTTTGAATGAATTTGGTACAATTTGGACTCTTTTATATCACTCCTTTTATAACCAATGTACAATACATTAGTTCAAAATCATACTCATATTGACTTAATCCTTAAATGCCAAGAGCCCTCTTAGGGCTTTTGTGTAAAATAAAAACTAGAACTTTGAGCTCCAAAATGATGTTTTGAGCATAAATAAATAAAAAGTTTAAATCATCTCTTCCAAAATTTCCTAATTCATCTATTGGAGTTGTTTATTTTTTAAAATAGTAAACATTAAATGAGATATATACATCAAAAAATTGCATATCCTGAAATTGACTAAACTTTGACCAAAAAATTGGCCTCAAGAGCACTTTTTGATGACCTACTTTGTAGCAATAAAAAATTGTTGATTGATCAATTAGGGTAATAAAATACATATTTTGCTTCATTTAGTTTACACTGTAATATACAAAAAGAATTTTCTGAAAAGAATGAAAGGAAAGTTGTGAATATGGTGCTCAAAATGAGAAAAAACCCTAAACATTTAAAGGTTAACAATATGAACTTGTTATTAAGTCACTCTTCAATATCACATTCTGCAAAGAATATTGACTATTTTGTGTACACGAGTGATTGGACACTTTCCACATGTCAACTTTTGAACTCATATATGTTGGGCATCAAAGGGGTGATAAAAGAGTTCTAAATGTAGTGTTGGAAACACATGTACATAAAATTCTTGAACTTCCTTGTTTTGGTCATTTATGTACAATAGGCGATAACATAATGTTTGCGTTTGTTCATTAGAGTAAAAAAATAAAAAATAAAACCTACCATCTTTGAAAGTGTCTCAAATGCACACAAATTGTTCTCTAGCCTCCAAATCTGAACCACAAGTTCTTTTATGTGCATTACATGTGCGCCAAGTTTCATAGCCTAAAGATTTATCAAATGGAGTTATTGCTAATTTACGAACAAGTACGTTATTAAAAAAAAATAGGAGACATACTTTTCATGTTGTTGGAAATCTGATACCTTGTGCTTTTAAAATTGAATCATTTGGGCCAAGTCTTCTCTCAAGAGAAGATCAATGTCCACACTATTTGCATGAGAGTTTGACGCGACATTATCTTCGTTGCATGGCCAAGAAGAACGTCTTGTTGAAGAACTTTGACAAATGCGGTGACAAGACAAAAGCTAGAATTGAGAAGGAGTTTGAATCGATTTGGTGCAGCCACATCGTTTTTTGTGTAGACGGCTTATATGCCACTAGATGGAAACTTGCTCCTGGTTTGACTTCCAATTTGCCGGCCCATTCCTAGGATCCTGACTGAGTTTGTCAATTCACTTTGCATAATTGATTCAGGAACTTTTTCAAAATAAATAAATTGAATCATTCATCATATATAATCCCTTAACACAAATACTTCTCAAATATATTAGCCACATGTCAATCGAAAGTCTTCCACATGTTCCATAACCATTTCAAGTGCCACTTTGATAATGGCAGAATTCTATATGGTTACATATACCTGGCTGTCATTGCACTTTAGAGCAAACCAGTGATTCTATAAAGACAAGAACTGATTGGGAGGGATGAGGGAAGAGTGTTGATGTAAAAGTGGTGACTGGTGAGTGTTTAGGGAAGTGTTAGAGGTGGTAATTTGTTGAGGGAGTAGTAAGGGTATTGGTGAGTAGGTGAAGGTCCTAAAATTTTCAGAAAGTGTAGTGAGTGTGTGATTGATGTTGTAATGGTGATGGTCATGTGAATAATGATATTTGTGTTGAAGGATAATAAGAGGTCACTAATACTCATCTAAACTCTAGATTTCACCTGTAACATTTCAATTAGACTCTCATATTTGTGTTCACTTTGCATTTATGAAATATTTTCAAGTTTGCATTGTCTAATCTGTAATATCAAGTCTATAGCTTCTTTTTTTTATCAATTTGCATTGATAGATCATGACAATTTTAGATGAAACCTGTGCACACATTGTTGGTATGTGTGAACGAGCTTTTATAATTCTACTTCCTTGGGCATGTGACCATTTTGTTCACTTTAGGTTTTGTTACCTTACCAAAGGTGGAAGGCATGATTGGTAGAAAAAATGAATCTCAAAATAAATGCCATAATTATTGAGAATTTTTTTTTCAAAGAAAGCCTTTTATATGGTGAAAAAGAGAACATTGAAGAATATCATCAAATATTTCATTTGCTAAACCTCATTTTCCAAAAGATAATAATTATTGTTCACAGAAGAGCCAACCCTACCCTGGACCCTGAAATTTAGAAGGAGCCGTTGCACAAGTCCCACATGCAGTGAAGTCTCGTGTTGCACAGTGAGAGTTCTGTAGTCACTGTCCTGTACAGTACAGTACAACCTCAAGTTCTTAGAGCATCTCCACTAGCACTCTCGATTGCATATATAGAACTCCGGTATTACAACCGGCGTGAATAAAGAGTTCGTTCGTATGTAAAAGTGTTGTTGGTAGGCCCCGTGGCCTAGGATTGCACTCTGGGTTGCACTTTGAAGGTCATCCAAAAAGTCAGACCTCACCATGTAGTTCCCCCATTAAAATCACTGAATTAAACTCTTGAAAATAGTAAGTGAGCCACTCACAAGTCACCACGCATGGATTGTGCAATTATGATCTGCAATTAAGAATAGGAGATACACTAGCAAGAGTGATTTTGAGGGCCCTCATTTTTAGTGGATTATCCAGTGTCACGGGCCAAATAAATTGTTCACCAACCTAGTCTCATCCACTTTTCCATAGCAAGAGCGGTATCCAAAGTGCTAGTGGAGATGCTCTAATCAACATATTTATCAGCTCAAGTTTCTTAGAGGAGGCCCAACAACAGTCGTTTTCCACTCACCAAACTTATTTTTGGATGATAAAATACCTCTTATGGTATGGAGTTTGATATTTGCACACCAAATATTGTCAACAACGTTTTTTTTACCTGGCTACATTTCGCCAGATTTCTCTACAAAATATGGCATTCCTCCTTTGTTAACCCTTAAACGTCAAGAGGGCCTAGGCTGGGCAGCCCGGAAAGCATCTAAAT
This sequence comes from Pohlia nutans, assembly GCA_022496805.1. Lineage (NCBI taxonomy): Eukaryota > Viridiplantae > Streptophyta > Bryopsida > Bryales > Mniaceae > Pohlia > Pohlia nutans. The sequence continues at coordinate 5,624,715 of CM040105.1, forward strand.
TTTTGGAGGGAGAACAAAAAAAAAACACAAAAAAACAAAAAATGAAAAACGCCTCTATTGTCCAGCACTGCTGCAGCACTGTAACATTGCGGCACTTTTCAATAAACGACCTCGGCTGCCCTAACCTCAACTCCTGTTCACTTTGATAACTTTGATCGCTTGCCAATGATTCCACAATCTTCCAAATGAGGCGCAAATTTGGAATCTAAATCGCTTTTTCAGTAGCTTTCCAATGCACCAATCCTCACTTAATTTGGTTGAGAAAAACTACTTTTTTTTATCAATTATTCCTTTATTAAAAGCCCATGGGGTTTTTTTGACGTTTAAGGATTAAAGAAACAAAATGAGAGAATTTTCAATTTTTTTGCCAGATTTTCTCTATATTTATTGTGAAGTTAGCTAGATTTTGTGAAGAAAACTAACAAAATATGAAGAAATTCTATCAAAATATGATCGTAAGCTTAAGATTTTGCCAAAAATTCTTTCCCAATTTTTTTACGTCACCAGTTAGGGTTAAATCAAAATTTTATTGGTTTTTAAATAGCCAATTCCACGATAATAGACTTTTATTGTTGTATAGAACTTGCCATGTGACAAAGTTAATGTTTTCAACAACTCTTTTAACATTGGAAGCTATCACTCATCTCAATGAAATGGATAATGGATTTTGACATTGAGAATTCATCTTCATGTTTTATGATTAGAAACTTATTTTCATGCTTCCAATACTAGAGATGCATCTTTTTTTAGTTAATTTGTTTATAGCATATCATTAGGTCGGGACTAGGTTGCCTTTGTCTTTTGATGATGTATAGTAACTTCTCGCAATGAATTTCCCTTCATTATGTCAAAATTTTATTAAGAAATAAAAATGGTAAAAATTGAGATTTTAATGTATCCATCATTCACATACACCAATGGTGCCACATGCATACATGCGTTAGGTAATTTGAGGGAATTTTTTGTCAACCAAGAAATATTAAATACGCAATTAGAAATTACTCGAATGCATGACAAAAAAGGAAAGCAACGCAAAAAAGAACACGATTCTACTTCCAGCACTGTAATATAGTTGCACAGTGCTGGAACAATAGTTGTAGTAAGAAAAGACAAGGCTTTGAATATTTTTTTTGTTTATTGGTTTTACCTTCCTTCATTTCTGAAATGCATATGCAAGTGCGACAAGGGCTTTGGTGTGATGACCCATTCATACCAAGAATCTCCAGCACTTGCGTTACGTTCCTGAAATGCTGTAAGGTAAATTTCGTAAATAATACACAATTTATTGTGATGTCAGAGCCTTATCTCTTCCTGCTTCTGGCCAACGCATATGCGTTGGTGGAGCGTAAATTTCTTGCAACACCCAAAATTCGTTGCATCAACTTCTTGCATGCCTCAGGTTAAAAAAAATTATTTTAGAGAAGCACAATGTAGCTACCAAAAACTTATTTGACGAACACAAATTCTCTGCCACACTGGCGTTGGATGACTAGCGTGAATGGGCCCTGAGAGCAAGCCCAACAGTTTGTCAATGTGCACCAAATCCACATCCAAAATGGTGTGAGAGAATTAGAGCATTCCCAACAACTCCAGACCAAATATGTCCGCCAAGCATTAAATTGAGGGCCATTTTTAACTTAGAGGAATGATAAGCAAGAAGTAGCCCAACAACACTCCTCGTGCGAACACCAAGGCAACTTATAAAAAGAAGATTTTATGAAAGTAACTTGATGACCTTGAAGCACGGGCCGGTGAATAGTCTTCAAGCTCGTTATTTAATTGTTGATTGAGCAAAGATGCTTGCATGGTGTGAGAAATTTGCTTGCGCCAAAGCTTCTGTAGATGGCGGGGAAACTCCAAACTTTGGCTCCAAAAACTATTTTTTAGCATTAGTGGGTAGTTGTTGGGCCAAACTTCGAAGCAAGTGTAGATGACTACACCAAATCTTGGCGTTGGTCCCTCCAAAACACCTGCTGTTGGGCATGCTCTTAGGAACTTCCCCAACAACTAACACCAAGCGTGCCTAGAAAAGAGGTCATCAATCAATTTGAAACTATTACTTTTGTTACAACTTGGGACAATCATAATGATGGAGAATAAGTTTACTAAAGTTAAATTCATAAAGTGGGAGCATGGTCTTGTCACAGAGTAGGACAAAGTGCTTGATGTGGAAACCACCTCCGCCATATGGACAATATTTGGTGTAGAAATAGAGAAAACCGAAAAGAAGAGAGGTTGCAACAAATTAAATAGCAAATGAGGGTTGGGGGAACGTGTTCGCAATTGAGGGTCCCGCAGCCAAGACATTGTCAGGTGCTTGTTTTAGAGTATTTAGAAACTCAACTTAGTCTCAGTTTTGCACATATTCTCTGCTCAACACGAGTTTTGAGCTGAGTTTCCTCTTTGAGAGCTTCTTTTCGGTTAACTCTGATATCAAACTCCAAACTATGAGAAACACTTTATCAATCAGAATAGTGTTGGTGAGTGGAAAGAGGATGTAGTCTTTTTGGTCCCGGTTCTCCCCGCCTCGCCGGTCTCGGTGGGGTGGGCTTGTACTTTTTTCTCTCGCAATAAAGGGGCTCCCTTTGTTTGTGCCAAAAAGAAAAAAAAGAAAAAGAAAAGAAAGAGGATGCTGCTGGGCCTGCTCTGAATGGGCCAAAACCCGCAGAGCCCAACATATACCTGTAAACAGGACCTTCAGAAGTTCCGGTTTAGGCTCAACCTTTGCACCAAAGTGGGTTGTACGTATCTAACATTCAGTACAGTACGAAATGCTGCACTGTGCTAAGCTACTACAGTTCTACCTCCCCTGCAGGTTTCATGTACTTTCAGTCAGTATTGTCATTTTTCTTTTCTTGTGTTTTTATATACTTATTTGAAATGGCTAAGGTTTTGTATAGAAAATTGAGTCCTCAATCAAAGAGCCCACAAAGGTGTTTGTCTTTCCTTACAAAATGGTGAATCTCATATCAATGACCCAATGGAACTGTGACAACTCACAATTCTCACAAGGCTTGACCAATCAGCCTTGACCAGCCAACAGCTATACCACTGCTGTAAAAACACTAAACAATGAAATCAAAGGGAGACAGTTTTCTAGGCAAGAAATGCAGCTTGTGAGGTGCATTTCACATGCAGTGAGCATTAAGATCTCACACGTGGCCCTTTGCAATTGAGCTCCACCGACCACGATTTCACTAGTGTACAGTACCGTACTCCGCTTCCCTTTGGTGCGGAAGGCTATATTGAGTTAACTCCCTCGTTGACCTAAATATAATGCCTGTTTACTCTTCAGGCTTTAGAGCATCTCCACCGGGGCCTCTAAGAAGATACGCCACATTAAAATTATATTTTGTTAAAAATGGAATTTTAAAGTTAAATTAAAATTAGTAGAATCACAGTTGAGAACCAAATATAATAGGCTCAAAAAATCTTGATTTGGACATTGGATGATGAAACACACCCCATTAAAGGGCTTTGAGAGGACTCTTCACATTTAATCTAAAAACGGAAAATTCAATAAAAGGGCACGCTATTGAATTTTCCTTTTTTTAGATTAAATATGATGAGCCTTCTCAAATTCCTTTTTAATGGGGTGTGTCTTCGTCATGTTATGTCCAAATCAAGATTTTTGGGTCTATTATATTTAGTTTTCAAGTGTGATTCTACTAATCTTAGTTTAACTTTAAAATTCCATTTTTAGCAAAAGATAAATTTAATGTAGCGTGCCTTCTTAGAGGCCCGGGTGGAGATGCTTTTAACCCTTTGAGGTTTAGAAGATGCACTGATTTCAAAGATGTGTTATAAAGTGTTTGATGAATCACAAAAATGGAGTTGATATATAAATCAAAGTTGTGAACCTCAATGTGCGGATCACATCTGTACGGTTGGATTTATCATGTTTTTATTAATATTTATTGATATTTATTTTTGGTTTTTCTTTTGAAATTCAATTAAAATTTCCCAAATTATAAATTGTTGTAATGGATTTGGAATAATATGCACTATGAGATGGTATAGTTTCCATTATCTGATCCTACTTATTTTAAAAAATCATTGTTGAGATCTCACTTTTTGAACTTAGAATTAAACTTGACATAAACCAATTTTGTTATTGTTTACAAAATCACAATATCTTATTTTGAAGTTGCATACTATACAAATGGTAGTCAACTCGCACAAGAACCAAGAGAATTTTGGATGAATGAAAAATATCATTGTATGTGGTGACGACACGCGTTTGAAATCATCGAGCATTTATAATATGAATGTTGACGTGTCAAAGGGTAAGGAGCATCCTCAATGGAGCCTCGAAATTATATATTTTTTGATGTAGATGGAATTAAAAGTTAAATTACTATTATTAAATTTTTATTTTAAAAATAAATATGATATATCCAAAAAAATCTTGATTTGGACATTGGATGCCAAGATACACCCCATTAAAAATTAGTTAACTTCCAAAAAATTAGAGGGCTCTCTGACAAATAACCAAAAAATAAATTGTGATTTTCAATAAATTACCATGTTTAAAAAAGATGAAACATTTGAAAAATTCCCTTTAGAATAGATTGGCATAAAATGAAGAGCCTATTTGATAAAGACAATTTATATTTTCTTTCTAATTACTTATATTGTGCTATACATTCTATGAAGTAGTCTGTCTAAAATAGATGAGGTAACATATATTTTTGTAAACCAGAGAAATACATAGTCAATGAACAAAGTTTATAGAGTGGAGACACGAAAAACTACCAATGATCCAAAAACAACATCTTCACCCTTTGTACAATTATAGAAGAAACTATTTTAAGATATCTATCAAAAAAATTATCCTTCATCACGTTTGCACATAATATCCAAATGACGAATTCTTTGGCGCGTTGAAATTCCCTTTCAATTGCCATAAGAAAATATAAGAATTTGACAATTTTAATACTCATGAATGTATTCAATAGCAAAAACTTGCAATGTTTGGGGTCCATCTTAGTCGCCAATTTGTAAACTCCATAAACCTTTGGTTTGAAATGGAATGGAAATTTAACTGTAAAAATCCAACATCATTATTTCCAAACAAATCAAGTAAAAATTGTCACTTGTTTTTTACAAGATTTTGTTGCTAAATGCCATTTTTTCCCTGTGTGGCCTAGCCTTCATGTTAGGGTCACACACGCCATAAATCAATTAACATGTAACGGATGAAGTAAAGAATATTTTGTAAAGTAGGAAGACAAGAAGATTGAACTCAAGGTTACATGTGGTGTTTGGCTAAACATGACCTTTTCACTACATTGAATGGTGTATTTAGTGTCCGAAGAGAGTTGATGTCTTTTACTACAATTTGTTCAAAGGTGAAGAGAAATAGTGTCCTTTGACACTAAATAGGAATTAGCCACTTGTCATTCCCACTTCATTGAGAGTGTTGTGTTATTTCCAAGTAATGACAGTGACACGAGGTGGCATGTCATATTTATTATAAAGTTGCCATATGTCATTGGAACACTACATTCATTTTTTTTTCTAATGAAGGCACTATATCTCCTTAAAATCAAACTAAGAACGCCATTCAATGTGGTGAACGATTGAAATTTATAAATGCCCAAATTTGTCGACTTCAAGAACCTCTAGTTTGAAATGGAACAGAAGTTTGATTGTAAAATCCAACATTACTATTCTTGAACAAATTAAGTAAAAACCACCACTTTTTTAAATAAGCTTCTGTTCTTTAATGTTTTTTCTACCCTATGTGGTCCAATCTTCGCGCAAAGGCTACACAAGACATGAAACATCCACCTCAAAACAGACGAAGTTAAACATGTTTTTGTAAACTAAAAGGACAAGAAATTGAGCTCTAAGTTACATGTAGTGTTTAAATTAGTGTTTGATTTAGTTTTCCACTTTAGAATTGTGATTTAGTGTCTGGAACACTCTTTCTCAACACAAACACTATTTGACTTTTTGGATATAGAGTGGACATCCTTCAAAAAAAAATTAATGTAAAATTCAAAATGATAAAAACTTCAAGTAAACCTTCTGGATGTAGTATTCCAATGACGAATTGAAACTTTATAATAACATGGCATGCTAGCTCACGTCAGTCTTATCACCTCGCAGGAAGATGGCACTCTCAATGGAAGTGGGAATGAAAATTGATAAACTCCTAATGATTGTAGGGACCCTATTTCTCCTCACCTTTAAATGAACTATGGTAAAAGACATTAATTCTCGTTGGACACTAAATCACAATTTTAGTGTAGTGAAAGAACACCTTCAGAGTTTGTAAACACCAATTTGTCAATACTAAGAACCTCAAGTTTGAAACGAAACAAAAATTTATTTATAGAAATCTTGTTGCTAATGGCCGGCTCACACCAAGCAGTTGGAATAGTTGATAAATTTGAAGTCAAAATAGTAACACTGTTCCATTTTACATTAGCACACGTAAGTCATGATGTAAATGCAAAAGAAAGAAGAGGGTGGATTTATGGCAAGGGAAGTAGGTAGAACAATTCTCACGTCTATATGAGACAAGAGACAAGTGAATTAGAGGAGGAGCAATATTTTAAGATTTCTCATTTTACCCTCCTATAGATGCAAGAATGCAACGCACGTGTGACAACTTCTTGGTGTGAATGGACCACGAACAAGCCCATTATAGCCCATTCACACCAGTCACCCAATGCAAGTGTTCATCAAGTAAGTTATTGGTAACTACAATGTGCTCTTGTAAAATTTATTTTTTTGACCTAACGCGTGCAAGAAGCTGCTCCAACGCATTTTGGGTGCTGCAAGAAATTTGCGCTCCACCAACGCACATGCGTTGGCCAAAAGCAGGAAGGGACAAGGCTTGACACCACAAGAAATTATATATTATTTTCGAAATTTACTTTGGAACACAACGCAAGTGCTGGAGCTTCTTGGTGTGAATGGTCGATCAATAAGAAAACTGAAGTGGCCGCATTGAATCGTGTAGAATTTCATGGGTTATCAATAATACTAGAAATCTGTGGGAGTGCCACTTGGAGGGCAAAGGCAAATCCGTGTTGAAAATTTGATAATCCTTTTTGCATAGTTTGAAGAGCCTGTGTTTTGACACTGACTGACTGAACCTCGATTAAGTTAATAAGTTTTAACCCCTAAACGTCCTCACCTATGTCCAATTTAGGCAGTTTTGCAAAGATGCATTATAAAATGCAATTAATATGAATATTTGGAACTTGATGTATGAATAAAAGTTATACATTTTTAATTTTAGATTCTATCTATACAGTTAGATCTATGACTACTATCACTAATCTTTTTGTATAAATTTTGAAACATAAAATAAAAAATTACTTTGTAATTCAATTACGAATAAGATATTGACAATATGTGGATGAAATTTGTTGTGATGGGTTATAATGCAGTACTTTAGGTGTAGTGATTTTTGGAGATTTTTTGGATGCTTGATTTTAATAGTTTTTTTTTTCATGAACACTTTTAGACCAAAATCTTCAAGATTTTCGGTGAAACACTACAACACAAAATGAGGCATAATTTTTTCAAAAATTATTTCCTTTTCGATCGGATCACACATACATGAAGTTAACTTCCCATAAAAAATTCAGTAAAAAAATCACACCACAAAAAGTGCATGACGGATGAGAAAATACGGATGAAATTTGTACATCAGGCCAAAAACGCCTGCTTGGGCAGTTAGGGGTTAAGAAGGGATTTGAAAGCATTGCTCATCCTAGTTGCAATTGAAGTTGGTGGGCAGTTCAGCAACCGCACCACCTTTGCACGCTCAAACTTCCAGATTGAAATTACTCACATGTAAGGTACGCCAACCTATTACCACCATATTTCCAATTTCGCCTTCATGTTCTGATGGTGTACATTCCAGACCAAAAATGTTTATTGTCATTACATGTAAGGTAGCGGACCCAATTCCCGTCCGAATTTCAGGTTCAGGAATTTCAGTTTCAGGTTCAAGTTCTGTTTTTGGAGTGGCTATCAAAATGATTCAGAAATATGTGCAGAGTTTGTACAAGCCCAATCCAACTTGAACCATATTTTTCAGACTATTATTGAATTACTTATGAATTTTTGAAGTTAGAGATGTAGAGGTGCCAAAAACCGTCCACCCCTAAAATGTCCATACCGGCTACATGAGAATTTCGAGGTCCAACCTAAAATGTACGCCCTGGCACTAGTTGGGAATTGGACCCGGTTGGAAATCGGGTCCTCTACCTTAGATGGAACTGGAAACATGGTGTTAATAGATTGGTGTATCTTATATTTGAAGAGTCCTTCAACTTATTGTCACACACCAAATGTGTTTATCAAATAGTCAATGTAACAATCACAAATAGAAATTAGGATATATTTGTCTAAATAAATTTACATTGGAAAAGCTTTAGCCTAACACAATAGGATTGAGTCTACGTTATTAAAAGTTACACATAAAATAAAACTAGGGCTCCACTTCTCTTCGCACCATAGTGACGAAGTGAAAGGGCATGAAATTGAATAAGACGTGAAAGGCTAGGTTACTTTAAATAATGGTCTTTGAGGGCCGAATGAACAATCATAAGAAGACCATCCAAGGATGTGAAAAGCTAGGTTACATCATAGAAAACCTTGCTTTAGAATTGTTGATTGCCGGCTAGCCGGCTCATTTACAAACCCTACGACCGTTGGAAAGCCACAAAAAGAACCTATAGTCATCAATACCATTTTTCTAAACTAGCTTCAATCTACGGTTGTCACTCGAATAAAACTAAAAAACATGATAGGATTGAGGTCTTGGAGATTATTTAGAAGGGTATTTAGAATTTTCATTTAGTATGGTAGTGTGTTAAACCCTTTTAGTGTGTAGGTGCAAATGTTCTAAAACTGAAACTAGCCCTCGAAGCCCTGCTCTTAACCCCTAAAAGACCTTGGGGTAGTGGACAAAACTTAAATGTATTATAATATGTGACTTTCACAACTTAAATGAAGTTTGTTCTAAAAATGAATATATAGTATATTTTGACTAGAAATTATCAGTACGGTTGAACTTGGAAAAAATGTTTTGTATACTTGTCAAATCAATTTAAAGGTATTTAATGTTAAATATTCTCAAAAAAATATTTTATTTTAGTACTTGACGTTTGGAATGATTCGTTAAAATTATGGTTCACATTGTTTGGTTCAAGAAAATGAATAAATATATGCCTTTATCATCATTTCTTTCTCCAAATAATATGTTTTCTGCTACACTAAGATGACATTGAACTACTTTTATTCTTTTTCAAATGTAAAAAGGTTTACTATATTGATTTAACTTTAGAATATCACAATTTATAGTTAACTTGATTTTCATTGAGAAAAAATAAAAAATAAAAAATAATGAAAACCCACCACGTAGCGGCTTCTCCTAGAAAGCTTGCAACCATATTTCGGTCTCGTTGGCCATTAGGGGTTAATGATGATGTCATCATTTCAAGAAAACAAACCCTAAACCATCATTTTAATCGATCATCACAAATTCAATTTCCCATATTATAAATTAAACAATTGTTTACTTGAAGTTAAAACTGCAGTTTCAATACCTTTAACAAGCTACACAATTTATTTTATTTAATGTCATTTATGATTTAGTATAACACTAAAGTATAGTAACAAAGAGTAAATTATTTGTTTTTGTTAAAATGTGTACCTTGGGATTACAATCAATAAGTTTTGAATGAATAATCACTCAAGCAGATAGATAGAAAGAAACTGCGGTCCTATTTCAAGGCCGGCGTGAATAAAGTGTTTGTTCGTAATGTCTATGACCCAGTGTCCACCGGACAAAGGGCCATTGGAACAAAGATTATTCTCTTGTGCTGAGAATAGACACTTTAGTAACCCGTAACCAATAAAAGTAACTATAGGCTTATTTGTTGGATATGTGATGAGTATAAGTTAGGATTTGAAAAATTGTAATATTGCTAAGTCATGAGTTCTTCAGTAGGTTGGTGAAGGGCGATGTTTTCACAATTATGAGGTCTGGATTCGATTCCTGTTGGATCCATTTGAGCAGTTTTGTGAAATACAAGACTTGGTGTTGCTAATGAGTTATCATGGCATGAAAGTTGTACCATCTAACCAACCCTGTCCTATGCTATTAATTAATGGTTGATATTTTTGAATTTCATTGTTTATTGTTTCTTGAGAGAATTGTCGTTAATGTAACTATGTGAATTTGATAAATTGTACTATGAAATTGTCTTTTGGATTTAGTGGTGAGGCATTTGGTATGGAGTCCTTTAATACAAAATATCAATGTTTGGTTTAGATTTGGTGTTACAGTGGCATCTTTGTGGCCCGCATGTACAAGGTAGGAGTCATGGTGGTATTGGGTTTTCTTGTAGGTTGTTGAATGTCCCTGCATTCATGAGGATGTAGCATCTTGATTTTGTGATGATAGAATTAATTTTCCTAGTTCCCATACTGCTTTATTGTGTCTTTTGGTTCTGAGGGCATGTACGTGATGTTGGTTGCATTCAAGGAGTACATGGAGCCATGTATCTACATCGTTGGAGTTGCATATAGGGCATGTGGTTGAGGGAAATCTTTGTATGCCAAAGAATATTCGATTTCTATCAATACCCATGTATTGGCAAATTCAGAATTTTAGAAGGTTTGTTTTTTGTCGGTACTTGATTGTGGGATTAGTCCAAAAATCATTGGATATTTTGTTATCTATGTTGGGGTTCATTGTCTATTTGCTAATTGTTGTGCCATTATTTATAAGTTTTTTTCACGGTTGAATTTAGTGATGTCTATTTCCAGACATCTAACCGGGTCTTTGTCAGGTCGTTTTCTTGGTCCAAGCCATGTGTCTTTTTGGAAGTAGTATAGTGTAGTGTGTGCAAACTGGTATGGTTTGGCAACAAATATGTAGTCCTTTTTTTTATGCCATCTTTAGCAAGTTTATTTGCTTGTTCATTTCTGTTAATGTTGGCACATGTGAGCTTTGACTTTGTAAACTATAGTGAGTTGAGTTTGGCTTTTTAGCATTTCTACTAAATCTGATAGTAACACACAATTCGCTATTTATGCACTTGGCAATATAATCATGCACTTGGTCCCCAAGCGCATAATTTTTCTTGTGTAACTTTTTTTTTTTAAAAACCGACAATTATTGTCTTTCTTCAAATCCTTACATTGTAAACAAATAATTATTTTAATTATTTTTTATTCTTATCTTTATCTTTTCTTTTATCTTTTCTTTTTTTATCTTGATTTCTTTCTTGTCTTCTTTCTTGTCTCCCTCTTGTCTTTCTTCTTGTCTTCTTTTTGTCCTTTTTCTTGTCTTCCTTTTTGTCTTCGTTGTCTTTTCCTTCTTCTACTTTTTCTTCAAATGGGGTGCTGAACCCTAAACAATGGAAGCAAGCCAACAAAAGAAAAAAAAAAAAAGTTTTTTTTTTTTTTTTTTTTTTTTTTTTTTTTTTTTTTTTTTTTTTTGTGTGGCCGTGGGGTGCTACTGAACCCTAAATGGCAGCCGCCCAAAACAAAAAAAGAAAAAAAAAAAAAACACTTTTTTTTTTTTTTTTTGGCCGTGGGGTGCTATTGAACCTTAAATGGCAGCCGCCCAAAAAAAAAACAAAAAAAAAAAAAAAAACTTTTTTTTTTTTTTTTTTTTTTTTTTTGTTTTTTTTGTTTTTGTGGCCGTGGGGTGCTATTGAACCCTAAATGGCAGCCGCCCAAAAAAAAAAAAAAAAAAAAAAAAAAAAAAACTTTTTTTTTTGTTTGTTTTTGTGGCCGTGGGGTACTACTGAACCCTAAATGGCAGCGGCCCAAAAAAAAAAAAACAATAAAAAAAAAAACTTTTTTTTTTTTTTTTTTTTTTTTTTTTGGCCGTGGGGTGCTACTGAACCCTAAATGGCAGCCGCCCACAAAAAAAAAAAAAAAAAAAAAAAAAAAAAAAAACTTTTTTTTTTTTGACTTTTTTTGACTTTTTCAAAAAAAATTATTTTTAGGCGCTGGGGTGCGCGGCCGCGCACCCTAAAGCCCTCTCATCTTCCTCATTTCTATCTTCATCTCCCTCTCCATCCCTCTCCTCTCCTCATATATATAGGGGAGAGGAGAGGAGAAGGGATGAAGAGAAGAAGGAGAAGGGATAGAGAAGGAATGGAGAGAAGAAGGAGAAGGGATGGAGAAGGGATGGAGAGGGAGATGAAGATAGGAATGGAGAAGAGATGGAGAGGGAGATGAAGATAGAAATGAGGGAGATGAAGATAGAAATGAGGGAGATGAGAGGGCTTTAGGGTGCGCGGCTGCGCACCCCAACGCCTAAAAATAGAAAATTTTGAAATTGTCAAAAAAAGTAAAAAAGTTTTTTTATTTATTTATTTTTATTTTTATTTTTTATTTTTGGGCGGCTGCCATTTAGGGTTCAGCAGCACCCCACGGCCAATTTTTTTATTTTTTATTTTTTTTGTTTTCTGTTTTGGGCAGCTGCCATTTTGGGGTTCAGTAGCACCCCACGGCCCAAAAAAAAAAAATAAAAAAAAATAAAAAAAAATTCATTTTTGTTGGCTTGCTTCCATTGTTTAGGGTTCAGCACTCCCAACTGAAGAAAAAGTAGAAGAAGAAAAAGACAACGAAGACAAAAAGGAAGACAAAAAGAAAGACAAAAAGAAGACAAGAAGAAAGACAAGAGGGAGACAAGAAAGAAGACAAGAAAGAAATCAAGATAAAAAAGAAACATTTAAAAGAAAAGATAAAGATAAGAATAAAAAACAATTAAATTAATTATTTTGTTTACAATGTAAGGGATTGAAGAAAGACAACATTGATGTTTTTTAGAGAAATATTTAACCAACTTTTTTTAAAGTCAAATATGCTTATGAAATGAGCGCACTTGGCCAAGTGCATAAATAGCGAATTGCGTGTTTAGTATGATTTTGTCATTGTGGTTGTTATGTTAGCTTGGATGCTTTAGTTGTGTGTTGAATACGTATAAATAATTGAGTCAATCGGTAAATATGTGTGGGCTCATTTGAGTATTTAGTGGTATTTAGTCTAAGAGTTTAGTTTATGGCCATTAATTTTGCATTGACGCTGGTTCTTAGGTCGGGTAGTCTTTTTGATATTTTTACTTTTGCTTTTTTTGGGTTATATATTTTGTAGCCAATTTTTTTTTCAGTGGCCGTCATCATCTTGTTTAGGTGGTGCAAAGGAACCATTGGTGTAGTAGTTATAACGTGGTTGGAATTTTAGTGTAGTGCTTATTTCATAGTTTGGTAGTGGTGGTGTTTCTAAAGCTAACCCCTAAATGATAGAAGGGTTAAGGGCAAAACCTAAATGTGTTATAAAATGTTACTTCTACAATTTTGATGAAGTTTGGTCCAAAAGAGAAAATGAGAAGCATGATGTTTAGTAATTATCTGTACCGTCAAACTTTCAAAAAATGTTTTAGACACTCATTTGATGAATTTAGAAGCATTTACCATTTGATATTCACCAAAATTAAAACTTTTATTTTAAAATTTGAAATTTGGTATGATTGGTTAAAGCTAGACATTCTATTCTAAAATTTGAAAAAGCAAAACTTTCAAAGGAGAGAACATCATTACTTTCCCAAAATAAAAAGTTTTATAATACTAGGACATTGTTGAGGTGTTTATCTTTGAAAAATTCCTTAGTGAACCTCAATACACGCTCCTTTGCAGGGCTCTCTCCAATATTCCTTAGTGAACCTCAATAAAATGCATCAAACAACACTACAACATGATCTCTATCCCCAATTTTGACAAAAAATCAAAACTCAAGAAATGTT